>CAJQZJ010000664.1:153873-209551 GCA_907164525.1 Lophiomys imhausi | reverse complement strand
AAATAAATAAATAAATAAATAAATAAATAAATAAATAAATAAATAAAAACCTTTAAAAAAAAGGGAAGAGGATGGGGGGTTGAGGGGGAAGAGGGTGGGAGGGTGGGACTGGAGAGGAGAGTAGGGAGGGGATTGTAATTGAGATGTAACTTGAAGAAATAAAAAATAAATTATTAAAAAAAAAGAAAGATGAGAACATGGTAAAATTCTCCTTAGAGATCAGGAAATGTCTTTGTCAGGAATTAAACATGATTAAAACATTCTTTTCCTCCTCGGATCTGACAACATTAAGTTAAGACAACATTAAATATAAATACATGCCTGTGTAAGAAAATAAATTAATATAAATTAGATTTAGTAAATATCTAGGTTTCTGATACAGTCTCTTAATCCGGGGCATGAAGATCAACTTGGCTGTGGGCAATTAGCTTATCAGTTTATGGACTAAAAACAAGGATGAAGTCAGGTGAAAGGAGGAAAGACTTTATGGACTAAAAACAAGGTTTATGGCCTGGCATTGTTTTCAGCTGCTAAGTGGGCAGAGCCCAGATTAAGCTGAAGCAGGTGGAACAAAGAAAGATCCTATTTAAGGACAAGTGGATGGAGCCAAGGGGGCCCCATGCTAGAGAGCTCCGATGATACTGAGTCCTCATGCTAGAAAGGACAACTAATAGTTTGTATCCTCTGATGGAGAAAGTGCTGGTGGACTGATGGCCAGATCTCCCTGAGGCAGAAAGAAGCTGGTGAGCAGATAAAGCCTCAGCAAGACAGCAAAAGGCCAAGGACTAAACCCTGTGGCTCAGCTTTTGCCTAGAGGGGTTTGACCTGTCCAAACAGTGGCCTGAACAGAACTGTGGCCAGCTTTAAAGACTGAGGAAGAGCGGCAGAGTTGATGATACGAAGAAAATTAGTTGGCTTACAGACAGCTGAGGTCTACCAGAGAGAAGAAAGCCTCAAGCCTTATTTAAGGTGAAACCGCCATAGCCAATTTACCCTGACGGATCTACGTCTGAGGTATTCCAGAAGAAAGACTGCTAAGTGCATTAAAGGGTCTAACCACAGAGACTGTGTTCCATGATGACTGAGGACCTGCCCCAGAGACTGTATCCTTCTAAAAGGTTATGAAAATAGTTGTAATAGTTATTAATAGGTTTAGTGGTTAGGTTATAGGGGTTGTAGGCATTTGTAGGGTTAGTAGTTAAGTGTTTATATTTGTTATGAGTGAATAGTTACTAATAAATATGTGTTGAATAATTTTAAAAAGTTTAGTTTTATGCCTGGAATAGAATGTTGAGCTCATTTAAACTAACAAGCTCACTACAGATCATAGTAACAATCAAGTAGAAAACATTTTTCTGTATAATCAGGTTGTATTCCACTAAAAAACAAAAGATGCTTAAATTTTCGACATCAATCTGTTCTCACAAGCATGAGGCAGCTGGAGTCCAGTCATGACATCACAACAAACATACCACATGAGCAGAACTATCCCTGAGATTTGCCCATCAACACAGCAAGACTTATCTGAAGGAGTTTCACCTGAGGAACTGTCTCAGTCAAATTGGCCCAGGCAACTATAAGTCATTTTTTTTTCTGCTCTGTGGGCAGTATTACCTCTAGACAGGGTAATAAGAATGTTGGCTGAACATAAATCAGTGGGAGTAAACCAGAAAACAGTGTTTCTCCGTGCCTTCACGATACTCAGTGATGAACTATGCCCTAGAGTGTAAGCTGCTGAAACAAACCCTCACCTCCACAGGTTGATTTTGGTCACAGTTTATTACAGCAACAGAACGAAAACTAGAACAAACTGCAAACATCACCAAGTCCAACTGAATGATAAAGGGAATAAAAGAGTAACGCTAACCCTAAGTGACGAGACTGGTTATGATTTTAAACATTCAACTCAATTCTAATAATAAAAATCTCACATGTTCAATGACTATTAAATTACTTATAATGTATGCTCATGGTTTGAATGTGAAATGTCCCTTATGGGCACATAAGTGTGAACACTTGGTCCCCAGGTAGCGTTGTCTTGGGAGGTTATGAAACCCTTAGGAGAAGAAACTTGCTAGATGTAACTCAGGGCTCATCTTGAGGTTTTATAATATAATCCATTTTCCTTTACTCTCTTCTCCACTACCTGAATGTGGATGCAATGTGACCCATGGTCCTGCCACCAAGACTTCTCTGCATGGAGGATTGTATGTCCTTAAACTGTGAACCAAATTGTACAGGGGTTTTAATCCAGCAACACGGCTACTCTGGCTAGAATACAGACACACCCTTAATCTCAAACAATGAAAGTAAAGTTAGTTTGTAGAAGGAAGCACCCATGTTTGAAAGTGAAGTCTAAGCCGGGCGGTAGTGGCGCATGCCTTTAATCCCAGCACTCGGGAGGCAGAGGCAGGCCGATCTCTGTGAGTTCGAGGCCAGCCTGGTCTACAAAGCGAGTCCAGGACAGCCAAGGATACACAGAGAAACCCTGTCTCGAAAAACCAAAAAAAAAAAAAGAAAGTGAAGTCTAACTGAGTGGCAGACAAAGTGATGAATTGGGGGAAGATTTCACAGAATAGGTTGTGTTCATGAGAACAGAGAGGAAAGGGAAGCTACTGAAGGGAGTAGCACACACACCGAGAGAGAGAGAGAGAGAGAGAGAGAGAGAGGATGCAGTTTTCCCAGCACAGTTGCAGAGAGAACAAGCCAGACATGGGTGAAGATAGAACGAGCCAGAGAATGAGAAGGAGCCATAAGATTAGAACAGATTGCTAGAGTTAGTTTGAGGCCAAGTAGAACAATTCAGTTAGAAGCTGAGAGAAGCCAGTTTGAATCAGTCAACTTAGAGAGGGGTTTGAGCCAGAACAGCTGAGTTGAACCAGCCAGCCAGAGTTCAGAAAGAGCTAGAAAGGGTGAGTTTATTCAGCAGTCAGTCTAAGTCTCAGAGGCTGAAAACATTCTAGGCCTAGATTAGATTGTACGGAGGTAGAAGCTCCTAGGTTAGCAGATGGAGGCAGTAAGCCTCTGAGATGTCAATTACAGAGACTAATTAAATTTACTTTTACAGCAAATCAAATCTTTTTTTCCTTAAGTTGCTTCTTGTCAGGTCAAAGCAATGAGAAGAATAACCAACAAAATGGGCATCCTTGTATTTCCTTCCTAAATACTGAAGAACTGCTAGTATACACATAAAAGTAAATATAACCCACGTAGAACAAAAAAATACATGTTTAGAAATAATAACTAAAACCTTCCTATTTTTTGTGAAAGACAGTTATGTGATACTTAATGGTCTGTAATCAAAACAGAAAAAAAAGAACAGTACTCCAGGCAAATATCGAAAACACTCATAAGTACCAAATACTGAGGAAAAAATCTTGGGAGGAACCAAACAACACACAGCCAGAGAAGCTGGGCACAGTCATGAAGGAAGAATTATTCCAAGTCACAAAGGAATCTTTAAAGGGTTGAAAAAAATAACCTTTAATTCACTATCCTCTGTCCAGAAATCCTACTCTAAAAAAGACAAGAATTAAAAACATTTTCAGATAGTTTATCACAAGCAAGCCTTCAATTTAGAAGTACTACAGAAAGTTCTCTAGGCTAAAAGAGTTTTTTTTTTTTTTTTTGGTTTTTCGAGACAGGGTTTCTCTGAATATCTCTGGCTGTCCTGGACTCGCTTTGTAGACCAGGCTGGCCTCGAACTCACAAAGATCCGCCTGCCTCTACCTCCCAAGTGCTGGGATTAAAGGCGTGCGCCACCACCGCCCGGCTAGGCTAAAAGAGAATGACACTAGACTTGGATGTACACATAAGATATGGACCACAGAAAAGGGAAGATGTATAGTTGAACATGAAGGACTATATGTAATTTTCCCATTTAAAAACTTTTAAAAATGTTGTCAATATTTCCCAAACCATGAAATGTAACTGTTAATCCAAAAGATGGGAGGAGAAAGACCACCAGCCCAAATCATCATGGCCAAATTAATTAAAGCAAGCTTTTTCATTTGTGTACACAGGCTCTCTCTCCCTAAGGTGGGGTTCAAGAGTTCAGCATTGCACGTGAGGAAGACAAGATTTTTATAGCTCAGGGGTAGGGGGTTTCCAAATGGGGGACTTGGGCAAAATAGGCAGGATCATAGGAACAGAACATAAGCGTGGCAAATTTGTCACAACAACCCCCTGAAACAAAGACATGATTGGAAGGTGGTCATAGGTAGTAATGGCAACAGGTGACCATAACAACCTGTGACCAAAATAACTTTTTGAAACAAGAGGCACTGGTTACTGTTCCCTGGAATAAGTAGTATAGAGGCATTTGTAATTAATTAATGCTACATGTGGGACATAGCCCAATCCTTGAGAAACAGAGGTTTAATTATAAACAAGAATGAATCTAGTTTGTCTCTACTATAAGACAGCTTTTAAGTCTGAGATGGAGTCAGGCTGGTACATCACAACAACTATATAATATTTAAATTATAATTAAGTATCATAAGTGATTTAGACATGGTTCAGAGTATATAGGAAAATAATATAGGTTATATGCAAATACCTCATGATTTTTGTGTGAAAAATTGAATATTCGTGGACTTTAGATTCTGTGAGGGTTCCTAAGTACCATTCCCAGTGGGCACCAAGGGATTACTATACAAGACACATCCGATTAACTCAAAATAAGACAGGAAATGGGAAACAATTTCAGCAACTCCAGAACATCTTCACTAAGGTGGTTAAATGTGACCAATAATGTGCTGCTTTACATCCAAAAAGCAAGTCCTCACATCTCACGAGAAGCTGCCATGCTCCCTTCTTACAGTTCACTGCAAGCATCATTGCCTTTTCTTCCAGAGACAAAGGTCTGAACTGACTTTAGCATTGTAAGTTCTTGTGATCTTCTATAGCAACAAGCCGTCTTTGTCTTATATACGCAAATTTCCCTGAGGCTAATTTTTTTCACTTTTCCCTATTGATTTCTGAACTCCATAAAACATGCTGGTTGTGGTGGCCATTACACAAGAGACAAAGGCAGGTGGATCTCTGAGTTCAAGGCTGTTGTATGAAAAAAAGTGTTTTTGGTTTCCTTCCTTCCTTCTTCTTCTTTTTTTTTTTTTTTGAGTTTAGTTTTTTTCCAGACAGGGTTTCTTTGTATAGTTCTGGGCTGTCCTGGGATTCACCATATAGACCAGGATGGCCTCAAACTTTTGAGATCCACTTGCTTTTGCCTCCCAAGTAAAAGTGTGCACGATACCACTAACTGGCTATTAACACGTGTGCCTCTTTTTGGTTTTTGTTTGCTTGTCTTTGTTTTTTTTTGAGACAGGGTTTCTCTGCATAGCCCTACATGCCCTGAAAGGCTGGCTTCAAACTCACAGATCTGACCGCCTCTGCCTCCTGAGTGCTGGGATGAAAGGCGTGTGTCACCACCACCTGTAACACACTTCTACTCACCCCGATAGGGGGCCCACAACAGATCAAAGTACAGTTATCAACAAAGTCCAACTTGGTAAATCAATGAATTTTACCATTATTTACAGGAGCAAAAATAACTCCAAGACAGATGCATCATAAAAGCCCACCCTAGTAGGGGTGACGGCTCACAAAAGCCTGTAGGCAGGTCAGCAGTTTGGAGCATGTTCTTTCCAAATAACTCAGGTCTAAACCTCTTCCAGGCAGCTGGTCTGGTCTCAGAGTCTTCTTTATAGCTTGGCTTGTCTGAGGAAGACTCTCAAATTTTATTGCTTATTCTGGCAGGGAGGGACCTAGTGAATCTGTTCAGTTTCAGGGACTTCCTGAAGCAATTTTATATGTGTATGCAGGCGCGCGCGCACGCGCACACACACACACACACACACACACACACACACACACACACACAACTAAGTAAGGAAAAACTAAACAACTCACCAGAGTATCATTGTCTTTTCTTTCCCCTTGCAATGCAGAGAGCCCTCTGGAAGTTGAGAGAGGAGGTGAATAAAGTCAGGAGAGAAGTAGGGTGGCCTAGTCCTAGACTGCTCTGTTCTGAACACTACACACTGCAGGAAAAGATGAAATACACTTCTTGAGAAAAGACCTTTATGTCTTAGGCATGGACATCAAATAACTCAGTGAAGATGCACCAACATTTAACTAGTTTGTAGAGATTAGAAATATAATTCACAGAGACGGAGAGATGGCTCAGAGGTTAAGAGCACTGGCTGCTCTTCCAGAGGTCCTGAGTTCAATTCCCAGCAACCACATGGTGGCTCACAACCATCTATACTGAGATCTGATATCCTCTTCTGGCCTGCAGGTGTACATGCAGACAGAACACTGTATACATAGTAAATAAAATATTTTTAAAAAGAAATATAATTCACTTTAAAATTAACTGAAAAATCTATTACCTACTGAATTAGCAAGAATTAATGTTTCACAATTTTTTTTTTTTAGTTATTTCAATGTAAGGATGACATATTATGTCCTCACCCAAATTAATGTTATAGAAGTTAAACTTTGGGTATATTGTTGGGGGTGATCTCAAGCTGCTATATATTCAAATGTTAATTAATTGTCCCCCAAGATCTGCTTACTGTTCTATGAACAAATTATCATGTGCTCAAAATGATGTTATGTAAGCCTTGCCCCCCCAGTTTATCCCTGATTGGTTAATAGCGATGCCTATAGCCTGTGCTGAGCAAAAGAGAGGTGAACAGAGTGAAGGTTCCTGGGTTTGGGGATCAGAGAGGGAGCGTGAGGAAAGAGGAGACAGAATGGCCATGGGGTAGTAGGGACCAGAATCACGTGGCCAAGAGCAGTTTGCTCTGAGGACTGGCCTGATGGAACAGAAACAGCCCAAATGAAACAGGTGCAAGTATTTATGGGGACTTTGACAGGGAAAGCAGACAAGACAGCTTACTGGATTCATATCTTCCCAACTATGGTGCTTTAAGGCTTATATGAAATCTAGCAGGTCTTTGTGTCTTTTATTTGGTAAACAGTGGGTTAAGGAATAACTGCCGCCTTATAATTTCCAGTATTACTTGTTATATACAGAATAATTTACTTCCATTTAATTTCTATTTTCCTATCAATGCTGGATATGATGAGCTGGACCTATGAGCATTCCCACAACACTTCTAGCTATTGCATAGTTAGACTTCATGAAAAAATATACAACGCTGCAACACCTCATTCCTCAGAATTACACAGGAAAAAAAGTGCAGTGTTGCCGGGCGGTGGTGGCGCACGCCTTTAATCCCAGCACTTGGGAGGCAGAGGCAGGCGGATCTTTGTGAGTTCGAGGCCAGCCTGGTCTACAAAGTGAGTCCAGGACAGCCAGAGATATTCAGAGAAACCCTGTCTCGAAAAACCAAAAAAAAAAAAAAAAAAAGTGCAGTGTTATCTGTGGTAAATTGTTCCAGTAATGGTTTCCCACGACACATTTTCCTATATTGAAATATTCACATATACCTTGGAACAATGAACTGTCCTTTGTCATCCACCTTGCTTTGGCCAACAGGACATCAGTAAATGTGCATAAAGACAGCTCTAAAAACGCTTTTACTCCCTGGTGCTAGTGTTCTTGGACAACCATACTGGGAAGAGCTTTACTGTCTTTTCTAGACACAAGGTCTGGCCAAGAGCCTGCATAAATTAATGCCCACATGAGGGATACATTTCAATCCAACCAGCATGAGCCAAGGCCACTGTGAGTCAAACAAACCAGCACAAGAAGACTGGCTGACCCTACCTCACATATGTCAATGCACAGACCTTCAAGCAAATGAAACTGCTGGGTATTTTTGCCAGATGTGCTGATTCACTATACACAGCAAATGCTGATGTTTTTCAAAACTCATTTTTTAAAAAAAAAATTTGGATAAGAAGCTAGGTGCAGTGGCAGATACCTTCAACCCCAGCACTTGGGATGCAGAGGCAAGCAGATCTCTGAGATCAAGGCCAACTAGGACTACATATTGAGACCCTGTCCCAAAAAACAAAACAAAAACTGAATACAACATGATCTTAAAGTCTTTAATGTTGGAGTGGAGGCGGCCAAATCTTCCTGACAGGCTGGGCTACAACAGAAGGCCCTGCTCCAGCCCCAAGTCTTAGCAGCTGCCCTGAGACCTAAGGCATACTCAGAGGGAACAAGGGAGGTTTGCTAAGCCCCACCCTGCTGCCAGAGACCTGTTTCAAATGCAGCCAGGAAAGACACTGGTCCCGCATCTGCCCCAACCCTGGGTAGTCCAGAAGGCCATGTCCCGCCTGCTGGCAGCCTGGCCATTGGAAGTCGGAATGTCCCCTATGCGGGCTCAGCCTCTGTCTGTGCCCGGCCATGGAGGCCCAGCCCTGACAACGACACAGGCACCACAGACGCTTCCAGGCTCTGAGCTCCTTGGCCTGGTAGAGAATTGACAACTCCTGGCCTCAGTGACCACCATCACCCTCTCTGAAACCCACAGTAATGCTGCAGGTAGCGGGTAAGTCCATCTCATTCCTGATGGACAGGGGGGTTACCCACTCTGTTCTAACCTCTCACTTGGGTCTCACGGTTCCATCACCAACTTCTGTCAGGGGGGGTGAACAGAATGCCCTACTTCACATCTAGGACTCTGCCACTCCCCTGCATTCTTGCAGGACAATTTTTTTCACATTCTTTTCTGGTCATGCCTGTCTGCCGGGTCCCTCGATATCCTCAGCCGTTTTAGGGCCACCCTTTCCCTGGCTCCCACATCCTCTTCCTGACACCCTCCTACAAACCTTAACACCAGATGGAGGAGAAAAACAAGCTCCTTAGCAAAGGGGCCACACAGGCAGAACATGGGTGGCTTTACCTAAATAACCGTGTTATTCTTCCCCAGAAGAGGGCTCCTGGCATCATCTCTGATATACTCCAGAGCCTACACATCAGCCCCAAAGCCCTATTCAAATTCTTAGAGCCCCTGTTGGATCCCACTAACCTCTGAGCCCACATTTCAGAGGTCCACCCTTCCTGCAAGACAGTGCCAAGACCAACCCTCAAGGGCCTCTCCAAATATGTCAGTCTCTGCACCAGCTCCCAGGACACCAACCGGGAGAGGAATGGCAGATTGACTTCAGCCACCTGCCCCCACACAAAAAAACTCTGTTATCTCCTAACCCTTGTTGACACCTTGTTGTTACACATTGGATTGAAGCATTCCCCACCTCCAGGGAAACAGCAAACTTAGTGGCTCAGGTGCTCCTTGAACACATAATTCCACGGTTTGGGCTGCCACAGACCATCCAGACAGACAACGGTCCAGCCTTCACCTCCTGAGTCATCAAACCCATGTCTGAGGCCCTAAACATCTCCTGGAAATGACACATTTCCGACTGCCCACAGTCCACGGGGAAGTTCAAAAGAACAAACGGACTCATGAAACAACAGCTCACCAATCTCACTCTTGAACTCAGCTTATCCTAACCCTTTCTCCTTCCCATCCCACTGACCGGCCTCTGAGCCACCCCACGACCTCCCACAGGCTTAAGCCCTTTTGAACTCCTATATGGGAGGGAGGCCATTCATTCCTCCTTAGTCATCACCTCCTGGCCCACTGGACGGGTACGTCCTACCTTACCTCTCTCCCCTAAGGTCCCTTGTCGGTTGGCATTCTGACATTTACCTGCCTGTTCCCATGCCAGTAAAACCAAGTTCTCCTGAGTCTGCTTTGCTCTCCCAGAGCTCTAGAACCTCGGTGGGAGGGACCCTACAGTGATTCTTAGCACCCTTCAGCTGCCAAACCCCAGGACACCAGTGCCGGTACCATCTCTCCAGAATCAAGGAGGCATCTGGTCTGTACAACATCTGGGACACTCCACTCTCCGGTTCTCCAGAACGCCCCAATGAGGAATCAGGATGGCCAAACCAAGCCACCTTCCCTCCAGACTGCTGGCAGCCTCCCCTTTTCCAATGGCTTCCCATGATAACAGGACCCCTCATTCTCATTTGTTTATTTTTTATCTTTACTCCCTGCCTCCTCCACCTTTTCCAGAAAGGGATTTGAGAAGTCTCCCGGAAAACAGTCAACCACATGTTTCTTCACGCAAGCCTCCCACTGAGCACAGAACAACCGACTCTGGACTCCCCCACTCCACGCCAATCCCTTTTCAGGAGGAAGCAGCCAGATGTGAACCCTGCATCCATATACCCAAAGAGGTCGAAATGTTCAGCTGGAATTCCTGGCTGCCTCCCACCCCCCCCCCCCCACCCCCACATGGCCCGGTATAATCACATCCCTCTTGCCCTTCCAACTTCACCCAGCTGGAAGGCCATTGTCTGGGAATGGCGACAGGAAGACCAGTTCCACATTCCTGGAGGTCTACCTCATTCATTCTCTTTTGCCTGAAATCCATAAAACCCTTCCACTCCTTAATCTACGTGCCACTCCCTCTGTTCTCATCTCCTGTGTCAGTTGGACTACTCCAGGAGCTGCGGTTCCCAAATAAACCTGCCTTTTTACTTCCATTCGACTGGAATTGGCTATTTCGTAGGCGGAGTTACACCAGATATATATAACCAATCAACATATACATATATTATACATGATTATGCATTATTATATAACTATGTCATATATTTATATATGCAATGATATAAATAATGTATAAGCATACACACACACACACACACACACCATGACATATTTCTGATCCCGACTAGGCTGCTTTGAGCAAAAGCTAAGGGTACAGTTGCACTGGGTACAGTTGCACTCTAATAAAGAAAAGCATTTCTCGCGGTGTTAGGTTGAGGCCCCCACACATTACTACTTGCATCGCACATGGGAAAACAGAATTTCATGTAGAATCGTAACGTAAACATAGAACGTAAGGATAGGAATGTTCTCAAAGTGCACAGAACTTCCTAGGCCGATCTCAGGGTTTCTAGGAACAACTTTTTACACCTAGAGGCATACACTGCCTCTAACACAGCAATCGTAAAGCCCGGCCTCAGAAGTCCCTTCCCCGGTCCACATCTGGAAGAACCGCCCCGACCGCAGGCTCCAGCTCGCACCTGCATTGCAGGTCCCTCTGTCTGCAAACCATCCACGTTCCAGCTCTCGGGATCCGCTGAGCGGGGACTCCCCTGACAACCTCGCGTCCACCTTGCAGAATACACAGCTCGGGCTCAGCCTGAGAACAGCGGCGGGGACTTACCCAAGATGCTGTTGGGCCGGCAGGCGCACGCGCAGGAGGCCGAACGAGCCATTCCCAAGGTCCTGCGAGGGATCCGGCGAGAGCAGCAACTACATTTCCCAGAAGGCAGTGTGCTCATGTCAAAGGTTTGGGAGCCCTGCAGACCTGACCCGCAGGGTGGGGCTTCTCCTCCAGAGAGAAGTGGTGGTTTCTGCTTCCAGGAGAGCCTGGTTGTTGTTAAGCAGTGGCCTGTGGGGTCCACCAGCAAATGCAAATATGGGCAAAGAATTCGACAAGCTTGCTTTTGAAGTTTTAGTTCCGCTCATATAGATGTGAATATATGGAAATTATATTTATAATTTTTTAGGAACGTCCAAACCGATTTCCACAATTATCGTATTAAATTCATTCCCACCAGCAGTGAACTAAGGGTTCCTCTTTCCTAACATCTTGTCCATTTGTGGTCAGATTTCTTGATGATAACAATTTTGACTTGGGTACCTCAGAGTAGTTTTAATTTTCATTTTCCTGCTGACTACTAACATTGAACAATTTTGTAATAACTTTTTTAAAACAAGGGTTCATTTTCAAAAGTGCTGTGAGGACCACCTGCAAATGGACAGAAAACACTGGACACCTGCTAATGTCTTTTAGACTAGCTACAGCCTCCCTCCCCCACCCCCCAAAAAACAACTAAAAGATTAGAATAGAAAATTATTAACAATCCAGTTTGCCAGCAACCTCCAGACATAAAGTCATCCACTTGATCGAATTTAAATAAATAGGATGTAAAATATAGAGATGAGGGGGGCTGGAGGGATGGCTCAGTGGTTAAGAGCACTGGCTGTTCTCCTAAAGGACCTGGGTTCAAATTCCAGCACCTACATGGCAGTTTACAGCTGTCTGTAATTGTCGGGCGTGGTGGTGCATGCCTTTAATCCCAGCACTCGGGAGGCAGAGGCAGGGGCAGGTGGATCTCTTGAACTCTCTGGAGTTCAAGTCCAGCCAGGGCTACACAGAGAAACCCTGTCTCAAAACACCAGATTAAAAAAAAAAAGTGAGGTCCTACCTTTCTCACTTTTTAAAGTAGTTATTGGCTATTTGTGTATTTGTGTTTCTTCTTTTGAAAACTGTAATTTCATGCATCCATTTATGGACTGACAGTCTTGTTTCTTTGTAGTGGTTTTTTTTTTTTTTTTTTTTTTTAATTCTGAGTGTTAGACCCCTGTCTGAAGTACAACTGGTTACGATTTTCTCCCATTCTGTGGGCTATTTGCTGTACTGGTAAGTTTCTTTTGCTGTGCAGAAATCTTTAAATTTCATATAGTCCCAGTGTTTCTTGGGGAAAGTTCCTATATGCTATTGGAGTTCTGTTCAGAAAGGTCTTGCTTACACCAATATTTGGGAGAGTATTTCCTATGTTTTCTTCCAGTTTCAGTGTTTTGGGTTTTAAATTGAGGACTTTGTAACTTTTATACTAGGTGAAAGATATGGGTCTAATTCCACATTAGTCCAGTTTGCCAGCACCAACTGTTGAATAGGCAGTTCATGATCATTACATTTGTCAAAAATTAGGTGACCACTGATCTGTTGGTTTACTTCCAGGTTTTTTATTGTTTCATCCATCTGTCTTCTTTTCGGTTACTGCCTTACGACCCTGGGTCAGAGTAGTGCATATCCTATTGCAGAGATACTGATCCGTGTTGCTGCTCTACTTATGACAGCAAGAAAATGTCACCAGCCCAGATGTACATCAACAAATAAAGCAAATGTTGTACATACAAAAAATCCAGCTGTAAAGACAGACTGAAATTTATAGGAAAATTGATGGACTTGGAAGGTATAAGAAAGGTGACACCAATGCAGATATCTTCATCATATGCCCAGCCTAGCCTATAATGTATATATATAAACAGATAAAATATGGATATAGTCTGACATTTAGGAAGGGGAATGAAAAAGTGTAGTATTAGGTGATGAAGGACACAATGGGGGTGATGAAAGAGGATTGCCTTAGTTTTTTATTGCTGTGAAGAGACTCCATGATAACGGTAACACACACACATATATACACAAGCCAGAGGCAGAGAGACTGAGAGCAAGAGACTGGGCCCAGCATGAGCTTTTGAAACCTTAAAGCCCACCCTCACCCCCAGTCCAATGACACCCCTCCTCCAACAAAGCATACTATCTAATCCTTCCCAAAACAGTTCCCTCTATTAGGGACCAAGTGTTCAAATATGAGTCTATGGTGGCCCTTCTCATTCCAACCACTACAAGGATATACAACTATTTTTTTCTAGTTTAAATTCTTAGTTTTTAGTTTTTTCTTTTTTTTTTTTTTTGGTTTTTCGAGACAGGGTTTCTCTGAATATCTCTGGCTGTCCTGGACTCGCTTTGTAGACCAGGCTGGCCTCGAACTCACAAAGATCCGCCTGCCTCTGCCTCCCAAGTGCTGGGATTAAAGGCGTGCGCCACCACCGCCCGGCAGTTTTTTCTTTTTAGTGATGACTATGAATTCAATGTTGTGGGCAGTGAAGTAGCAAGAGTCATTTATTTATGTATTTATTGCATTCTAATAGAATCCTACATGTTAGTCCTATGAGGCAGTGGTTGTGATAGTTCAGCTTTTTTATCCCACTGATCATTAATGCAATAGGAATTATACATGACTAGTTACTTAATACATTTGTCACATTGACCCACTTAGAAAATGATTGTTTTATTTGCTTTGGGGACAGGTTCCCCTTACTCCCAGACAAGATTTCTCTTTGTAGCCCTGGCTGTCCTGGAATTTGCTCTGTAGACCAGGCTGGCCTAGAACTCAGAGACGCAACAGCTGCTGCCCCCCGAGTCCTGCCTGGTCAAGGATTTTTCCTTATCTACTGAAATGATCATGTGATTCCTCTCTAATGTGGTAGACTACATGAATACATTCGTTGATTTACAATGTACGTTGACTCATTCCTGAATCTCTGGATGAAGCTGACTTGATCATGGTGAATGATATTTTTGGTGTGTTATTGAATTACATTTGTAAGTATTCTAATTGAGTTTTTTGTGTGTGTTCATCAGGAAGGTTGGCATATAATTCTCTTGTTTGGCTGGTCTTTGTGTGGTTATTGCTATCAGGTTAATACTGGCTTTGTAGGCTGGGCGTGGTGGCACATGCCTTTAATGTCAGCACTAGGGAGGCAGAGGCAGGTGAATCTCTGTGAGTTTGAGGCCGGCCTGGTCTACAAAGTGAGTTCAGGACAGTCAAAGATACACAGAGAAACCCTGTCTTGAACCCCCCCCCCCCAAAAAAAAAATTCTGTTATTATTTTCCAAGATTGGCTCCTAGGAAATTTAGCACATACTATGCATTATTTTTCTCTTGTACATACATTCTGGTTTGTTTAATGGTATAACATAAAGTTGTTAAAATTTTACATAAAAATGCAACTCTTACCTCAAAGAGTATTCTGGAGCTAAATGTGAATGGCTAGTGGCCTGGGAACACATATATAAGTTACTCCAAATTCGACAATCCTATGGGGTAGCAATTTTAAGAAGTTTTTATAAAAACAAAAAAATATCATAAATAAGTACACTTTTCAAAACACTGGTGTATTAGAACATCATGCAGGTGCATGTCCCAGTTTATCTCCTATAACTATGATAATCACCCTGACCAACAACAAATTGTGGAGCAACAGGCTTATTTGGCACACATATCCAAGGTCACAGTCCATCACTGAGAGAAGGGCAGGGACAGACACAGAAACATGGATGCAGGAACTAAAGCATGGGCTTCAGTTGAGGAATATTGTTTATAAAAGACTAACCAGCACACACATCACAGATAGAAGGACATCTCAGGTATGGGCCCCAGATGCTATCAGATGAATATTCTTATGCTTTGGGTGGTGAACTCTAGCTCACACACAGAGGAGGGCAATAAATGGCTACTATGGGGACTAAAAATGGCCCAAAATAATAGGGCTCTGGACTTATGTCTTTGTTGGTTATGTTAGCTTGAATCAAGTTAGAATTATCTGGGAAAACGGACCTTAACTGAGAAAACGCCTCCATCCAGATTGCCTGAATGCAGTCCGTAGGACATTTTCTTGAGTAATGATTGATGCGGGATGGCCCCGTCCACTGAGTGGTGCCATCCCTGGGCAGGTAGCTCTGGGTGTGCACCACCAGAAAGCAAAATTAGCTGGGCGTGGTGGTGCACACCTTTAATCCCAGCACTTGGGAGGGAGAGGCAGGTGGATCTCTGTGAGTTCAAGACCAGCCTGGTCTACAAAGTGAGTCCAGGACAGTCAAGGATACACAGAGAAACACTGTTTCAAAAAAACCTAAAAAAAAAAAAAAAAGGTACAATTGATGCTGGTTAGCTAGAGCTGAAAAATTAGTGGTGACTAAAGAGAGAGTAGCATCACTGAGGTAAAATCTTCTGGGGACTATTTTCTCAGGGTCAGCACACAGAAGCTGTGATCCAGGGTGGCCACGGCTGCAGACAGTCAAACTTGGTAATGTGTAAGACTCAGCCAGATGGTGTTGGTTTTGAAAGCACGAAAAGGTCACGAAGAGCAGCTGAAGCTTAGCACTGTGTGGTAGGGCTGAAGTCCTGAAGAAAAGCCATTGCTGAGGGCGCAGCCTCACTTGTAGTGGATACTCCAGGATATAAGACATACAAGTACCAGCCAGGTGGTGGCGCACGCCTTTAATCCCAGCGCTCGAGAGGCAGTGGCAGGCAGATCTCTCTGAGTTTGAGGTCAGCCTAGTCTACAAAGTGAGTCCAGGACACTCAGGGCTACTAAACAGAGAAACAGTCTCAAAAAAAAAATCAACTTCTACATTCATTTCTCAGTACTTGCTACATCTATTTTACTGATATTTTATTATGTACATATGCATATATATTCCTTTGGTACCTTCTTACTGATATTTTGATTGAATAAAACTGTTGTATTGTCATTTAAATAAATAAACTATGTCATCAACTAATTATTGACAGATTCATGAAGGTTTTATAACAAGGAAATAATATTCTTTTTTTTTTTTTTTGAGACAGGGTTTCTCTGTGTAATAGCCCTGACTGTCCTAGACTCAATTTGTAGACCAGGTTGGCCTCAAACTCAGAGAGTTCTGCCTGCCTCTGCCTCCTGAGTGCAGGGATTAAAGGCGTGCACCATCACTTCCGGCTGAAAATAACAGTCTCAACACCACTTGTGTCGGGCAAACATGCAGAAGAATGGAACTGGACTTTATATTTAAAGTCAAAACGGATTAACAACTAAAATGTAATATCTAAAGCTATAAAACTTCTAGAAGAAAAAGTAGAAAAAGATCTTTCCCAACATTAATGCTATTTTTTTTAAAACATGTAACACTAAATCCACAGAGAATTAAAAAAAAAATTGTCCCTGTGCTTTCGTCAAACTAAAAAAGTTACTGGAAAAAGAAACATGAACTAGTTGAAAATGTAACTTACACAACAAATACAAAGGTTGCTATCCAAGATATGAAGGAATTCATACAACTTAACAGCAGCAAACCCAATAACAGGGTCCTTATAGTTAAGGCTAGAAGATACACCTTAAAGTCCACCTGGGTCCTGGCTTCCAGAAAAAAAAAAAAAGCCTTTGAAGGGGCTTGGGTCTTCTGACTTACAGAGGACAGGTCCGCAGGGAGAATGAGTATGCGCAAAGTGAGACAAGACAGACGTGTGGACTCCGTTCGAAGACTGATGAGCCCTGGAACATTTCTGCATCGGGGTGGAGAGACCCTGTGACCTCCTCCTACGGTTTGGCGGTTCCTGCCAGAGAAGGGGAGGCCACTCACTCGCTGACCACCAGCCACACCAGGGTCGCTTAACCTGCAGGCTTGCCCCAGAAACAGAAACAAGTCTCGACCTGTCAGAAGACTGGGGCAGCGATACCAGGTGGAGGTGGGTGTGACCGGTACGCGTGAGAACCATTCAGCAGGCGGAATAATGGCTCTTCGCCTCCCCCCGGCAGCGAAAATCCACCCGGCCACAGGACGCTGCCGGACGCGCCCGGCTCAGGGGCTAAGGCGCCGGAACCCGGAACCCTGAGTGGGCGGGACACCGGAAGCGAGGCTCCCGAGTGCAGCAGCCGGGGCGTCCGCCGGTCTTTGGTCTCAGCGACGGACCGGGACTCCCGGGAGGATTAACCCGGGGGGCGGTCCTCGAGGAACACCGTCGGGGAACGACCGCGGCGCTCGCCACCTTTTACGTATTTCCGGTGCGCTGGCGCTGCTGAGGCGACCCTGACGGCCCCGGGGTGGCTCTGGCTGCCGGTTTGTGGTGCCTCCGGCCACGCTGAGTTTCAGGCTGTCCCGAACCAGCGGCCGCGCAGGATGCGGCTGGGCTCCGGGGCCTTCGCTGCCAGCTGCGTAGCGATTGAGATGATCGGGGTCGCGATATTTATTCGGGGGTTCTTCCCGGCTCCTGTTCGGTCCTCTGCAAGACCAGAGCACGGTGCAGAGACCCCAGCGCCAGAACCCATAGCAGGTATAGGTCCCCCCTTTGCCGGTACTCCCCGCTCTCATTCTGCCCCAACCCCGAAACAATTTGCGTTGCTTTAGTTTTGTTTCTTCTGTATCATACAACTTTGAGGCATTCGCAGCCCTTTGTCGACCACCTTCCTGTAGGATAATCGGAGTGAACCCCGAGTAACTCTGTCTTCGCCTCTCATTTGCTGCTATATAGTGATCCTTTCAATCATTCCCAGTTTAGGTTCCCAGTTTTGACCAATAGTCCTAACAGGTAATATTTCTTCAGACCCCTCCAGTTTTCTACAGCTCTCCTCCAGTACGCCTCCCGACCCTGGGTGATGAAGGCCTCTCTCTGCGTTAGGACTTTAGTACCCTCACCTACATAGAAATAAACACCTGATAAAGACCCGATAAACACCTGATAAAGTTTTTTCGAAGCAGGCCCACATAATCACAACCACTGTATATGTAAACAGTTTGTAAACCGACCAGTTCACTAACTGCAAAGTATTGTTTTATGCCACGCTCGGGACACAGGTCCCAACTGTAGGTCTCTTATGTCCAGGGTTCCCTGTCCTGGGCTCTTCACCATACTAAGAGCAGTTCAGTACACATGCTATCATACAGTCCAGCCTAGCCAGGAGATGCCATTCTTGGTAGTCTGCCATCTGTGGGCTAGTTACAACCCTTGAAGGGAACTTCACAGCTGTCTTCTCTGGTCTCTTAGAAAATCAACTCAACATTGGCTACCAAAAGTGGGCCTTCTTTTAGATTGAAATAGATATGATATATGGTAGAAAAACAGGCTAAAAGATATTGAAGGTGGTTGAGAACTAAATAAGGTTTAAATCGTAATTTCCCCTTTTCTAAACTTTTAGGAGCCAATTCCAACTGGACCAAGCTGCCACCACCTCTCTTCAGTAAAGTTGTTATTGTGTTAATAGATGCCTTAAGAGATGATTTTGTGTTTGGGTCAAGAGGTGTGAAGTATATGCCCTACACAACTTACCTGGTAGAAAAAGGAGCATCTCATAGTTTTGTGGCTGAGGCAAAGCCACCCACAGTTACTATGCCTCGAATCAAGGTAAATTTAACTTAAGTGTTTTATGGATCATGATTTGGCCCTTTTGAAAGTTTAGAGAGGTTACCTAACCTACTTGGAGACCTTATTTTAATAACATGGAAAATATTTTACTGTTGTCAGTGTTGCTGGGGTGGTAGGATGCTGAAGGAATCTCGTAATAAGATGGACACACCTTTCTACTCCTTGTGAAATAGCCAGAAGTCATACTTCATGGAAAGGAAGAAGGATTTAGAACCAGATTGTCTAGACCACCCTAGCCCAAGAGATGCTCCCCTCCTTCGTAGACTGTTGTGTTCCTTCGTCATCAGGCTTGAGGGAGCCTTTAGGGATATTATGTCTAGTTCATTAATTGTATATATAAGAACACAAACAAACTCAGACAAGTTAAATTACTTGTCAAAATTATACAAAATGATCAAGTGCGGCATGAACAACTGGTCTCAACAATTGTTACTTTTACTACATAATTCTGAAATGTTTTACCCAAGAATCATGACTAAATTAAAAAAAAATGAAACCTTGTCTATAGATTGGCTTGAAGACTACTTACTGAGCAACTACTAGATGTTGACATTGTAATGGGTATATCTTTGGGGAAAACCAAGACTGCTTTCATGGGGCTTTTAGTCTCCATGGATATACAAAACCCTGAGACAGATAAGCGTTCAAATAAGCATGTGGTTACATTGTGATGAGTGAGTACCTGGTGCAAAAGAGCAGCATGTGGTTCTGAGTTGGAGGGTTAGAAACACAGTTAAGATGATCGAGTCAGAAAAGCCTGTCTGAAGAGACGGCACTCAAAAAGGTGCTGCTAAGGTGAGTAGGAGAGTATTGGCAGAAAGGACCAGAAGTGTTTGGAAATCTGTGGCTGTACTGCATTTAAAAAAAAAAAAGAAGATTTATTTCATTCTGTGTGTGAGTGTTCTGCCTGCATGCATGTCTGGGCACCGCAGAAAGCAGAAGAGGGCATGGTGTCCCCTGGAACTGCAGTTACAGGCTGTTGTGAGCTCTCGTGTGAATGCTGGGAACTGAACCTGGGCTGTCTGCAAGAGTGTGAAGTGCTCTTAACTACGGAGATTTTTTTTTTAATTCTTATTTTTATTTTTAGACCAGTGTAGTTTAGGGTCAGCTAACAATTGGCAAGAGTTGTGCCTGAGCACACAGTAAGGCGTCTAGCCAAGGCTCATGTGCTCTGGGACACTTGACTGTTTGGTAGGTTTCAAGCCTGACCCGACTCCCACTGTTTAATCAGGAACGCTCCTTGGCCAGAAGAACTGGTAATGTAGGCTATCTCTGAGTCTCTCCAGATTTCCAGAAATACATGGACACTTTAAAACTTGTCCATTGTTGTCTTCTTTCCCAGAACCCCCTTTTCAGATTTCAAGTTGGCTTTTTGTTTGTCACAGCCAACTGTAATGGGGCCGTTGTCAGATCACGTAGAGAAGGGAGGAGATAAGAAAAACCACAGGCACAGACTATACAACTTACTGCATGATTGTGGTGACTATTAAAGTTCCAAAATAACTGCTTTTGTTGGTTTTTCCGTTGCTCTTGGGGGTAGGGGGATTTGCCAAGCTCTGGTTGACTAGTGTTTTACATATTTGGCTACTGATAAAACTCAACGTTAGAGCACTTGCCTAGCTTATGCATAGCACTGACTTCAAGCCCTAGAACCTTAAGAATGAGGTTTGCATCTATTTGCCACTGAAGAATTCTTACCAGAATTCTGCAGGCATTACGAAGATTCCTGTCCACCACAGACCTATAGTTGTTGATATTTTAGGTGGTAGCATAATTCCAAATCATGAAGATTCATCACTACTACTGTGGCCTGTAGGGTCTGTGGTAAAAGCAAAGGAGAATATGGATTCCACTCTTTATAAGAAAGATAGGATATTTCACACCCACCATCTATTATATGGTGCAACATTGTGGGTGGGGTCTGATGTTCTCCTAACGTTCACTTTGAGAACTATATACAAGCAGGAAACAGGATTTCCTCTTACTATTTTTATGTTTTTTTTTTTTTTTTGAGACAGGGTTTCTCTGTGTAACCCTGGCTGTCCTGGACTCGCTTTGTAGATCAGGCAGCCCTCAAACTCACAGGGATCTGCCTGCCTCTGACTCCCAAGTGTTGGGATTAAAGTTGTGCGCTACCATGCCCGACAATTACAGACAATTGTGAACTGCCATGTGGGTGCTGGGATTTGAACCCAGGTCCTTTGGAAGAACAGCCAGTGCTCTTAACCGCCGAGCCATCTCTTCAGCCCCTTATTTAGGCTTTTTTTTTTTTTTTTTTTTTTTGGTTTTTCGAGACAGGGTTTCTCTGTATAACAGCTCTGGCTGTCCTGGACTCGCTTTATAGACCAGGCTGGCCTCGAACTCACAGAGATCTGCCTACCTCTGCCTCCCAAGTGCTGGGATTAAAGGCGTGTGCCACCACCGCCCGGCTAGGCTTTTTGAGACAGGGTTTCTCTGTGTAACAGCCCCTGCTGTCCTGGACTCACTTTTTAGACCAGGCTAACTCCCAGAGATCTGCCTGCCTCCGCCTCCTGAGTACTGGGATTAAAGGCGTGCGCCACTGCACTTGGCTTCCTCTTACTTTTTAAAAAAAAACTTAGAGACAGATATTAGATTTGCTGGATTGTTAGGGTTTGTTTGTTAGAGTTAATAACCTTGTTTGATACAAAGAGCAGGTTAAATCATATATGAAACCCTGACAAAGGGTCCGAATATACATGTTCATGTTTTCAATGTGTGTATGTGTGTGTGTGTGTGTGTGTGTGTGTGTGTGTGTGTGTATTAGTATTAAGTCTGTCTGTGATTGGCACTGTGTCTGATTATTATTGTCTTCTCCTTCACTGTCTTACCAATGTAAGGATTGCCTAAACCATGTTCATTAAATAATCAAGTCTTCAATGTTGAGTTTGATATTTTTCTCCAAAATCTGTGTGCTATCTTCCCTACCACACCTGCCCCACTTGTCCTCCTGGCTTTGACTTAGTCTCTAGTATAGGGTCTGCTGTAGGTCTGTACACACCTGTCTAACCCCCAAGTGTCTTCCTGTCTCCTATGCTGCACCTTTGTATCTGTGATCTAAGACTTGAGTGTTTCTTCCTACAGGCATTAATGACAGGAAGTCTCCCTGGCTTTATCGACGTCATCAGAAACCTCAATTCTCCTGTGCTCCTGGAAGACAATGTGATAAGACAGGCAAAAGCTGCTGGAAAAAGAATAATCTTTTATGGAGATGAAACATGGGTTAAATTATTCCCAAAGCATTTTGTGGAATATGATGGGACGACATCATTCTTTGTGTCAGATTATATAGAGGTCAGTCTCTCTCTCTCTCTCTCTGTACAAGGTCTCATATCGCCCAGGTAAGGGTGGAACTTGATATGTAGCAGAGGCCATTCGTATACTCGGGCCTCCACCTCCAGAGTTCTTGGGTTACACCCATGCACCACCAAGCCCCATTTCAGACATCAGTTTCTTAGAAAGAGAAGCATTATATCTCACGTAGAGTCTGGTACTACCATTTTCCACTTAGAGATGGTGCTGTTTCCTGTGTGGTACTTCTTAATTTGTGGAGTGGCATAGCAAGATTATAAAAAGCATTCATTCACATAATCAGTTATAAGTTGTGGCATAAACCTGTTTCAGGTGAACCAAAGTATATAGGTCTCAGATTGCAAAATAGTTGGATAGACATTGAGGGCACAGAAGATCAGGAAGGGTGGTATAGCAGAAGGGCTACATCATTGAATGAGTGGAGTCTCCACACAGGCAAAAAAGGAGGCAACAAAGTTATAGGCATCCAGTGCCTACCTGCTGTTCTCTTAACTGTTGAGATGTACAGGGGGAACAGAGCCTTGCTATGAAGGCTTACAGTGAGCTATGTAGAGTCTTATCCTAAGAGATATCTGCTTGTGCTGGGGTGCAGGCTTCAGCAAGTGACAGATTGGGATTAGACGAGATATGGAAGGTTGGGCCTAAGGCGGAAAAGATAATACACACAAGTTACCTGTGGGGCACTAGAATAAGAGTCTCAGTTTAGTCGGGGCTCAGGGGCCAGTCACCGATACCCTTTTCTAGAGTGACACCCTTTCCACAATTCACCAGGGCAGGTTCAGTGAATTTTCAGTAGTGAAAAGTTTTCACACTATGTATAACATCAGGTGGAACATGTTTTAGTACATGTTTTAGTGGGAGGGAAGTGGGCTCACTGAAGACTCAGGGCTAAGCAGGCCCTTCCTGGTTATGTTTGCCTGTTCACTTCTCCATGAGATTTGCCTCAGAAATGGGAAGGATTACAAGTGTTGTTCTGTTCCTTCTGAGAATAGTCTTTGTGTAGGACTGCTGCTTATTCCTAACTGTACTGCCCTGTCTTGGTCGGCTGCCCTTTATTATTCCATGGCTTCTTGGGGCTTGTTTAGCTTGCTTATTTATTCAGCTTTTGTTAAGACCAGCAGTGATCCCACGGGGCAGGGATAAATGCCAGAATAGCCTTTGCTCATTTAAATTATCTGTATAATATGTTTGCTCACAAACTAGAGCCATTAGAAAGAATATGCATGGGCTGGAGAGGTGGCTCAGTGGTTAAGTGGACTGTCTGCTCTTCCAAAGGTCCTGAGTTCAATTCCCAGCAACCACATGGTGGCTCACAACCATCTATAATTGGATCTGGTGCCCTCTTCTGGACTGCAGGCATACATGCAGACAGAATACTGTATACATAATAAATAAATAAATAAAATATTTTTTAAAAAGAAAGAATATGCATAAGAGCTTAGTTTAATACTAATATTTATTTATTTTTTAAATGACTTCAGGTCTTTTGTTTTATTTTTGTTTTTGTCTTTTTCTTTAATTTCCATGAGTTACTTAAGATTAACTCCTGATGATCCAGGAAAAATTGGATGCACTGTTTATACGTACTTCCTCCCTGCCCCTGTCCTCACTTTGAAGGTGGATAATAATGTCACAAGACATTTGGATAAAGTGTTAAGAAGAGGAGACTGGGATGTGTTAATCCTTCACTATCTAGGACTGGATCACATTGGCCACATTTCTGGGCCCAACAGCCCCCCTGATTGGTCATAAGCTCAGTGAAATGGACAGTGTTCTGATGAAGATTCACACTTCACTGTTGTCAAAGGTAAGGCTTACTGTGATGCATTGCATGGTGATAGGATTTCATGTAGCCAATATTTCCTAGAATGAACAGAAATGACTTAGAGGGCACTGTGCCCATTGTCAGCCAGCCAGTCATGCTTCCGTCATAGGTACCTAGATCTAGAGCATTGTTCCAAGGATTCTGATATTGTAGAGTTACATTCTGGCAAAATATAGTAAACAATTTAAATGTGCCAAAAAGTAGTTGATGTCAGAGGAAAACAGGAGCAGGAGGAACCAGCACCGTGTAGTAAGGAGAGGCTATCATTTTTAATTCAGGACAGTCTTCCTGGAAGCGTGTTCCATGTGAACAGAGGGAGGGACAGATATGTACTGTCTGTGTCTGTGTGAGGTAGAGAAGCACAGAGGATTGAGAGTCTGTCCTGTACCTCTGCAGCAGGTAAACCAAATGGCTGGAGCTCTGGGCAGAGTAAAATACATAGCATCCAGAGAGGGCACTGGACAGGTCATGGGGCTTCTCATGGAGCTGACAGGCTCTCCTTTGCCTTACAGGAGAAAGAGACTCTCTTACCCAGTTTGCTGGTCCTCTGTGGTGACCATGGAATGTCTGAGACAGGAAGCCATGGGGCCTCCTCCACAGAGGAAGTAAGCACACCTCTGATCTTGATCAGCTCTGCGTTTGAAAGGAAACCTGGTGAGAATTAGGAATGATTGACATTTAAAACTGTGGTCTGTAATAAGTCATCCCAAACAATGTGAAATAAAAATTAAAAGGTTGGGGCTGGAGAGATTGCTCAGCAGCTAAGAGCACTGGCTGCTCTTCCAGGGGATCCAGGTTCAAATCCCAGCATCCACGTGGCAGTTCAAAACTGTCTGTAGGCCGGGCGGTGGTGGCGCACGCCTTTAATCCCAGCACTTGGGAGGCAGAGGCAGGCGGATCTCTGTGAGTTCGAGGCCAACCTGGTCTACAAAGCAAAGTCCAGGACAGCCAGAGATACACAGAGAAACCCTGTCTCGAAAAACCAAAAAAAAAAAAAAAAAAAAAACTGTCTGTAATGGCTGGGCATGGTGGAGCATGTCTTTAGCACTTGGGATGCAGAGGCAAGCGAATCATTGTGAGTTCAAGACCAGCTTGGTCTACAGAATGAGTTCCAGGACAGCCAGGGCTACCCAGGCAAACCCTTGAAAAAATCTTGAAAAACAAAACAAAAATTTAAAGGGTGATGGGCACTCAGAGTTTATAATTTATATTCTTTTCCCTGATTCTCAAAATACTTTTTTTGGTAAGAATTCTATTGCAGAAACTACTAGCTAGATATGGAACTACTCAAAATTTGCCTTGGGCTGGTGAGAAGGCTCAGTGGGTAGGGGCACTTACAGCCAAGCATCACGACTTGAATTCCATCCTTGGGAGCCCTAGTGGAAGGAGAGAAATCTCTCTCACAGGTTGTCTCCTGAACTGGCATGCATATGCCCATGCAGGTACACATTTATACACAGCCCTGGCCATCAGACCAGACTGGCCTGGAACTCACAGAGATCTGTCTGCCTCTGCCTCCTGAGTTCTGGGATTAAAGGTGTGCACCACCGTGCTCAGCTCTAAAATTATTTTTTAGTGAAAAATTGCCAGCAACTAATATTTAAGTATTTTTAAAAATGCTATGTAAAACGGTGTGTTGATAGCAGAGTCAGAGGTTCAGAGAAAGCAGGATGGACTGGCTGTGGCCTGTTTCTCAGTCAGGCACAATCCCCTCTTTGACCTGCACCCAACTCACCTGGCCTGGCTTATCTCCCTCACAGCTGCATGCCCTCTTCTTCCACAAGACTAAACATGCATACAGTGGGTGCAGTAGTTATTTCTGCAGCACAGCTGAACCCTGCAGACACTCTCTGGTTCTGATCCTGTAACCTAATGCTTGGGTTTCCATCTTGGTGAGTGCAAAGCCAAAATAAGTATGGCCAGGGTATGAGAGAGTGGAGAGTCATTTGCAAAGCAGTGCTCTCTTGGACAGGGGTGTGGGTTTTAGTGAGGGAACCTGCACGTACCCATGTAGAATAGTTGGCCTTTTTGTAAACATCCCTGAGCATGCTTAGTTTAATGTCATAATTTCAAAAGAAGAGACAATAGACACATTTGGACTATGCCTGGTTTAAAGCCATGGGACAGTTTACAGACGATTAAAGTGACGGCAGGGGTGTCTCCAGGCATGCTTAGCTTGTGCCAGAAGGTTTTTTTTAGTGAGATTTTAAAAATTAAAATTACATAATTTTCCCTTTTTGTGCTGTAGGTGTGTCAGTTGTGACTGGACACCCCCATGACCACTTGTTGTCTGCATTTTGACAGTTATGGTTTTCTCGAGTGATCTCCGTCTGTTACAAGGCGACATGCCTTTGATGACAGGTGACAGCTACACTTACCTGTGGTTATGAAGTTAAGTGTTTAGAATGTAGTTAGGAATTATGCGATTTAGTAAAGTGGAGGTATTAAGTTTTCCTCTAAAATCCATGGCCCCACAAGCCCTGGGGAAGTGGCTCATTTTCCAGGAGCAGGCATGTTGTCCATACTGTTGAGTGGGGGTTAAGTCTGATTAGAAAGCTGTTGGTTACCACAAAGATATGAGGCCACTATTGTACCATTAGGGTTATCCCGCTGTGCTGTCTGTCACAGGTTGTTGTAGCTGTTCATAGGCAGTACAGCTGGGTAGGACTGTTGGTTGCTCCCCTTTTGGTGCCTTGTATACAACTGCCTCTTTTGTTTTCACTAACCCTAGAAGCTCCATTCTTGCCACCTACTTGTTCTTTCATTTCTGAGACAAAAACAAATGAGAGAAAGCCTGTTTCTACCTTGGTGTGGGCAGGCATTTTACTCACTGCAGATGGGTGAGTGATGGGGCTGGTTCCTGATGGACACCTCTGTGGAGTTGCTGTGTCCTGGAGTTTGGGGGTGGAGTGGAGAAAGGGCTATAGCTTCATGTGTCACAGACTCTAAAGTTCTTACAGTTCAGTAGATTTTCATGAATGAATGTTTCTTCATTTGATAAATAAACATAGATAATTCTAGACTGTAAATGGTGGCTATTGTTTTTTATGAACTTTGGATTATCTGCCATGTGATTTCATAGACTGCCTCTCAGCCTGCTGCTACTTGTCCTGAATCTTCAGGCCCCAGTGGGAAGCATAGGTATGGGTCACTGCAGGGGCAAGGGAAGAATATACCTCCCGCTGGACCTCTATAAGGGCAGATATGTTGGTTGGCTCACTCACACTAGATAGGACTTGGCCTGTTTCATAAACTTGTCTTGTCTTCCAAGCTGAAAATGCTGCCTGACAGCTTTTCCCTCAATGTTTATTAAAAGTGTAAAAGATAGCTGGAAAGGGGGTGTTGTGGGCCTAATGGAAGTATGTGTAAGTAGTGGGAGAAAGGAGAATGGATCCTGTGCTCATGTTACAAAGCTATAGTTATTACAACAGTTTGTACTAGCAAGACAGGTCAGGTACATCAGTGGAGGAAAATAAAGAGGTTAAAAGTAGATTCCAGCATAAAATATTTGTTGATAATAGTGGCATCTCACATTAGTGAAAAAAGACAGGACGCTCAGTACATGATGCTAGTATAGTTAGTATGCCCAGGTAACCTTCTGGTAAGCAGTGATGCTGGTTACCCTTCTCACTTTCTAAACTAATATAGATCCAAGACCCAAACATTCTAACCTATTCAAAGGATTTGTTTGGTTTTTCCAGACAGGGTTTCTTTGTGGCTGTCCTGGACTCACTTTGTAGACCAGGCTGGCCTCGAACGCACAGCAATCTTCCTGCCTCTGCCTCCCAAGAGGTGGGATTACATGCTAGCATGCCCAGCTGCTAATGAAATTTTTTTGTTTTGTTTTTCCAGACAGGGTTTCTCTGTGTATCCTTGCCTGTCCTTGTCTTACTCTGTAGACCAGGCTAGCCTAGAATTTACAGAGATCTGCCTGCCTTTGCCTCTTGAGTGCTGGGATAAAAGGCGTGTGCCACCACAGCTGTCTCAAAAGGATTCTTTATTGTGGAAAATTTCAGACCTATTAAAGGTAGCCAAACTGTAAGTTCCCAGGTGTGCCACCAGCTTCAGTAGTCATTCCCTGCTGTGACTTGCCTTACTCCATCTGTGCTCACACTTTTTCCTTGTTATCTAGGATCAGACCTCAGAACCATGAGTAAGCATTTTCCCCAAATGATCCTTATTCTGTTACATTTCAAGAATGTCATTAATTCCATAATATCAAATAATTCATTAATATAAAAAAAGTTCAGATTTCCAATGTCTATCTCTTTAGTTGTCTTAATTTATGAGGTAAAAATAAGATCCATACATTGTGATGTGTCAGTGTGTCTCTTAGGTCTCAGTTAACTTGTAGATTCCCACTTCCTTTAATTTGCTCATTTATTTAGTGAAAAAAATTAATTTGTCTGTGGAGTCCCCTGTGATCTGGATTCCCCCTGCCTCCCAGTTTTGTTCTGTAACATACCTGGCCTCTAACCCACAGTCTTCCTGCCTCAGCCTCCTGGTGTTGCCGGTTCTGTTCTGTATGGTCAGGCTTTTCTATCGTCCTGTGACTCTCTGTAACCCAAATGTTCAAGCAGACTCAGAGCACAAAGTTCAGTCTGGTTTGATTTGATCTGTATGTGGATTTTTCTAGCAGAAAAGACATGATTGTTCAGCTGCATTACTTATTTTTGCATTGCTGTGCTCAAACACCTTACAGTGTCAGAGCATTCAGCCCATTGTTGCTTTGTCCTAAGCACTTGTGGAAGATATTGTGGTAGCAGGATGTATAGTGGAAGATAGCTCTTCATGTCACAATGGACAGGAAGCAGAGTCTAGGACCTGGCCAGCAATAATATAACCCAAGGACCCCAATGACCTACTTCCTCTACCTACGCCCCACCTCCTAAAGTTTCCACAATTTCCCAAAACAGTACTGCCTGCTGAGTACCAAGGATGCAAATGCATGGACCTTTTAGTAGGACATTTTTATCCAAGCTGTAATTCTGGACTTCATTGTGATGGTAGTAGTCATTGATGACCAGCTAGGAGTTTGCAAAGAGTAGTGTTTTCATTCTGTAGTTTTTCATATTACTTAGCTATTACTTTAGTCCATTTATGCTACTGTAACAGAATCTCAGATATTTGATAATTTATAGGGAAAATACAAATTTGGCTTATAAGGTACTGGATAGAGAGTCTAACTCAATAAGTACAGTTATTGTGATTGTAGCGTTGGGCATGGAAGTGACAAGTAGCTGCACAGAGCCCAAGAGATGGTCACTTGGGAGACGTCAAATCAACATGAGTTAGGATTATCAGTGGTTCCTGAACTATTAGCAGGATCTTTTCTTAGGAAAGCAGGGCGAGGCTGGGTTCAGCTGGGCAGGCATGACCGTGACTAGGAAAGTAAGATTTTGCTTATCCATACAATCTTCTCAAGCTTGCAGTAGCTGTCTACCCTACCAGCTCATCAGAAGAAGAATGGCTATGGTGTTCAGACACTGGGTTTAGGCCTGGTCACAAAACAGCCTTGGATGATAAGTGACCTATTTGAGATTTCCCATCTTTAAACAGGATGACCCCATGACACACACACCCCCAGAAGCACCAGAGCAGGTTATTACCTCCACTTCATCAGATGTTTTTCTAAGACTAACTCGTGTCTGCTGTGTGATAACGTAAGTATAGTCCATAGGATGTTCTAACTCTACCAAATGCTTATTTTAACCAGGCTTCTAAGCTCAGGTAGAAGAAAGCAGAGGCCGGATCTAAGGAGGTGATTTCACAGTTCTGAATGTGAGCTGGAAGTACCAATGCAAACTCAAGATTACCTTTTTAAAAAAAGATTTCCTGCCGGGCAGTGGTGGCGCACGCCTTTAATCCCAGCACTTGGGAGGCAGAGGCAGGCGGATCTTTGCGAGTTCGAGGCCAGCCTGGTCTACAAATTGAGTCCAGGACAGCCAGGGCTACACAGAGAAACCCTGTATCGAAAAACCAAAAAAAAAAAAAAAAAAGATTTCCTTGTTCTGTCCAGAAACTTAATGGTACCCAGCATAACTCTGAGACAGTATATTCTAACAATTGTACTTGAAGGCTCAGGACACCCTAGAGAAGCCAATTGAGCCCTGAGAAGGACACAGGCATGGCAGCTAGGAATACTGTTCAGAGGGCAAGAGAGGGATCAGAGACCATTGGGGTCTTGTCTAAAGGACTTGGGAATTAATATGAAGATACTCATTAGCCAAACATATGGGAAAAAAAGAATAGTGGCTATACTGAATAGTAACTAGTCAATATGCTTAAAACCATGAATTCACAATTTTACTGTAAAACTGCCATAGTTGAAGGTTAATAATGGAGTCACTAAATCATTTGAAATTGGTGCTACATGGGAAGAACGATTTTGTCTCTTTAGTGCAAATAGTGTCACTGGGAAAGCCAAAGTTACAGAGGTATTTTCTTTATAAATTTATTCTTGTTCATCTATTTTAATATCCTCCCAAAATTTATGTGAGGGAAACTTAAGCTTCAATGTACTGGTGTTGGGAGTTGGCACCTTTTGCCAGGAATCAGCTCATGAGCCCCAGCACCACTATAAAATGGCCTATTGGAAAGAATTTCATCTTTTTGCCCTCTGTCTTCTGTCATATGAGGGTATAATACTCCTTTCCTCCAGGGTACAAGAATTAAGGCGTCAGTGGAAGAAGATAACAAACCTCACTAGATTCTGATTCCAAGGCCCTGACTTACACCCTGCAGAAGAGCAGATGAATACCACAGCCGTTCTCCCTCTGAGGAGCTGGTAGGGTAGACAGCTACCACAAGCTTGAGAAGATTATGTGGATAAGCAGAATCTTACTTGTCCTAGTCACGGTCATGCCTGCCCAGCTGAACCCAGCCTTGCCCCGCTTTCCTAAGAAAAGATGCTGTTAATAGTTCAGGAACTACTGATAATCCTAACTCATGTTGATTTGACGTCTCCCAAGTGACCATCTTTTGGGCTCTGTGCGGCTACTTGTCACTTCCATGCCCAACGCTACAATCACAATAACTATACTTTTTGAGTTAGACTGTCTAGTGTATTATAAGCTATGTAAGATAAGGTGGCATTTGGTAAATTTACTGATATAAAAATCAGGGAGGCCGGGCGTGGTGGCGCATGCCTTTAATCCCAGCACTCAGGAGGCAGAGGCAAGCGGATCTCTGTGAGTTTGAGGCCAGCCTGGTCTACAGAGTGAGTCTAGGACAGCCAAAAAAAAAAAAAAAAAAATCAGGGAGGTGGTTCCTGTGTGAGTCTACATTTGAGAGTCTTAAAGACATGGTAATTTGACTTTTATCGCCCGTAGTTGCTCAAATTCCAAAGTAACTACCATTTTCTACCTTGCAGAGATCTGTTGCTTAAAATGCTTTCTCTTTTCTAGGGGATATCCGACACCCAAGGCACGCCGAGCAGACTGACCTGGCCGCAACACTAGCAATAGGACTTGGTTTGCCGATCCCTAAAGACAGTGTAGGGAACCTCTTGTTCCCAGTTATAGAGGGAAAGCCGATGAGAGAACAATTGAGATTTTTACATTTAAACACATTACAGCTTAGCAAACTATTGCAAGAAAATGTACCATCATATGAAAAAGGTAAGGTAACTAACTAATAGTTCCAACTTCTATAAGGTCTTCATGATTCCATAGGCCTTATGTTTTCTGATCTGTAATTTGTAATGGAATACTTTGTAGTTGTTATTTAATTATGAATATTGTATTCCACTTTTTTAGACCCTTAACCATCATTATTAGCAACACCCATGAATATAATTAAGCTCTTTGAAATCTTTTATATGTTTATTACTTCAACAAATATTTACCAAATTTTTGTTTATGAACAAGGGACATAGGCAGGGTGTGGTGGTGCACTCCTTTAATCCCAGCACTCCAGAGGCAGGCAAATCTCTGTGGATTCAAGGTCAGCCTGGTCTACAAATCGAATTCTAGGACAGCCAGGACTGTTAGACAGAGAAACCCTGTTTCAAAAAAAAAAAAAAAAACAAAACAAAATAAAACAAAAAACCAAACCAGGCTGCATTGTGCTGGCACATGCCTTTAATCTTAACTAGCACTCGGGAGGCAGAGGCAGTGGGCTCTCTCTGAGTCTGAGGCCAGCCTGGTCCATAAAGCAAGTCCAGGACAGTCACGGCTTGTTACACGGAGAAACCCTGTCTCCAAAAGACAGAAACCTGGAGATAAAGCACTGGGTAGCACTACAGAGTGCAATCTCAGCGAGACCTCTAAATGTTATCTAAGAATAACCACACAAACCATTCAGTCACACATCTCAGTAGGATATTGATGGTTTATTGAACACAGTAATTCCAAAATTGGTCATGGCCTGCATGACCAGGGTCACAGAGGTCTCGGAGCCTAACTGTGTCATAGGTCTGATCTTTAAAATGCTTCCAAGGCAGGTGTTTTATAAGAAAAACCATAATAACAACCAGGTAGTCAGGTGTAGGAAGCAAGGGATGGCAGTACTACATCATTTTGACTAGCTAGACAAAGCATTTCTAACTGACCTTTAATTTGATTGGGCCCTTGTGGAGCTGTAGCTGGGGACCCTTTAGAGTATTGAGGTGACAGTGTGACCAAAGTATGAGTAATTTCATCTTATAACTAAAATGGTGACTGAAGACAACAATGACTTCAGTTATGCTAAAGAAGCAGGCTTCAAAAGCACCAGATCTCTGTCCTCACAGAATCTTTCAGGGTAAAGAGGACGAAAGTACAGATGACAGATGGTGACTAGACCTCAGGAAAAGACTGAACGTGAATGGGTTGGTATCTGGTATCCCAAGACAAGTCTGGCCTTAGAATTAGGAGGGAGCTTTGTAGATTGAGGGTCAGAGGGCACAGACATGTCATCAAAGGGCTTGTAGGCATTAGATGACTTCCAGTTTTGTCTAGGTGAAGGAGGACATAGCAGAGTTTTCTCCCTTTTCAAAGGCTCTCCCAGGCTCCCTCTGGGAGTTCTGCCTTGTACTGTAGCAGAGCAGGCAAGAAACAGCTACAGTTTTGGTGAGAGATTAGACAGCATGGGCCCAGCATGGTAGTGGGAATTAGAAAGTAGATGTGTTTTGGAGATAGCAAAACAGTATTTGCTAGCGTAGTGGGATATAAGGCACAAGAAGACCTGAGGTAAAAGGAACAACTCCAGGTTTTCAGCGGAACAGTGGAGGGGTTAGTGATTGTGCAGGAAGGTAGGCAGGAACTAATTTGCAAAGCAGGGGTCTGAGTTATTTTTCCGTTTCTGTGATGAGACATCATGACCATGACAGTTTATCAAAGAGTTTATTTGGGAGTAATAGTTCTAGAGGTTTAGAGCCTGTGACTATAGAGTACAAGTGCATTTTAAAGATCAGAGCATGTCAGGAAGAAAAGTCTTGTTTTTAGACTCATTTAGTCACAAGCAAGCACAACACAGTATTGATTAACAGACCAGATCTGGAGAGAGGACTGCCAGCTCCCTGCCGTCAGCAGCCGCCATGCAGAGCTAAAACAGAAGGACAGCCATGAGCCTGGGCTGCACGAGAACCAGGCATTCCATGCCAACGGCATCCCTGGCCATCATGAACAGAGAGTGCTCTTTGCAAGGAGGACTGTGAAGAAGGGTGGTTCGTGAAGGAAGCTTGTGTGAGGGCACAACAGCCAGCCTGTGGGTGAGCAGGGCTCCTCACACACATGGTGAGGATAAGAAACTGTGAAGCCAGGGCCTGTTGATGCAGCACACTTCAGGACTGATTTTATATTTCACAAGAAGAGAGGGAAGAGACAAAAAGAAGAAAGGAGAGAGATAAGACCACATGGGAGATGTAGAAAGAGTATTTGGGCGAAGCAGCAGGTGCTTATGTCTGCCGACACTGTGCTGAGTGCCCAGGTCCTGGCTGGCTGGTAGCCGGATACACATCGTCCGCTGTTACAGTGTTACGAGGTGTTGCTGACCCTTCCTGCCTAGGAACAGATCACCTTCATTAGGCATCAGTTCTAAAAAATGTGCCAGGATTAAGTGAATGTGCTAAAATTGTAAGTATGTACAATCTTTTTGTCTGATAGATCCTGGATTTGAGCAGTTTAAAATGGCAGAAAGGCTGCATGGAAACTGGGTGAAACTGCACTTGGAAGAAAACCAGTCAGACATTCTGCTCGGCTTGGGGACCAAAGTGCTCAGGCAGTACCTGGGTGCCCTGAAGACCCTGAGTCTGTCTCTGGGCACACAGGTGGCTCACTACGATATGTACTCCATGGCAGTAGGGACGGTCGTGGTTTTGGAGGTACAGATGCTTGTGTTATCAGGGTTCGGGTGTTAAATTGGTTTTACAACTCAGCCAAAACGTGATGGTTTTAAATTTATGTATCATTACTGCTGAGCATGGTGGTATATATCTGTAATCCCTGAATTCAGACTACTAAGACAGGATGGTGGCTAAGGCATTGCCAGCCTGGCCTACAAGACCCTGTGTCTGAAAAGAAGACCCTCACTGTAACACAGAAAAAAGGAATATTGTTTATTCTTCCTTTGTGCATGCAGATTTAAGAGACTAAAAGTATGTGCATGTGTCAAATGACTTCATTCAGCATTGCTATGAAAGATAAAAATATAAATCAAGCTATTCAGTTTTCACAAGTATTTAAAATTAATTTTCCCCTGGGTCTTTTGATGTTGTTGTATGAGCAGCAGTTTAGGACAGGTTGGAATCATTTTGAGTTGACTCCCGTAGACACCCTTGATCTTGCATTTCAGGTTCTCACCCTGTTCCTTCTCAGCACTCCACATGTGCTATGCAGAAAGGCTGAGCTGGATGTTCCTCTGTTGTCTCCTGTGTTTTCTCTGCTCTTTTATTTGGTATTTTTGGTTCTTTCGGCCATTCATGTCCTGGTGTGCACCTCATCTGAGAGCTCATGCTACCTCTGCAGCCTCCCATGGCTGGCAGCAGGGGGTGTGATGATGCTTGTTTCTGCGCTGCTCTGTGCAGTTTTGTCTGCTCTTATCAGGATGGTCATTGACGGCTCTCTGCTGAAGAAGGTATGTGTGGTCCTCGTGGGTGGGCTTTTGTTTTGTTTTGCCAGCCAATCTTTCATGAATAAGAAATTGGTTGAAAATCTTGTGTGTGCCAACATTGCAGTGCTGGAGGTGCCTGGAAAGACCACACAGAATACAGACTGCAGGAAAAAGACCTGAGCAGACCTTCCCAGGCTTCTGGGCTCCTTGCCCCTGATACTCTGCAGTACAATCAGGTCACATGCTTTTGTTTTCAGCTTGGAAGAGCTGGATGAGAGCAGAGGTGACAGCAGGGTTTCTGGATGTGGAAGACAGGGAGCGTGTACCTGAATCTTTTTTTTTTTTTTTGATGTTTCAAGACAGGGTTTCTCTGTGTGTCCCTGGCTGTCCTGGACTCACTTTGTAGACCAGGCTGACCTTGAACTCACAGAGATCTGCCTGGCTCTGGTTCCCAAATGCAGGGATTAAGGCATGTGCCACCACTGTCCATGTACCTGAGTCTTAGAAACAGTCCCTGAGCTGCAGCTGATGGACAGTGAGCAGGTGGACACTCAGGAGGTTCCTGAGGAAGCTTGGTCTCCTATTGGTCTGTTATGCCTCCCAAAGCTTTCTTTTGAGGGGTTGCATTTATCTGTGAAATTCTTGGTCTCTGGCAACCTTTGTTCATTAGGTAGGTGGTCGTGGTGGAGCAGTGTGTGAGAGATGTGTGCTTGCAGTGGACTCCGCAGTATCCAGAGCATGGGGGAAGAACCCTGTGCAGGGACTGTAGCTCCCACCCAGGGTACTCTGTCCTCATGTCTCCGTTCCTATCACAGGGCGTTTAGAGATCGCCTGTTGTGTGTCTGGATGTTTGCAGTCTCTCTCTCTCTCTCTCTATTTACCTCTTTAATGCCTTTCGGGGCTCATGGTGTTTCTCTGAGTGCCTTGCTATGCATAGTTAACAGTTATCAGAACAAAAAGTGACAAGAACTTCTTTATATTGAACTGGGGTGTGTGTGTATGGGTCCTGAGAATAGTGCACAGGTCATGAAGCTTGGCAGCAAGCCCCTGTATCTGCCAAGCCATCTCATTAGGCCTTGAGCTATTTTTAACTCACTAACTTGTGTTGCTCAGTCCTTCATCATTATGACCAAATATCTGATATCAACAAGTTAAGGGAGGAAAGATTTACTTTAGCTAGCAGTTTCAAAAGTGTCAGTCCATGTCTGGTTGGCCCCATTACTATAGGCCTGTATTGAGACTGAAGCATCATGGTGGAAAGGCTTAGCTGAAAAAAGCTGCTTACTCATGGCAGCTAAGAAGTAGTGAGAGGAAAGAAAGGAGAATGGAAGAGTTAGCACCTTCTTATTCTAATCACCCTCCAAAGGTAGGGCCCTCGCTCATCACATGAATTTTTCTCTCTTTGGTGAGGGGAGTATTTCATATCTAAACCATAACATAATTTAAGAGACAATATTCTGTTGCCATCATTTTGTAGTGGAAACTGTGTCATGCAGGGAACTTGACAGCTGTGCCAGGATCTTCTGGATGATTCTTTGGGCCCAATCACTCCATTGAGGACCTGCTTCATTCTTAAACGCTGAGCTTGGAACTTACAGTCCTGGGTGAGGATAGCTAACTGAACATGCTATGTCCATGTCCTCCTGGCTAGCATAAGAACATCTTGACCAGTGGGGCGTGGTGGCGCACGCCTTTAATCCCAGCACTCAGGAGGCAGAGGCAGGTGAATCTCTGAGTTCAAGGCCAGTCTGGTCTACAAAGTGAGTCCAGGACAGCTGAGGATACACAGAAAAACCCTGTCTCGAAAAAACAAAAAAAGTAACATCTTGACCTTCTTTAGGCTGTGCTGCAAGAAGATGTGCCATGTTTCCAGTGTAAGGGGTTTCCTCCACAGTAGGCAGTTTGAGTTAGGTGGGAAGACAGCAAGCATCTATCATGAGGTGTTTTCACTGGGGCATCAGCAATGCAGGGTGACATACGTAATTGTCAGGTTGACCCTCACATACTGCATTTCCTTCTAACAGAACACAGCTCCTTCCATCTCAGGGTGGTCAGAAGTGAACATCCTCCTTCTTCTGGGCACAGTGGGCCATATTCTGAGCCTGGGAGCTAGCAGCTTTGTGGAGGAAGAGCACCAGACGTGGTATTTCCTTGTTAATACTCTGTGCCTGGCTCTGAGCCAGGAAACCTTTAGGAGTTACTTTCTGGGAGATGAATGTGAACCTCACTGTCACTTCCATGTGGAACAAGGATGTGTGGACATCCCTGCATGCACTCTGCAAGATCCCACAAGCTACAATACCCTTGAGCCTGACAGAGCAGGTAAACTGGTCTCCCTTTCTGAAGCACAAGGAAGCTGCAAACGGTGGGCAGTGCTGGCAAGTCCATGGTTGGTGCTGATGTGCTGTCGGCTGCTACGGTCCTTGAACCAGACAGGGGTGCAGGGAGCCCATCGGCCTGACCTTAGCCACTGGCTTACCAGGTGAGCATGACCATGAGCTGAAACCCTTTGCAGCTGAGCAGTCAAACAGTCTTCCTTTTCTACATGTTGCCCTTGTGTATTAAAACTAAGATAGTACTTGAGCTCTAAATAAATAGAAAATATACCCCATAAAGGTGAATAGAGACTAGCTTAATAGATTTGATTTATTAATGTTGAATCAGAGTAATTGTTAGTGACTGAGAGCTTGTAAGTTTAAAATGATCATTGTGGTAAAGACACAATTCTGGGATGAAGTCCATGGTTCATTCTACACTGCTGCCTGTGGACAAGAGGACAAGGTTGGCAGGCAAAAGGTTCTGGTCTCTGGAGCACCTTGGCCTTCCGAGTCTCCTTTCTCTTCAGCCATGCCTCTCTCTCCGTCCTTAGAGGGCAGATCTCTTGACATCTCCTAAGCCTTCTGAGGATACAGAGCCAGGAAGAAACTTAGTCTGACAAAGTCACTAACAGACTGTTTTAATTGTCTGACAACAAAGACTCAAGTAAAAACAGCAAAATAAGAATGTTCAGAGGAATAGGTAGCTGCAGAATCATATAAAATTGCAAGGCAGAGGATCAGAAGCGCTCCTACTAGTGCTTGGGAAATTTCAAGTTGATACCGTGTTGTGATTTCGTGCCTGTTTAGTGGAGAAGCAAAAGCAAATGATACCATCCAGATCGTACAAGTGCACAATCAGCCTGGATTTGGGCATCAAAAAAATTCTGATTTCTCTAACCAAGAGGCTTTCGTGGAGAATTCCACCAGGTGTGAACTGGGTTATTAAAGGCTTTCATAGTCCCACGATTATAACGCGCATCTTTGAAGTGTCTGCCATGTACCTGCACCACAGCTCTGGAAAAAATATCACTATGTGGTCCTCACTTTGGAGTTCAGGAAACAAAGAGGGAGTGGGACTTGATGATAGGCCATATCTCTGCAGCCCGGGCGTTTGAAGTGGCTGATGTGGTAAGGAGTCCCAGGTCCTAGAAGAACATAACGGTCCTTACTATGTCTCTGAAAAACTGACGCATTTGGTGCATGTTTGTCCTGCATGCCTTCTCAGGTGTACTTCCTCCTGTACCTTTCTTGAATCACTGAGTCTTTCCTGTCTGTTGTAAAGAGCCATCTTATAACTCCCATTAGCCACCCACTCCAAAGCTGTTATAGGTAAATACCACTTCTCTGTGCTGGTTTACTGCATCCAGAGGTTGCCTAGGATGTACACTATAAAGCATAGCAGGGACCTCCAGAGTGAGGCCTGAGGTTTCAATAATCTCTTCCCATTCTAACACGGTCATGTCTGTCTTTGTTTTTTGTTTTCTCTCTCTCTCTCTTTCTGTCTGTCCCTCTGTGCGAGTGTGTGTGTGTTTTGTGTATATTTGTTTGTTTTGAGGCAAGGTGTTGTTCTGTATTCTAGGCTGACCTCAAACTTGTGATCTTATACCTAAGCCTCCTATTTTCCAAGATATATTGACACATGTATGACATGCATATGATACATATATATATATATATATATGTATATCACAGATAACTATCATCATGCCCAGCTTCGTTCACATTCTCTGAAGTCTTTTCCATTTCTATGTGTATCTTTACGGAGTGTGCATTTAACAACTATTAGCTGTCTAAGCTTTATGAGCATGGACTACGTAAATAATAGAAGGAAGCCGGCCTTGCCAGAGTTGTGCACACAGCACTGCTTGTGAGCCTCTCCTTAGCAGGACAACACCTGTCAGAGGCTGGGGCCGAGAGACTTGAGCTGAGCTGAGCTGTGAGAGCAACAGAGCCAGGGTGAGGATGAAGTAAATCAGGGGTACTGAGCTGTTTGCATCTCATGCCAGCATCTGAGACCATCTCAAGAGTAAGAAGTGAGTGAGATAGATGTCAGCATGGTAGTCTCTGTGACATTTTAAGAACCTTGTTTGTTTTATTTTGTTTTCTGACTTTCTAGCAAAAATTATCTAATTTTAATACAATTCTTTTAAAACCCTTCAATGTAATTGTAAATCACCAATTCCATTTGGTAGTTATTCGGGCATTTTCTATCTCTTTTCAGCTCTGACCACAAAGTACAACTGTCAGGCCTGGCTGCCTTCTCACTGGTTGTGATCTTCACATTGGTGCAAAGGGGGTGCTCTCTTGTATCCAAGGTGGCCCTAGCACTGGGTCTGCTGGGTGTCTTCTGCTACAGGGCAGCCATTGGGACTGTGCTGTTCCCATGGCAACCAGATAGCAAAGGCATTTCAAAGTAAGTGAACTAGAGACACAAAGGTTTCCTTTTATTTGATGCCAGTATTTTTTGTACTAAAAATGCCACACCAATCCTTATAATCCTGCAGTTTTTATTAATGATGATTATATTTGCAGCTACTGTCCTTGTCAAGAAAACCTTAATGAACCACTTTGCTAACACTCTTTTGGGAGAGAAATAACTTAGAAGTAAGGTATTGATTTTTAAATTAATAAGTGATTTAAGTCATAGGTCTGTTGAAGTTATGGTGAGCAGCGACCTGCATTTACTAGGACTTGGCTTTGCTAAGTTGAGGTGTGACTATAGGAACAAGGGTAGTAACAGTAAGTGGATATGCCCAGCAGTTGGGAAAGGAAGCAAGTTTCTCTATTACTTTTGTAAGGCCCAGGAGTGCCTGTTGTGCAAATCAAGAAGGCTCCACCCTGAGTCTGATATTTGTGATAGAACTGCGGAGGTGGCTGGTCAGGGCTGCAAAGTGTGGCCAGCCCTCTTCTCAAAAGTACCTCAAGAATATAGAGGGGCAGCCAGAAATACAACACCTACATGTCCTTTGAAACATCATTTACAGTTGAAAAACTAGATAATTTGTAGTTGTTCAGCAGTAGTGGAAAAACCCTCACAGATATGTTGGTGCTCTGTTTTTACAGAACATGGAAGGGTATTGTGAAGCAGTAAGGTATAAAACTCTTACATGATGCCAGCTCACCAAACATATGACTTAAGCTGATGAAATTGTCAATTGATGAAAGTGATTAATTGTCATATTCAGGACCCACGGTCACATATAGATTGTGGCCTTACTTTTTACTCATTTTGGTCCTTACAGAGATCTATAATTAACAGATAATGAGAGCCAATGGCAACAGCCAGGGGTTAGGGGCTTAATCATAAAACACCAGCTGATAAATATGGGCAGTCCTAGGTATTTGCAGCAGGGAACAGCAGTGTGGTGGTCTTCATCTGAGGCAAGAAACCAGAAGGAACATGAAGAAGATGGTGATTGAGCTAGGGACATTTTGTAGAGACAAAGGCTCTTTTTGGGTTTGGAGTCTAGAACTTTGGGCAGATGGCAAGGTTAGATGTTACATCTGGGGTTTTTGTTTAATCTCCAAGTGCCATGTGTGAATGCGTTTCTTGTTTCCACCCGGATCTGTGCACTTGTTTTCTGCCTTCTCTGCTCATGAGCAGCTGAAGACAGCCAGCGTGCCTGTTCTCTCAGCATACTCCTCCTTCTTGTAAGATGCATCCATCCCTCACCTTGTCTATCTTGATTTTTAAAATTACATTGGTTCCATATCCAGTTGGCTTCAAAAGTGCTCAAATTCTGAACTCATCCTGGCTTTTGATCTATGTGGTTCTGCATCTACTGTGACTCTGTATTCACCAAATATTCAAGACATTTAACCTTTAACCTTTCCTCTCTTCTCCACTGAGAAAGACAAGCATGTCTAAGATTGAGAGTCATACAGAAACCTAGGAGTGAGAAGCACTGGCTGGTCAGTGCAGGGATCCTTCTGGATGGTCTTCCTGCTCCCCATTCCTATCTAGTTGCCCTGGGACAGAGCTTCTTCTTAGAAACACTTTGATTGCTTTGACATCTGCTGGCTTCTGCTTTATTAATAGGCCTGTCTTTAGCTTTTATGTTAGGACACATGGTCAGGGATGGGCCAGGTGTTTGATCCCAGCTCCTCAGCCAGGGCCCCACTGCCCCACAGGTCGCACACAGTGTCAACACTGAATGAAGATATTCATACTAAGTGAGAATGTTTTTAATGCATAAAATGTTATAAGACACTATGATGTAGGAACTTCGTTTTTTAAAACATATACTGCTGTGTCACTATCTCACTTAAAATTTATTTACTCATTAGTTTAAGTGACCAGCTTTTAATTAATTAATTGGTTTTTTTTGTGTGTGGGTGTTCTGCCTGCATGTGTGGCTGTACACCACATAAGTGAAGAGGGTGTTGGATTCCCTAGGACTGGAGTTGCAAACAGCTGTAAACTACCATGAGGGTTGCTGGGAAATCAAACCTGGGTGGGTTTTGTTTGTATGTTTTGTTTTTTAAACATGATCTCAATATGCAGTCCTGGGCCTGGAACTCACTGTGTAGACCAGGCTGGCCTCAAACTCACAGACTACTGTCTCTGCCTCTAATTCCCAAGTGCTGGAATTAAAAGTATGTACCACTATACTCCATTGTTAAGTGACAATGTTAAAGTATATAAATACCCCATGTTATAAAATATTTAAAATACCATATTTTAGGAATATATATTTTAAAAGTTGAAGTTATTAGGCATAGTCTTATTACTTATATTCTTTATATACTTAAATTGAATGCTAAGATACCTAAGTACTTAACATTTACTAGGCATCTACTGTGTGCCAAATACTTCATGTCTATTTTTTATGCATATATAATTCCTAGAATAGCCGTGTGATGTGTAGAAACCACTTCTGTTTTCACAAATAATGAAGTTAATTGTCAGAGTGTTAATGAAGTTGTCCGAACAACAGAACCCCTGAGCAGCAGATCGCAGACTGCACGGCCTGAGCCACTGCACACTGACATGGCCCACTGTCTACGTGGCAGCATGCAAGTTCAGGCTCAGTTGCAGTCCTGAACTTTGGACATTTCAGATGCTCATGTCTTCCACCGCTCAATGTTTTTTCATTTAACTGTGCAAAGTGGGTTGGTGATTTTCTTGGCGTGCTGCAAGAGCATGGCTCTGGTCTTGCTGTGAAGTGACCCTTAGACCACATAAGCAGGTTTTCCCCAAAGTCAGCCATCAGGGACGACACATCCCAGCGTATGCTGTCGGCTTTATTGGCTGCTCCTCAAGGCATATGTGGAGAAGTGGACATGCCTGTTTTATTTTAGTTAGTCACAGCGAGTTTGGCTGTGCTGTCATATTAGGGATTCTCTAATTAGATACCTGCTTTAAATTGGAAAATATGTACTTGAATTTTTCTAGATAGTACAAGTGAATCTAACATGTTTTGCTTTTTTTTTAGGGGTATTATTGAAGCTCGTTTTGTTTATGTCTTTGTCCTTGGCATTCTGTTCACGGGCACCAAAGGTTTACTTAAAGCACAAATCATTGCAACAGATTTCAGAACCAAGACTGGAGGTTTGTGGGAAATACATAGTGGATTAGTTCTTCTGGCAGCACTGCTCTTGAGACCACATAATCTTCCAGTGTTAGCATTCAGTCTCTTGATTCAGACTGTGATGACTAAGTGCATCTGGAAGCCGCTGAGACATGACGCAGCGGAGATCACTGTAATGCATTATTGGCTTGGTCAAGCGTTCTTCTATTTCCAGGTAGGTTTTCATCATTATTGTGGGTAGAAGGCTGGTAGCTTTTTATCTCACCTGTCTTTTAGTTTTTCTTTGCAAAAGTGTTATAAGATAGAATGTTATATGTAGTCAGTGAAAGAACTGAAAATGCATAGAAAAATATATTTAAATCTTATGTGGATTTTATTAGATAAATTAAGTTTGTCATTTCAGAAAGGCATGCTTGACGAGGTATAGTGGGGCACGCCTTTAATCCTAGCACTGGAGAGGCAGATGGATGTCTGTAAGTTGGAGGCCAGCCTTGTCTACAGAGTTGAGTTCCAGGACAGCCAGAGGTACATAGTGAAACCCTGTCTCAAAAAATAAACAGACATGCTCAATGTGGATACATCTAGATAGCCATAAGCTGTTGCTGTGCAGGAAGGGTTAGGTAGGAGTTGATTTATTACAAACAGTAAAGGAAGGAAACACATTAAGTCTCTTAGGTAGTAAGTAGACTTCCATGTACCTTTGTCTCTGGAACTGAGGCTTTGCACACTAGGAACTATTGGGCGTCTCCAGTTATTAGGCGAGGATCATGGGGCTTCTTCCTAGTATTTAAAGATCCATTGTTGTCATTAGTTTTGATGTGTAGAAGGATGCCTGGACAGATAGTGGGCCTTAGAAGGATCTAATTCTTCCCATTAACCCCAGGGAGGCTGTATAACACAAAACTAGATTCCTTCACAACTCCACTTTCTCTCTTCTATGTGTACTGGCTTCTCCTCTTTATCTCTCTTGTCCTGATAGGACAGTCTCTTCCCTGCACCCCTCTTTTGTTCTTGGTTTCATATGTCCCCAGCCTCACCCATGAAACAACTCAATGTTGTATGTTTGTCCTTTTGACCCCCAAAGGTCAAGGGTAGTTGGATTAAATTAGAAGAATCTGTAATTCCTTAAGTACTGTGACCAGACCATGGTCACTTGGGCTCATTTTGCTGTGGTGATCTGACACTCCCAACTCTTTGTAACCTGAACAGCAGGTCTATCCCCATGGACCAGCAGAGCCTCCCATCACAGACTCAAGACCTGTGAATAGCTTGAACGCACAGGCCTAGCCAATAGAATGTACGCAGTCTCACCAAGGTGCACACTGCATGCCATGCTGCATTTCAGCAGGTAGGCTGTAGCTAACCTCTAGCCACAGTAGACAAGTGGGCACTCAGTGAGCCATCACCACTATGACAGCCAGCGTTCAGGGTATGTGCCCTGATGTGGGCCTCTCAGGACACGTGCACTACCCTCAGGGAAAGATCGTGCACTTGACTTGAGCAGCTGATATGTCTGGAGGAAGGTGTGAAAGTGCTGTGGTCAGTTAGAAGACTGAAGTGTGGGAAATTCCAAAGACTCATTCTGTAGAATTGACTTTCTACCACTTCCCAGGTGTGGAGTAATGTGGCATGGAGAAATATGACCACCTGTCCAGGAGCACCTCAGCGACCCAAGGAGAAGCAGCCGATGGCTGACCCCTATCAGTGCCTCTTGGTCCTCTGACCATGTGTCCATGCTGCCATGTGGAAAGAGCAACCTTACTGTTCTTCTGTGTTCCAGGGTAACTCCAACAACATTGCCACCATCGACATTTCAGCAGGCTTTGTGGGCTTAGATACCTACATGGAAGTTCCAGCCACGCTCCTCACAGTGTTTGCAACATATGTGGGGCCTGTGCTCTGGGCCAGCCATCTTGTATACTTCCTGAGCTCAGAAGCAAGCAAGTAAGGCACTGACTTTGTCTTTCAGTACAAATGTGATTGCAAATTGTCTGTTTTTAAGAGTAATAACATTATTGTACATACAAGACGCCTGAACCCCAGAGGTTAGAGAATCTTTTTACTGATTTTCTTTTCCTTAGGTAAGAGATGTGTGTAGTTCATGGATCAAAGGCTTGAGTCGGGTCTGAGGGACTCTATTGATCAGGGTTAGGTTTTTCACTTCAAATCACAAAACAAGAAAAAAAAGAAACCATAAAGAAAGTCATGTAACAAAACCAGAGGAAAAGCAGAGCCAGACGCCAAAGGCAGGGGCAAGAATATTCATCCTACTTGAGGTCACTGGGGTCAGCAGGAGAAGCCTGGAAATGCTTCACAGCAAGAGACACGGTCAGGAAATGGGAATAGGGGCTGGGGAACTCTAAACTAGCTCTGAGCCACTTGATGTTTTCCTGCTCTTTCTTCCATTCTGAGGGCAAAGAGACAAAAGACAAGGGCTCTTGCCCTCCAGAAACTCTTGGTGACCCAGGAAGAGTACAGTGGGAGGAGTAGCTGCCTGTACAGGTTCTGAGTCAGTGAGTGTCTAGACTGGTGCCTGTTCACAGATCTGACTGCTGAGTACAAGTACAAGATGTGACACAAAGAAATTCAGGGACAAGTGAGTCCACTCTCTGCCTGAGCCGATCTAGGCTCTTGTGCCCTCCAGGAACATGGAAGCCCTTCCCAGAGTCTAGCTTGCTCAGGATTGCCACTGTTGGGGTGTGTATAGGGCTCCAGGCTTGGCCAGTGTGCTCCATCTTATCTCTGCCTGTTTTCTCTTATGTATCCCACTATCTCACTTTTTGGGTTTGTGTGCCGTTCCTCTTTGAAAGAAGGCTTCATGAGAGGCTGAGTTGTCTGGAGGTTCACAGCCACTGCTTGTAGCCATATATTCTTGGACACAGCTGTGCCTACTTACTTCTTAATGTGCCAAATCAGCAAAGCCCTATCAGCCAGAGCCTCATGTGTCTTATTGTGACTGGAGGTCCCATTCTTTTCACATCCCACATCCCAGGCTTAGAAGTGAAGTTGGGGTTTCCCAATCCCCATTTCCTCTGCTTGTTTGTGATTAGAAGTGTGACTCTTGCTGTGGTAACTGTCAGGGATGACCCCTCTTTGGATGTCTCCAGGCTTCTCCTGCTCACCACAGTGACCTGTAGCCTGGACACTCTCATCCCTGCCTCTGTCATTGTGGTTCTGCTCCTCCTCTGGCTTTATTCCTTAGCTTCTTTGATGGATTTGTTCTCAGTCGTTCCGTCCATAGCCTGGGGTCTCTTCTTGGCTCTGGACTCAATATCTAAACCTCCTGTTGGCTCCTCCACAGAAAGATCCAGGTAGCATTGAACTCAGCAAGCCTGAAACTAGAATAACACACTAGTTCACTGCTTCTGCATTTCCCTCAGGTAAAGATGCTTAAGCATTAACTACAGAAAGCGCTCAAGCTGGATGAGAAACTGTAGTGGCCTCCACCAGAAAGAAATTCTTTCTCTTCTGTAAACCACATTTGGGTTGTGGAGAGAAACAGATAACTTCCCACAAGCTGATACTTTGCTATTCAGGGGAGAAAACATTTTTAGTCAGGCTGTAAACTTCCTGAGGACAAGGAATGCCTGAACTCCACCTGCACCTTGAGGCAGTGTATAGACAATTCCTTTTAAATTCTACAACCCAAATGTGGTTTTCCAATAGAATCTGGGGCCAGAATCTAGAAGTTGTGATTGATGTGAGCTGCCTGCCTTCAGCAATGCAGAAACCCTATGCTGATATTATATAAGTAATATGCACAGCATTCTACATGGACAGTGCTAAAAACCACTCACAAGGCAGTGCCACGTGCGATGAGGTAACATTAAGAAGTTCCATTTGGTAGATCATTGGCTCCGCACAGATACCCAGTTATGCTCACTAGAGAGGGCAGCCAGAGCCCTTTACCCACAGGCTGGTGCTGAGTGCTGAGGTTTTGGTACAGGGGTGCAGTAAGGCAGCTGCAGTCACTGGGGTGTGACAAGATAACCCTTGCCCTTGGGCCAGGTACCAAGCAGGGGCTAGCAAGCAGTTCAAGGATGAGGAATAAAACAGGAAGCACTGGGGCCATGTGTGCTGACGGGGTCAAGTGTGATACAGCATTTGGAGAGCTAAACAGAGTTAAATGTGCTAGGACCAACATGGGAGCCAGTGAAGACTGAGGTGATGTTGTGGAAGAGAGGCTAGCAGTCTAGTGGTGACACCAGTTGAGAAAATGAGGGGCCTGCTGTTCAGAACAGTCTTGTCTTTGGCCTCTGAGTAGCTGTTGGTGCCCATCACTGGATAGTGGACACGGAAACAGGAGACGTTTGGGGGGATGCCCTAAAGTGGCCCCTGGTGGAGTGGCCTGATCACACCTTAGAGAACGCGCTCACCCAGATGCCAAGCATGTGCACACCCTCCTCACTCTGCCTCTGAGTACACACCCCAGCAACGCATGTCTTGGCACTCATGTGCTACACTCAGGCACATCCTTCCCACCATAGAAACCATTCCTTTTGCTTTTAAACCATCAATACAAGCATTACATAAAATATATTTTATTCTCATGAGTCTGCGATAGTCTAGATTTGTGAGCTCGATGGTCCCAGCTTTGACATCCCATCAGTAGCCTCTGATCCTTCTGACAGGACCTATGTGCATCCTATGAATCCTCAAAGGTCGTCGGCTTTCCAGGCCCTGCCACAGCCTCCAACTTTGCTGCCTTACCTATAACCCTGGGACGAGCTGTAGCTCTGGCCTTTCTGGCATGTTCAGGTCACATTACTGCCTAGGTTCTCTGGAGCATGGCCTCCACTGCTCACAAGGCAACTCTGTGTACACAGTGAAGGGATCCCTGTGTACAGGGGTACAGAGATGGAGATGAGAAGTTCTTACATAGGCAGCGACTTTAGTAATACAATGTGGCAACCAGCACACATCCCCAGGACATGGGGCCCCTGTGGGCTACAAGTGTCCAGAAGCATTTCTAAGAGCTGCTTTGTTCTTCTTGCTTTCTGTATTTTATGAATTTATTAGGTTTACCTCTCCTCTTTCTAAAGGAAGAATTCCTAGTCTTAAATTTTTTATTACATTTATTTATTTGGGGTGCGTGTGTCACACATACTTGTAAGAGTCAGTTTTCTTCTTTTACCATATGGGTTCCTAGAACTGAACTCAGATTGTCAGGCTTGGCAGCCTTTCTACCCACTGAGCCACCTATCATCCTAGTGTTACCTTCCTTGTACACCTGTAGGGAAGTTATCGTCCTGTCCAGTGACCAAACAAGTACACAGAAGAGAGACTGTGGTGCACTCTAGTGCAGAAGCAAGGATGTTCATTGTTGTTTTCAAAGTAGAAGTATGAATAACGTGTCCCTGTGACATACCCTGACACGTGTTCTCTGTTTTGTTAATAGTGGTTCAGCACTGGGTCGTGCTTGCTTCTGCTATGCATTGATTTGTTCTGCTCCAGTTGCCACGTACATTGTTTTGGTGACATCTCTGCGCTATCATTTATTCATATGGAGTGTATTTTCTCCAAAGCTTCTCTATGAAGGAATGCATCTGCTCATCACGGCTGCCCTCTGTGTGGTGTTCACTGCCACAAACCAGTCTCACCACACAAGGTCTTAGGTGGAGACAGACACTTGGAGCTGATGTACTTTTGAGTCACTGTTCTCATCATGGATTTGAGTATTGAAACTGCCTCCATGCAAGATTATTCTGAGGAGGGGGGGGGGAAGGATGTGAAGCCTATGAAATTAGTGGATAATTTAATTTTACTTGGATTTAAATTAAGTAACTGATTAATAAAAGACCACTTTAAATACTTATGTATGAAATTTTCCTTCTCGACAGTCACTCCAAAATTTTGGAAATTTTCATTTCTTCTGAGTGAGTTGTGAATATATATGCTTAAATTGGTGGAAGAAAAGGTTCTGGACTTTATCATTATGTTTACTTCAGAGAGCCCAGAAGCCCTGTGGGAGAAGGTATGTCTGCTACAGGGCCTCCATTAGGGACCTCACATTCTTAAGAACTCTTAAAGTCAGAATTCCCCAAACGGTTCAGTTTATGTGGGTTATGTTTATCAATGTTGGTAGCATTTTAAATAAAAACTAAATCATTTCAAAACATTATTCATTTAAAAATAATCTGTTGGTGGACAAGGTAGAAAATACTTGCATAATCCCAGTACTCAAGAAGGCAGAATCAAGAATATTATATGATTTCCAGACTGCCTGGGCTACATAGGATGACCTTGTCTCAACTCTCTCCACCCTCAATAAAAACTACTGCATATTAATATAACATAATAACTGTATTTTTAAAAACAAATATTTAATGAGAAAAATATCATTGCTTTTATGTTTTTGCAAATATCTTAAATGACTCACTCAACTGAAGATAGTTGGAATCTACATTTGATATATTGTAATTTGTGCTTGAAAAATAAGCAAACCAGGTGCCCTCAAATCTGTGGTTGGGAAAGTGTGGAGTATCTTAATACCACCCCTTCTCGGATGTGAGGGCGATCTGGCTGCGACATCTGTCACCCCATTGATCGCCAGGGTTGATTCGGCTGATCTGGCTGGCTAGGCAGGTGTCCCCTTCCTCCCTCACCGCTCCATGTGTGTCCCTCCCGAAGCTGTGCGCTCGGTCGAAGAGGACGACCTTCCCCGAATAGAGGAGGACCGGTCTTCGGTCAAGGGTATACGAGTAGCTGCGCTCCCCTGCTAGAACCTCCAAATACCACCCCTTCTCTGTCAGCTTGAATATCGTACTTTGATACCAAAGTTGCCAAGTGGTATATAGGGTTTTATTTGGACAGGATATCTGTAACCTAAGTTGGCCTCCAATTTTTGATCCTGCCTCAGCCTCCCAAGTGTTAGGATCGTAAGCATGCCTCACTGTGCCTGGTTTCGGATGTTAGCTTCTCCAAGTTAGTTGGACCGAAATGGGGGAGGAGTTGTCTGTGTGTGCAGGTTAAACTTGTGGTCTGGTTGGGGTCTTCTTTCCACAGTTTAAACCTATTTTAGTCATGTTATATTTAACAGGCCTATCCTTGAACCAGTAGGATTGTTTCTACATCATCATGGCCTCTGTTGACACAAAACTGACCTGCCAAGCAAGATGTACCCCTAGTACAATAGTGGCACGAATGTCATGGTGGTAACCAGCCATTGTATGGTTGGCTCTGAAGCCTCTTTTGCATCACGCTGAGAACCTGATCAAAAGCCCATGGCCAGAGAGGTCATAGAGGCCAAGAGAAAACCTACTGGTGTTTTGAAAATTGGATGTGTATCACACTGTCTTCTAAATGTTCATGCTTATACCCACGGATTAGTGCTGCTCTCAACCGTGGTCAGAACCGCTGATGGTGGTTAATACAGAGGCCTATAACTGGTCAAAGTGTGGAGGGTAATTGACTGCTGAGTGCTCAGTCCTAAATGAACCTTCTGTCTGTCTCTCTCATGCACACAAACACACAAAGAATCAACTAACGTTGTGGAAGGAGAAACAGTAAGAATGCAAGTGCTAGAGAATGAGGCGGAGTGTGTGAACTCTGTCTCTGGACAGGACATAGCTGTTGCCTTTATGAATCATAGCAGCTATGGTTACCTACATGAGACCTGCACAGAATTTAGCTCCTTGACATTCCAACATGAAGAGGGAAGGGGCACTTGGGGTACCACTCTTAGCGGAGGAGCTATTGCCAATTAATGGCTGCTAGAGGAGGAATCACTTTTCTTCAGAGGTATAACCACTAATAAGTTTCCCATGATCTAGTAAATAACCACATACACATATAAGCAACCCTAATTATTAGGGGGGAAAAAGACATGAAAGGAGGAAGATGTGTTGGGAAGAAGAGTACTATAGTTTGTGAGTATAAAGAGGGAAAGGAAAATCCACAATATATTTGCTTTCATAAAATTATAGTTTCATTATCTGGTTTATTTTCTAGAGGAAACAAACTATTGTTTGGACATTAAAATTATTAGATACTTTAAAAAAAAAAGGCTCTTTTGGGTAGTGGTGGCGCACACCTTTAATCCCAGCGCTTGGGAGGCAGAGGCAGGCAGATCTTTGTGAGTTAAAGGCCAGCCTGGTCTACAAAGCAAGGCCAGGACAGCCAGGGCTATTACACAGAGAAACCCTGTCTCAAAAAACCAAAAAAAAAAAAAATTATTAGATACTTCAATAAAAAACAGGCTGCATAGCCAGGCGGTGGTGGCGCACGCCTTTAATCCCAGCACTTGGGAGGCAGAGGCAGGCAGATCTCTGTGAGTTTGAGGCCAGCCTGTCTACAAAGTGAGTCTAGGACAGCCAGGGCTGTTATACAGAGAAACCCTGTCTCAAAAAACCAAAACAACAACAACAAAAAAAAAAAAACAGGCTGCATAACTCCATGACATTAACTTTTGTCTGTGTTGTTTTGGCAAATGCTATGGGTCAACCTCAAGTCTTTGCCCATGCTAGGTGACCAACCAGACCAAAAGCCAGGCCCTCATGGCCAGGGCCTCCAGGAACAATAGGGGTAACTGGGAAATTGGAGAAGGCTTTGGTGCCTCAGTCAAGCATAGCTATTCTGACATGCTCAATGTTTAAACGCACTTCTTATTTGTCAGGTCCTTCATGATCAGCCTTACTAAAAGATCCATGTATTTAACTTCTTCAAGTTTTTCTCTACCCTGGTGTTAGCAAGGATGGTGCATGGGCATTTCCTCCTTGTAGACCCAGTAGACTCATCCCTTTCCTAATCAGGTTGGCTTTCTCCTCCTTTGATGCTTTGGAATGTTGTAGTTTCCTCATATTTCTGCTTCTTTCTTCATCACATTACCTAATCCAAGGCTTTTGGAAATAATAGCAGGGAAGGAAGTTCATTTTTAGGTATAAAAGGAGAGCAAATTCTGGCAGGAGGAAAAGGTAGGTGAAAAAATACAAATAGTTTTGGTTTTTTTCTTTCCGATTCTTTCAGTTTAGTGAACAGGAAACAGACAGACAACTCAATTGTCCTCTCACACACATCATGAATACACTCTGTCTTTAGTCTCATGAACAGTGATGCATAAAATAATAGTAAAGCCGGGTGTGGCGGTATACACCCATAATACCAGCACTTGAGAGGTTGAGGTAGAATAGTCAGAAGTTTGTTCTATTTTAAAGATATTATTTTTAAATCACATGTCGCTGTGTGTGTCTGCTGTGGGTTTGTGCATGTGCACATGCCTGTGGGGACCAGTTGGTGTTGTGTCCCTTGGAGCTGGACTTACAGAAGGCTATGAGCCACCTGGTATGGGTGCTGGGAATTGGCCTCAGGTCCTATGAGCCATCTCTCCAGCCCTGATCATAAATTCTTTTTTCTTTTTTTGAGACAAGGTCTCTCTATATATCCTTGGCATACCTGGAACTTGTTCTATAGACCAGGCTAGCCTCAAAATCACAGAGATCCTGATCAGAAGCTCTTTATTACCTTCTCCTGGAAACCAGCTGTTATTAATAGTTTGTGGTACAGGGTGGTGGTGGCAGCAGGGTGGGGGATGGGGAAGGAATGCAGGGTTGCTAGGTTCATTTGTTATGAAATTTACTATAAAGCTGAGCTAAATGTGAATCCAAACAGATAACATACAAAATTTAGAGAGAAATTGGGATTTAGTCTTTAAACTTTGCTTTCATAATACAGTTTATTTTAATGACTTTCTTAGCATATAAAATGGCCTCCATGATGAGATTTATGCAGATGTGCATTGTTGTGCCTTCCTCATGTCCATCCTTGTTGCTTTCTTTGCTCTCCCCTCTCCTGTTGGCCCATTTCCTTACCCCAAAATAATCCCCTTTCTTTTTTCATGTCAACTAAAATAACTTAAAAATAGAGGACTTAACAAATGGAGTCCCACAGACCTCCCCCAACACAACAGGCCATAGCTCTTGGTTATCAGAGCTTGATGGAAAGATCCCATTGCTGATGATACCACATACTTGAGTAACAAACATGGAAGAATCAACTGTGTACTGAACTGAAAGCTGCATCCCTGCCAGCTAAGTTTCATAGTGCCAGGAGGTGCTGTGCATGCTACCAAAAGAGAAAAGTAATTGTCAGTCTCACCTACCTGTGAGCCCTGAAAGCTATAATAATGACTAGTCTGGCTAGTCAGGACAGGTGCTGCAACAGTGGCATGAATGTTACAGGAGTGATCAACTGTGTTCTGTCTGGATCTAAGGCCTGACCTACAAGATGAAACCCATACTGGAATCATTAATGAGGCCAAGAACCTGGGACTAGACAGGTCACAGTCCTTAAGGGAGAGTTTACTACTGTTATTTTGCTAAAAGGACATAGTATTAAAACAACCCCTGATGGCCGGGCGGTGGTGGCGCACGCCTTTAATCCCAGCACTTGGGAGGCAGAGGCAGGCGGATCTTTGTGAGTTCGAGGCCCGCCTGGTCTACAAAGCGAGTCCAGGACAGCCAGAGATATTCAGAGAAACCCTGTCTTGAAAAAACCAAAAAAAAAAAAAAAAACAACCCCTGATAACATATTGCTATACCCACAGATCAGTGCATCTCTCAACATTCACCATACACATAAAATAAAAATAAGTAAAATTAAAAATAAAAATTTCAAGACTTAAAATATTATTTAAACAAATCAGGCCTTAGGTGATTTTTCTCATGAATATCATCACTGGAGAGTAAACTGTACTTCTTCATAATTCTGTTATTATAAATACAAAATAACATCCAGGTTCATTAAATAAAGGAGTGGAGGGGTGGCTAAGTCAGTAAAGCACTTGTCCTGCAAGCATGAGGACCTGAGTTTGGCCCTCACAATCCATGTGAAGGCAACCCCATAGGACCTCCGTGGCTTGCCAGCTAGTTATCTAGCCTAATTGATGAGCCTCACACCAGTGTGAGACCCTGTCTCAAAGGAAGTGGACGCCTGCCTGAGGAGGACACCCATGATTGATCTTTGACCTCCACGTGCATATGGACCACAGGAACACACCACACACACACACACACACACACACACACACACACACACAAAACATTGAGCCAGGAGTGGTGGTGCAGGTGGATCTCTGTGAGGTCAGCCTGGTTTACAGAGTGAGTTCGAGGACAGCCAGGGCTTGTAGTGAAATTCTGTCTCAAAAACCAAACAAACAAAAGCTCAATGTCTATTTGTGATTAACCACAGTCATGATAAAACTTAGCAAGCTGAAATCAGAAGACACTTCCTTAATTTGTTTTAAAGTGTCTACTGAGAATTCCAGCAAATCTGTCATGATCCCTAACCGCAGAGACCTTGGGCCTCTGGTAGGTGTAGACCCAGAGTAGTGAGACAGAAAATACCGAGGGTTTGGGAAGCAAGAAGCGACTATCGTTGCTGTTAGGTGATGGGGAAATAGATTATTACAAAGAAAATTCAGTAAAGCTGCCTACAAAATCAGTATATGAGGTCATTGATAGTCTTAAAACCAGCACCAAGAAAATATAAAATAAAAACAATGGTCTAAATAACTGCAGACAGATAATTGGAAAAATGAAGAATTTGAATTGTCCAGAAAGCATTCTACTCACAGTAGCTTAAGGGCCACTCAGTTCAGCTGTCCAGGCAGCGCACGGTGAGGTATAAGACAAGTCTCATCTATGTAGGGATGTACCAGGAGCACTAAGAACATTGGAAAGTAGAATAGTATTGGATTTCATTAGCAAACAGTAAAGGAGAACATGACATGAACATGGAAAATGGTGCTAGGAACAGCTTAGAAACAGTATTTCTTAACTAATGGTGATAAGGTCACAAATGACATACACATTTATATCTACAAATGCAAATACACACATAGGCATATAATAGTGAAAGATAAAATGAGAGGTGTGCTCACATTATAAACAAAAATAAATCCCTAAATAGTTTAAAGGCTTAAATGAAGAAACAAGAGCAAAAACTTTGTCTCACAAGAAAGGAAACCTCTGGATCAAGAAACAAGAAGGCCAGTCACGGTACCTCATCTTTAATCCCAGCATTTGGAAGGCAGAGGCAGGTGGATCTCTGGGAGTTCAAGGTCAGCCTGATCTACAGAGTGAGTTCCAGGACAGCCAGGGCTATTACATAGAGAAACCCTGTCTCCAAAAAAAAAAAAAAAAAAAAAATCAAGAGGATTTCCTAAGGCCAAAACAAGAACCATAGCCTTTAAGGAAAAAAAATAACAAATGTGACTCATTTTTGCCAAATAAAAAGACAGCAGTTCTTGAGAAAAGGTATCTGCAAGCCCTAGGCTAATGCTGGGTATCCTAGTGCAGACACATTGGAGAATGGGATGTTAAGAGGGGATGAGGTCATGAGAGCTAACCTTAACCCTGAGACTTCATTACAGGAGTTAGTTATTGTTGAGATGGATTATCACAGCGTGGGCTAGTTATTTCAGATGGGCTATAGTTACTGAAGGATGAGTTAATTGTTGTAAGGTGTGGGTTTTATTTATTATAGGATTGAGTTAATTATTACATAGTTAAATATTACATATTAACATACGATTACAGAGTGGGTAGGTTAGTTGTTCCTGAAGAAGTGAGTTCCTGATAACAAGCCTCTTGCTGGCTTGCCTTTCTTTCCTTCTACCATGGAATGAAACAACATGAAGGCCCTCTCCAGTAGCTGGTACATTGGTCTGAGATTTTCTAGTCTCCAGAACCATGGCTTAATCTATTGTTTATAAAGCACCCCACCCCAAGTGTTCTGTCACAGTAACAGGAAATAGATGAGACAAGTGGAATATAGAACACACAGTGAACCTGCGGTGGTTTGAATGATAAAAGCCCCCAGGGCTTTGAGAGTCAGTCTCTCTCTCTCTCTCTCTCTCTCTCTCTCTCTCTCTCTCTCTCTCTCTCTC
>CAJQZJ010000664.1:142609-153863 GCA_907164525.1 Lophiomys imhausi | reverse complement strand
CTCTCTCTCTCTCTCTCTCTCTCTCTCTCTCTCTCTCTCTCTCTCTCCAGTGATCAGCTGTCTACTCTTACTACCACAATCTTGCCTTCCTTCTGTGATGGACTCTAGCCCTCTGGTACTGTAAGCCAGAATAAATTCTTCCTCAAGCTGTTTTATATAGTTTTTGTTTTTTGTTTTTGGAGAAAGGGTTTCTCTGTTTGACCCTGACTTTCCTAGACTCACTTTGTAGACCAGGCTGGCCTTGAACTCACAGAGATCCACCTGCCTCTGCCTCCCAAGTGCTGGGACTAAAGGCGTGTGTTGGGAGCCGCTTTCGCTATTACAAGATGGCGCTGGCTTCCTGCTTCCTGGTTCTTCACGAAAAGCTTGGTCTTGAGCGCGCCTGCGCAGGGCGTGTTTACTTACTACAATGCGCTTGCGCAGAACTACTTATATAACATGCTAATTAGGTTTTCTGTATGAGCCAATGAGGGCCTGGCGTTCCTCCCGAACAGTATATAAGCAGTGGATTTTCGGACCTCAGGGTCCCTCACCATTGTCAACTGAAGAGAGCTGAACAATAAACGCTGTCAGAAGAATCCTGAGTGTGGTGTGCTCCTTATCGGCGAGGACGCGCGCTACAAGTGGTGCCGAAACCCGGGAACGAAGCCGAACGTCTCGGAAGTTGGGCAGTCCGGAGGGACCCTGTTGGCTCGCAGACCAGGATTCAGAACTGACGGCAAAAAAGGTCTAGACGTTTCTCTGCAAGGTATGGTATCTCCTGACGGGTTAGAGAGCGGGGATTGAAGATCCCGGAGAGAGTACTGTGTAATTTCCTTAAGGAGGTAGACAGAGTCGCCCCGTGGTATGCTTGCTCGGGATCCCTATCTAAGGGATCTTGGGGTAAGCTTGGAGCGGACTTAATTGAGGAAAAGGAAAGGGGGAAGTTAAGACCAGGGACATGGCCAATTTATAAAATGGTTCGAGCGTGCATAGAGGATGATAGATGTCAGGAAATAGTAAGGGAGGGACAGAGAGCCTTGGCAGACCATCAGGATAGCCTATCAGAAGCAGAGAAAGAAAAGGAAGCTAGCAAAGGAAAGTCAAAGAAAAAGAAAAAGGATGATCCGGTAAAAGGTGGATCACCATCCAAGACATTGTATTCTCTCCTAAATGAATTTAGGAAGTTGCAGGTTGATGATTCCTCCTCAGGGGAGGTATCTGGTGGAGAGGAACAGGAGGACACTGAGGAGGATAGCTCTTCCTCAGATAGTTCCCTAGATTCTGAAGAACAAGCAGAGCTGGAAGAGGAAGCAGCTCGCTGTGAAGCAGGGAAGTACAGGCCAGAACCGCCCTATGCCCCTGGCCTTGTTCCCTCCGCCCCTCCCTTGGAGGAGGTTGTGAGAAGAAAAACAAAGTCACTAACAAAAACCAAAAAGAGGCAGAAAACTGAGGCAGCTACTTCCCTGATCCCTGCGAAGGAAAGGCAAAAGATTCAAAGAGCCTTTCCTGTATGGGAAGATGCCAATCAGGTCAGGCAATATGCGCCTCTGGATTTGAAACAGTTAAAAGGCGTGGCTGAAGCAGTCCAGGCCTATGGAATGAATGGAGCTTTTACTCTGGCATTGATAGACAGACTCACATATCAGGCTATGACACCAGATGATTGGTATAACACCGTTAAGGCTTGTACGTCAACAGGATCATATTTAGAATGGAAAGCAATGTATCAAGAACTGTGTGCTGCGCAAGCAAGGCAGAACGTGGCAAATGGACGTCCACACTGGACTTATGATATGCTCACAGGTCAAGGACAATATATAGCCAATCAGACTATATTCCCGCCAGAGGTGTATGAACAGATTAATAAGGCAGCCGCCAAAGCATGGAGAAGTGTGCCAAATAAAGGACAGGTTACAGGCAATTTGACAAAGATTGTTCAAGGTGGTAATGAGCCTTTTTCCGATTTTGTAGCTAGAATGCTGGAGGCAGCAGGGAGAATTTTTGGAGATCAGGATACAGCATTGCCACTTGTGGAGCAGCTTATTTATGAGCAGTGTACCAAAGAGTGCAGAAATGCAATTACCCCTTGGAAAGGGAAGGGGCTTAATGCCTGGATGAAAGCCTGCAGAGAAATAGGTGGGCCGCTTACCAATGCAGGATTAGCAGCAGCTGTCATGGCAGCCCAAAAGACCTCTAGTGTCAGATGCTATAAGTGTGGGAAACTTGGGCATATTCAGAAGCACTGTAACTCCAGGGGAATGTCTGGCACAGGCCCATCTAGACAACCAGGAGTTTGCCCTAGGTGTAATAAAGGAAAACATTGGGCTAATGAATATCGGTCAGTTAAAGACAGCAAGGGACGCCCATTGGATGAGATGCCAAAAAACGGCCAGCGGGGGCCCCCGTCCTCAGGGCCCTCAAATGTATGGGGCAGTGATGAACAGTCAGGAAGCCCAGGAAGGCCAGAGGCCCACTCAATATCACCACCAGAAAAGAACGTCAGAAGGGCCACTGCTGGCTCCGCAGGACTGGACCTCTGTGCCGCCACCAGAGCAGTATTAACGCCCTCTATGGGATGTCAACCTATTTTGTCAGATTTCAATGGCCCGTTGCCGGTTAATACCGTTGGGCTAGTGCTAGGCAGAGCTTCTACAACTTTAAAAGGGCTCATTGTCTATCCAGGAGTAATAGATCAGGATTATGAAGGGCAAATAAAGATCTTGTGCTCTTCGCCAAAAGGGATTAGTTCCGTCAGCCCTGGTGACCGCATTGCACAATTGTTGCTTTTGCCTAGTTTGCACTCTCACTTCCCTAGTACGGAGCAGTCACGAGGAGCGCGAGGCTATGGGTTATCCGGAGGCCAGCACATGTTCCTCTCCTTGGAATTGGACAAGAGACCTACTTTAACACTTAAAATTCAAGGAAAATTGTTTAGTGGACTTTTAGATACTGGAGCTGATACTACTATTATATCTACCAAATGGTGGCCAAAATCTTGGCCTGTTAATCGCTCCTCACAGACCTTGCAGGGTCTTGGATATGAGTCCACCCCAGACATTAGTGCCAAGGAGCTGTCATGGGAAGATTCTGAAGGAAGAAAAGGAAAAATTACTCCTTATGTACTAGCTCTTCCCATTAATCTATGGGGAAGGGATGTTCTTTCTGCAATGGATTTTGTCTTAACAAATGAATACTCTCCTCAATGTAAACAGATGATGAAGGAAATGGGATATGTTCCTGGCAAAGGATTAGGAAGGGCATTGCAAGGTAGAACTAGTCCTGTTCCAGTCTCTGAAAAGCAGGACCGAGGGCGACTGGGTTTTTCCTAGGGGCCATTGAGGATGTCTTGCCTATACCTTGGTTGTCAGAGGAACCGGTGTGGGTTCCCCAATGGCCATTGACCTCTGAAAAACTGGAAGCCGCAAAGTCCCTAGTTCAGGAACAATTACAATTAGGACATCTAGAGCATTCACAGTCTCCTTGGAATACACCTATTTTTGTGATTAAAAAGAAGTCAGGCAAATGGAGGCTGTTACATGACCTCAGAGCTATAAATGATCAAATGCAATTAATGGGACCTATTCAGAGAGGGTTGCCCTTGCTAACAGCTTTGCCCAAATATTGGCACATTATTATAGTAGATATTAAGGACTGTTTCTTCTCTATTCCTTTACATAAGAAAGATAGAGTTAGATTTGCTTTCACTCTCCCTAGTACAAATCATGAGGGACCTGATTTAAGATATCAGTGGAAGGTTCTGCCGCAGGGCATGGCCAACAGCCCTACTATGTGCCAAATTTTTGTGTCCTCTGCTGTAGAGCCTGTTAGAACTCAATTTCCCAAGATTAGGATTTGTCACTATATAGATGATATACTTTTATGTTCTCCTAATGAAGATACTTTACAGCAGTATGTTCTCCTAATGAAGATACTTTACAGCAGGCTTATTCTGTGCTCGCTGAAGCTCTGCAGCTTAAGGGTTTACACATTGCTCCTGAGAAGGTACAAGAGGGAGCGGTGGGAAAATTTTTAGGAGCTATTATATATCCTGAATGCATCTCACCTCAGAAAATTACTATTAGAAGGGATGCTTTGAAAACCTTAAATGATTTCCAAAAGCTGCTGGGGGATATTAATTGGGTTAGGTCTTATCTGAAATTGTCCACTGGTGAACTACAACCTTTGTTCAAGATTTTGGAAGGAGATTCCAGTATAACATCCCCGAGACATCTTACCCCTGAAGCTGAGGCTGTTCTCCATAAAGTAGAGAAAGCCATACAAAGTGCACAGTTGCAGAGACTTGATCCCACAGTTCCTTTTCATCTATGTATTGTACCATCCCCCCAACAGCCGACTGCAGTTTTATGGCAGGATGGACCATTGTTATGGATACATCCGCACAGTTCTCCAGGGAAAGTCCTGGGCCATTATCCGATGGCAGTAGCTGACATGGCACTTAAAGGGTTACAGTTATCTATTACTCATTTTGGTCATTATCCCGATACTATTATTTGCCCATATACTACACATCAACTTCAAGTGCTGTATGTTACCCTGGACTCTTGGGCAATCCTGCAGTGTACATACCCAGGTAACATAGATAATCATTATCCTAAACATCCTTTATTACAGTTCACACTCACTAATGCTTTTATTTTTCCTAAAATCACAAGTTCTGAGCCTATACCAGGAGCCCTTGATATCTTTACAGATGGCTCGAAAACAGGATTGGGAAGTTATGTGGTTGATAACCAACCGACCCAAATACAATTTAATTTTACATCACCTCAAATGGTTGAATGTGCCATTGTTGCTGTAGTTTTGGAAAAATTCCCTATGCCCATTAACATTATCTCTGACTCTCATTATGTAGTAGAAGCAGTTAGACAATTAGAAGTGGCTGATTTTATTCATCCCAAAAGTGCTGTAGCCACCTTGTTTCGCAAGATCCAAACGCTTATTCGCAATAGAACACAGTCATTTTTTATTCAACATATGAGAGCTCACTCACTTCTCCCTGGACCTATGTCCTCTGCTAACGCCCTTGCTGATAAGGCAACAAAAGAATGCTTTTGGGTAAGTACGCCTATACAGAGTGCTCTTGAGTTTCATAACTTATATCATGTTAATGCTAATACCTTAAGACGTAAATTTAAAATCACTCGTGCTGAAGCACGATCTATTGTGTTGCAATGCACATCTTGTGCTGAATTCAGACCCTCACCTCATGTGGGAGTTAATCCCAGGGGGCTACTACCCCTGCATGTCTGGCAGATGGATGTTACCCATTATCCTGTCTTTGGTAAAGTCAAGTACATACATGTGTCTGTGGATACTTGTTCAGGAATCATACATGCAACTCCACTTTCGGGAGAAAAGGTATCCCATGTTATTACTCACTGCCTGGAAGCATGGGCTGCTTGGGGCAAACCCATGCAGCTCAAAACTGATAATGGCCCAGCTTATACTTCCCAGGCATTTCGCCAGTTTTGTCACAAACTTGGTGTTCGTCATGTTACTGGATTGCCCTATAACCCGCAAGCTCAAGGCATTGTGGAACGTGCTCACAGCACATTAAAAGCCTATTTACAAAAACAAAAAGGGGGAATAGGCCCCATTATGGGACCTAAAGTCTCCATTTCTTTAGCACTTTTTACTCTAAATTTTTTAAAATTTGGATGGTAATGGACATTCTGCAGCGGACAAACATGTCTCGTCTGTGGCAATTCAGAAGGTATATGTCAAATGGAAAGATGTCCTCTCTAACCATTGGAAGGGCCCGGATCCAGTGTTAATAAGATCCAGGGGAGCTGTTTGTATTTTTCCACAGGATCAGGAAAACCCTATCTGGGTCCCGGCAAGGCTGACCAGGGTCATTAAGAATGGAGATGCTGACGGAGCCAAGGAAAGCCATGCAGCTATGGGCGGTGACGGTGCTGTTGGTGATGATGATGCCATCCCCGGTTCTGGGAGAAGACAGATGGGGGATCCTGTCGGTGTTTCCAGTGCCCCTACCAGTGACACATGATGCACAAGTGTTCCCGCGCTTCTTTGCTACTAATGGTTCTTTAAATGTGCCTTTTCTGCCGTTTGATCCTCAAACTAGCCCCATAGAAGGAGAACGTAATATTACCCTAAAAGGAACTTTGTGCTTTGTTCGAGTTGCCAACATTTCTCAGAAAGTAGACTGTATTCGGCTGTATAACCAAACGGGTGCGTGGTTTGACAAGCCAAGACATGGACAGAATTCAACAAATGCAACATTTTTATCTGGGGTATGGCCGGCAACGCAAGCATATAGGAATAGGACCATCGATGGGCCTCAGCCAAGATGGGCTCCCAGGTGTAGGGGGAACAGAAATGAAGAGTTACCACCATGGACTGGCTGTCAGGCATCGGACTATACTTGGGCAGTCCCTGAGTTGTTCTCCTTTTCCCCAAAAATGGGAGCATCTTATAATTATACTTATCCTGGACTGAATTATACATATCAGAGTCCTACGATGGCTACTAACGTTAACCCTTTTGACTTGTGGTTGTTGTGTGGGCGTAGTGGTAGTTGCGCTGACTTAGCCCCTATGGCTATGCTTGCAGGAGGCTGTGTAGGGAATGCAAGTTTTAGTTGGAATGATTCTGCTAGTTTTGAAGCCTCAGTGAAGTGGACCGGGGGTAAGCACAATATTACTTTTAAGCCCACTCCTGTCTATGTTTGTCCACCCTTTGTGTGGCTCGTGTCCAGTACATCGGAGGAGTCTGAGGTATTGAGGTGTACCAACAGTACTTGTAATTATACTTTATGTTGGAATGCCACCAGTCATCCTATTGCTGTAGTTATGAGAATGCCCCGATTTGTGCCAATTCCTGTCGAGGCGCCTCATTCCTTGGGTTTAGTGAGGCAAAAAAGAGATTTTGGCATTACAGCAGCCATTGTGACTGCAATCACTGTAGCAGCTGCTGCAGCTACCACTGCTGGCGTAGCACTTGCTCAGTCAGTACAGACCGTAGACACACTCAATAATCTTTCCTCTACAGTGGCTGAGGCATTGGATTACCAGACATCTCTTAATGTACAATTAAAAGGAGGTATAATGATACTTAACCAACGGGTAGATCTGGTCCAAGAACAAATGGATGCTTTATGGCAACTTGCTCAATTGGGTTGTGAATGGAAATTGACTGGATTATGTGTTACTTCTGTACCTTACCATAATTATACTGTTGCTGCAAATTTGTCTAGACAATTATCTAATTATCTTCTGACTAATTGGTCTTCTGATTTTGACAGTACAATGAGAAAATTAAGATATGCCATTGTTCATATTAATTCTACCAGAATAGATGCTATTGTTGCTAAAGACTTGTATTCTTGGCTTAAGCAGGCCCTATCTTATGTTAAGGAATTTGCTTCATTTGGATCATTTGGCTGTATACTGTTTGGGGGACTGCTGTTGGTACTCTGGTTGCTCCGCAAATTTAGACGGCAACAACATAAGGACAAGGTAGTTTTGCTCAGGCCTTGCTGGCTGTGGAGTCAGGAGCATCCCCTCAAGCTTGGTTGAATATGCTGAAACACTGAGACACTGACATTCTCTTGATAATCCAGTGGGCTCGGGTTCCCATTGCACCTGGATATCTGAATGACAGTCCTCCTTGGCTCCCAGGGCTCAGGTTCCCATTGCACGGGGGTTAGCCTTGGAGGGTCTCCTTAGCTTTCTGCAATTTAATAAAGAAGGGGGAGATGTTGGGAGCCGCTTTCGCCATTACAAGATGGCGCTGGCTTCCTGCTTCCTGGTTCTTCACGAAAAGCTTGGTCTTGAGCGCGCCTGCGCAGGGCGTGTTTACTTACTACAATGCGCTTGCGCAGAACTACTTATATAACATGCTAATTAGGTTTTCTGTATGAGCCAATGAGGGCCTGGCGTTCCTCCCGAACAGTATATAAGCAGTGGATTTTCGGACCTCAGGGTCCCTCACCATTGTCAACTGAAGAGAGCTGAACAATAAACGCTGTCAGAAGAATCCTGAGTGTGGTGTGCTCCTTATCGGCGAGGACGCGCGCTACAGGCGTGCACCACCATGCCTGGCTATCCTGATATATTTTTTTAATCACAGCAACAATATACCAACTTCTATAACTAATACAGAAGTCCTATTTATCAAGTGGAAAGAAACAATTTCTTTAAAGCCTGAAAAAAGAGCATAAAATACACCAAATGCTCAGTGAAGACACTTAAACAATTACAGAATGAAATGAGGACAAGATACCACTTCACAGTACCCAATAAAATGGCAAAATTGCTGAGATCAGGATCACGAACTGCTGAGAGAGGTAGGAAATACCTTTTCCTGTGTCTCTATGTAGAAAACTTCATTCTGCAATATTGAAAATCTTCAAACAGCAATATTGCAGTACCTGGTGGAGCCAAACTGTACACACCCTGATCCTCAACTCAGTTGTGACCCAGAAGAAAACTTGACTGTAAGCAAGACTGTGAACAGGTATCTTAGTGTTTCCTGTTGCTATGACAAAAATACCTAAGACTGGGTATTTTATGCAGGAAAATGGTTCATTTGCTCACAGTTTTACAGACCAAGGAGCATGGTACTAGCATCTTGTAAGCTTTGGTAAGGACTTCATGACTACATCATACTGTGGCAGATGGCTTCACTGTGAGGGACATACAAAAAGAAGAGATACCTTGGCAAAGCAAGCAGCAAGTCTTGAGAGATCACTGTGCAAGACTAACACTAATTCCCTTCCAAGGGTAGGAGACCTCCTAATGATTGTACACTAACCACACCTCTGAAAACTCATATCACTAAGGACCAAGTTTCTAACATATAAAATTGTGAGAGACACTCTAACCACATCCAATTCATAGTGATCATCCACAACTTCTCTTATACCTTCTTATTGAGTTCCTTAAGATTATTTTGAATGCCTTTTGAAGCAATTTAATTTAATAAATTTCCATTTACTTGAAGTTTGTTACCCAAGAATCAATGCATTCCTTTCCAGTGTCAGTCAGTATTCTGTTAAAGAATTTTTTGCCTTGGGACTAGGAAGATGGCTCAGCACTAAAAGCTCTTGGCAAAAAAAGCAAGAGAGGGCTGGAGAGATGGCTCAGCAGTTAAGGGCACTAGCTAGTGCTCTTCCAAAGGTCCTGAGTTCAATTCCCAGCAACCACATGGTGGTTCACAACCATCAACAATGTGATCTGATGCCCTTTTCTGGCTGCAGGTGTACATGCAGATAGAGCAACTCATATACATAAAATAAATAAATAAATCTTAAAAAAAAAAGGCAAGAGAACCTGAGTTCAGATCCCAGAGCTCATGTAAATGCCGGGCAGCATGGCAACCTGCCTACAATTCCATCCTTGTAAGGAGACAGGAAATCTCTGAAGCAAACTGTCTTGCAAGATCCTACCTTGAAGAACAGGGTAAAAGAGTGATTGAAGATTCCCAACATCAACTTCAGGCTTCCACATGTGCATGCATGTATGTGTTCCCACACATGAAACCAAGCATGCATATGCACAAATACCACAAATACACATGTGAAAAGAAAAGAATTTTCGTGTTTATGAGTTGTGCAGTTGTGCAGTTTTTCTCTCTTATGATATCTTTGCTATGCAGGCAGTGCTAGCCCCAAAGAGCATGTTAGGCTGTATTCCCCATCCTGAGATGCAGAAGAAAATCAAACTCAGTCTCTCTCACAACAAACAATGCTTGTGTGACTCCAGCTGCTTGGAGGATTTATCCACACCCCAAGCAAGCAACCACCTCTGATTTGGCACAACTCTGACACTATCTACTTGGAGACCATCAGATCCCACAGGTTGAGGGCTCATTTCCAATCATTATCCCACTTCTGGTGCAAATGCCAAGCTCTAGTCTATTTTTACCAGTGTTTCTGACAGACCAGCTGTAAGGAAAGTGTATTAGTCTCTTTTCTGATGCTATGACAGAACACCAGGGCTCAAGAGATGACTCAGTAAGTAAAAGCACTCACAGCTCTTGTAAGGAACTTTGTTTAATTCCCACATTAGTCGGCTCGAAATGGCCTGTAACTCAATTCCAGGGATCTGACCCCCCTCTGGCCTCCACAGGCACTTGCAGGCACATGGTTTATGCTGGCACACACATGTACACATACAATTTCAAAGCTGGAGGCTAGGCACTTTACAAAGAAGAGGGGTTTATTTAGCCTGGTCATGGAAGTTCAAGGGCAGGGTGCCAGCTTCTGCTCATCTCTTGTGAGTCTCCCTGCAGAATGCCTTACAATGGTGGGAGCACAGGAATAGTCACATAATGGAAGCAGAAGGAGAAAGCAGAGAGGAGCCACTTTTCCTCTTCAACAATAGCTCACTCTTGTGGGAACCAATTTGCTCTGCAAGGCCAGCATTAACCCTTTCCAAGGTCACACCCCAACGACCTCTTTATCCCGCAGTAACCCTGCCTCTTAAAAATCTCACCACCGGATCAGCCGGGCAGTGGTGGTGCACGCCTTTAATCCCAGCACTTGGGAGGCAGAGGCAGGTGGATCTTTGCGAGTTTGAGGCCAGCCTGGTCTACAAATTGAGTCCAGGACAGCCAGGGCTACACAGAGAAACCCTGTCTTGAAAAACCAAAAAAAAAAAAATCTCACCACCACCTTAATGCTGCTTTTTGGAGGACACAGTTTCTGATTCATGAACCTTCAGGAGATGCACTTAAGCTATAACCAAACCACAGCAGCAGGTGAAAGACCTTTCCCTACACCATTGACTATAATAGTGAAAAGAGAGACGTGAACAGGTCAGTAGAGGAATCATAAATGGGCTACTGCTTACCTATACAATGGAATAGAATGTCAGGAAAAGTGAGTCAGGTCTAGCATATCTTCAGAAATGAGTCTCAGAAACATAATGACTACAAAAAAGCATATTCACAAAAACTAAATACAGTATGTTTATGTAAAAATTTTAAATGTGCAAAAGAATACAACAAACTATCTATGGGGACACATGGAACTATGTACTACCCAAAAACATGCTCAGGGACTGTCTTAATCATTGTTCTATTCCTATGAAGAGACACTACAACCAAGGCAATTCTTATAAAAGGGAGCATTTAATTGGGGGTGTGCTTACAGTTTTAGAGGCTTAGTCCATTCTCGTGGCAGTGAGTATGGCAGCAGGCATGAGCGGTATGGTGCTGGAGATGTAGCTGAGAGTCACATACTGATCTGCAGGCAATGCAGGAACCTTCCTCAAAGCCCACCCCCAGT
>CAJQZJ010000664.1:90221-132609 GCA_907164525.1 Lophiomys imhausi | reverse complement strand
CCGCGGCTCCCTCCCGACCTTCCGGCCCCCAGGGCGCCCCTCGGGCCCTCCCCGGGGACGGGCGCCCTTGCCCAGTCCCCGCCTCCCTGGCCTCCCCCGGCCAAAGCCTGGGTCCGGCGCCCGCCGCCCTAGGAACCTCCACCGGGGCCTCCCTCTCCGGGGACCCCCAGGGCCTCCCACCTCGGGCGGCCCGCGTTTGCTTTTCTCGATCCACGGGGCGGCGGCGGCGGGTGTCCGCGCCCACCCGCCTGGACCCAGAAGCCCGAAGAAGTTGGTTGGGGGGGTGGGGTGTTTCGGAGACAGGAATGGGCCTGGGCACGGGAAGGGGAAGGGTCCAGGAGGGATGGAGGAGGAGGAGGAGGGTGGTGAGCAGGGAGTTACGGGGGCGCAGCGCGGAGTGTGCTTCTTTGGGAAGTGCTGGCATGTGGGGGTGCGTGTCGTGCGTGCGCGTGTGTCCGGTGGTGGGGAAGCGGCGTGCGCAGGGCGGACGCGCAGAGTGCATGGTGAGCAGTGTGCAGGCGTGTGTGTGTGTGTGTGTGTGTGTGTGCATGGTGAGCAGTGTGCAGGCGTGTGTGTGTGTGTGTGTGTGTGTGTGTGTGTGTGTGTGTTAGGTGTGCACAGGAGAAGGTGCTGCCCTGAGGCGTGTGTAGGGTGTTGGAGTGAGTAAGGCGTGCGGGAGGACTGGCTGGGAGAGCTCTCTCCCGTCTCCGGATCTGGCAGGAAAATTTCCCCTCACACGCAGGAGAATAGATTTTGGCCTGCGCTCGAGGGGAAGGGGAACACCGTGGTAGCCACGAAACCAGGCTTGGACCACCCGCTCCAGGCCGCCTTCGGCCGGCCCGCCCTGGCCCGCAGTCGCGGGCGTGGGTGAGTCAGGCCGCCTGCGCAGCCTCGGAACCCGGCGTTGCGGTGGCTGCGCCTTGGCCTCGGGTGGGGAGAAGCCGGTCCGGGCTCCCGGGTAAGGGACCAGTGGAGAGCACGCGCCTGCGCACCGGCCTTCTTTCACGCCGGGCCAAGGCCCGGGCACTTTTCCCTGTAATTTGCTCCAGGTCAGAGACCCCCCGAACCCGAGCGCAGTATCGCCCGGGGAAGCCGCGCCCACGTGTCCGAGGCAGCGCGGGGGCCGTTGCCCACCCCTACTGGAAGTCTCTTGCTGGTGGGTGCATGGACAGGCCTTCCAAAGATCCCCCGGACGTTTGCGTGGGTTTCACTTCGGCCCAGGGCTTCAAAAAGAGCGGACCTGCCTCTGTATTTTATTTTATTTTATTTTTAGCAGAAGCTGAACTTGAAACAGCGGCATCCCGGTCCTGCGCCTGGGGAAGGATGACTCGCCAGAAAGCAAAGACGCAGCCCTGCCTCCGCAGACTGGGCGCACGGCCCGGGAGGCTCCGCCGGCCTTGGTACGTAAGGATCGTGGCGCCCACGCTTGAGAGCAGGGCTCCGCGCAAACTTCCAACGGCTCTTCCAGTTTCCAGGGAAACGAGATTTGGAACTGCTGCGTGTTGCAGAGCTGCCTGTCCGTTCCCACATGGGACCTCTGCGACTGGCTGGCTGGTCTTGGGAAGGAAGGAGCTGAAGCCGCCTCCTCCAGGAAGGATGGGCTCCCACCTGGAGATGGAAGAATGGAGCAGGGCTATGGCGATGTTTTCTATTCTCAGAGGACTCATAGAAGAAGGCGGTTCTGTTCTGGGTTGCTTCTCCTCTAGATGAGCGCTGCCACCTCACTAACAATCTTTCATTTCTAAACTCACCCCGGGGCCCTTGTACATGGTGTTTTCGCTTCTAGGGTATACTCAACCCTTCATGATGCCCCTCGCCTGACATTGCTTCCTCATTTCTCAAAGTTTGCTGTCATATTCCTTAATTGTCTCAGTTTTGTCTGACGCCTGACTCATCCAGATGCTGTACTGAAAGCTTTCAGGGACTTCCTTCTGCTCACATCTCACAACAAACGGTGAGGTAGGTCCCGTTATTTCCAGCCGGACCGGACTGGACTTCCCATTAGTAAATCAGTGAGTGCTGGCATTGGGACAGAAACCCAGTCTTTGTGCGGAGGCTGTGCTCCCCAGCCACCTTCCCGATTCCAAACCCTGGGGAGGGTCCCCACGGAGAAGGACTTCCCTGCAGTATAAATATGTCTTCCCTATCCGGTGGGATTGGGCATGGTGGGGTAAGTTCCAACTACTTCTTGGGATGGCTGAGTTTGTGCATGCGTCTGTGGTGAAATAAACTTCTATCTAGTTCTGCCAGGAGCATAGGGGAGCTGTGTCTTCAGCGTTGGGAACAATGGAGGGGAGCTCAGAGAGGGACTTCCTTGGGCAGCAACGGGGGGAGGCCAACTCCCTCTGGGGGATCTTTAAGCTCAACAATTCAACTTTACTTTGAGGGCAGGCAGGTCAGGACATTCAGGAGAGCTCCCTGGAGTGATGTGAGAAATTCTGCCTCTTGGAATCTGGGGGAGCTGGAGGAGCCCTCTCCCTGCTTGCAGGGTAAAAAAAAAAAAAAAAAAAAAAAATCACAGCTCCTGGGACCGCACAGGGTCACTCTGCAGCTTCTGCCCAGTAATCTTTCTGAAAGGACAGAGAATCAGCAGAGAGTGGGAGGGGCCATCTATAGTTCCATGACAACCAAACCGGGAGTGACGTTGAAATTAACCCACGTAGGATTTTAGAACAGATTAAATTGCTTTATCAGGATTCTTTCATCAAGGAAGCGCTCACCATGCTAGACTATGAGCCCTCCTCAACCTCCACTTTTGGAATCTGCTTAGCTTCCCACACCAAGGAAGGAAGTTCTACCCAGGGGAGCTGCAGTCTAGTCAAGTGCCCAGGGCAGAAAGGAGAGCACCTCAGCTAATTACATCCCAAAGCTCCAGCGAGAAATAACTTCCCTGCTTTTCCAGGAAAATCACAGCAGCAGCAGCTGAGCAAGTTCCCACAGCGGGCTGAGCCTGTCTGTCAGCCTCTTGGGGCAGATTTCGCTCTCCCACACTAACAAGGGAGAGGCCCTGGACCCAGAAAAGACATGGCAGAAATTTGACAGCAATTATGTATGAAGGAATATTTTCCTATCACCTTTAAATCTTATTTTAATATTTACATGTTTACTGACATTTAAAACTACATCTCCTAGAATATTGATTCAATTAATTGAGCTCTTAATTTTTCTACTCCATCACTTTTTAAGGTATTTTGTTCTTTATTTTATAACCTGTCTTAGCTCACATCCTTTTACTGCCACTCAATGCTGTAACATTTACAAAGAGCAAAGGTCCATTTAGCTCATGGTTCCAGAAGTGCTTGCAACTGTGAAGTCTTTGTGCTCTACGATGGCATGGTATGGGGCAAAACATGGCAAGACAGAGCTCCTTCCAGGACAAAGCTACTCAGCTGATTACATCCCAAAGTCCCACAAACACCGTGAGCATATGACTTTGAGGGTTACAATTCTAGCCCATGAATTCTGGGCTAGAATTCACATATTATAACTGGCCAAATAGTTGGCATTTTCAATGCTAATTCTCACCCCTGGTTTTTCTAGAACAGCCAGGTTTAATCTGTCACTTCAGACAGGCAGGTACAGGCATCTCTGTGCAAACACCCGACAGTAAGTCTTTCCAAAGAATTCATGAAATCATGGCTGTGAGTTCTCATAGATGTAACAGCATTTCTTATTATTTTGAAAGCTTTTGTCTTGTAGAATATAATCACAGAAAATATCAAGATACATGTGACATCTTTGTGACATTTATGAACATTTATCTAGCTTCATTCAAGGAGACGAAGGGCCTGCAGATGCAGCCAAGAGCCTGTCAGCCCACCAGGTTTGTCTCTGTGCACTTGCTCTAGATGTTTGTTAGGAGGAACGCATTCCTAGTCATTATAGTTGCCTTGGTCTTCTCTTGTTTGTTCGTTTGTCTGGTTTTTGTTTTTGTTTGTTTGTTTGTTTGTTTGTTTGTTTTGGTTTTGGTTTTTCCAGACAAGGCTTCTCTGTATATACCTGGCTGTCCTGGACTCACTTTGTAGACCAGACTAGCCTTGAACTCACAGAGATCCAACTACCTCTGCCTCCCTAGTGCTGGGATTAAAGGTGTGCGCCACCACACCCAGAAATTGCAGACAACTGTGAACTGCCATGTGGGTTCAGGGATTTGAACCTGGGTCCTTCAGAAGAACAGCCAGTGTTCTTAACCACTGAGCCATCTCTCCAGCCCCTCGTTTGGTTTTTGTATTTTTGTTTTTTAAACTTTGTGCAGTGAGTCCTAGAACATAATTCTACATGCCTAGCTTCTTTTGTTTCCTGTATCTTTGTGAAGTCCATGATGTTGTACACAGCTATGACTTGTCCATTGCTGGTTAGGAAGCCCTATGGATTACCCATTTCTCTGCAAAAAGAAAACATCATGTTGCTTCTAGTTTGGTAATATTGTGTCCTGAATCATTGAGAACAGGCGGTTGAGTAACTTGGGAATGAAATTGCTGGATTCTGAGTAATACCATCTTTACTTTTTTGCCCTTTTGGCATTGAGGCGCAATTAAATGTACAATAAGAACCACTGATTTTAACTGTACAATTTCACAAGTTAGAGCAGTTGCATACATTTATACAAACGACCACCTCATGACTAGGTACTGCTCCAGCTTCTGCAGAAGCTAACTTTCTCAGTTTTTTTCCCCACTCCTGGTCCATGCACTGTGGTTTTTATTATAGCATTTCCTATGGATGGGCTCAAACAGTGGGCAACCTTCTCTGTCTGGCTTCAGTGCCTTTCAGGTTTTTCATACTCTTGCATGAATCAATTGATTGTATTTATTGCTGAATAGAATTCTAATTTTTTTAAAAAAGTGTTCATCCATTCACAACATGATGGACAACACTCCGGCTTTCCCTACAGGGGTGACCGATTCAGATGTGGTACCATTCAGGTAGAAGTCATTGTGAGTGTGTTTCCACCTCCTTAGGTGTAGGGGGACAGGCATTGCTGGGCTGCACCCCACATTCACATATGTCTTTAAGGAAAACAGAACATTGTCTACCTGAATCACTTTTCATTCCCCCCCCACCCCTGTGCCATGTGTGTACTTTCCTGGGTTGTGTTCTTGGCAACCCAGGGTGTGGTCAGCTTCCCAAGTATGTTGGCCAGTCTGGTACCCAGAGATTGCTTCTCACTGTGGCTTTCATTTGCATTTCCCAGTTATGAGAGCTATCAACCCTTTCACTTACCTTCTTCAGTAAAGTAAAAAGGTTTTTAAAACCTTTTGCTAGCTTTTAAAAATTAGGTTCTCTCTCTATGTTGTTATTTTATCTATCAACAGTGAACAGAAACTCTGACTGGAAACATGGCATACTTTGACCCTGTGGATCCTCCTGTAATAGCCCAAGTACATATTATACTTCATTCAGTCTGATCCCTTGAAAACCCCCGTCAGCCACTCAACCTGTAAGTCCAGCTAGACAACCATAATTTTCCCAGTATGGGTCTAGATTTGTGCCACAGAAGGGCTTTGCAGTCTCATAATGTTCACAGCTCCAAAGAGTTCTATCACATATAGCTACCAAATAAACAGCTGCTGGAGGAAGGGTCTTAGGGCTTGGTTTTTTTTTTTTTTTAAGAAAAAGTCTTGTTTGAAATGTACACTGGACAGCATGCCTCTGATAAAGATCTCCATTGTGGTTCTGGGCATCCTGTTGTGGGATTTGGAACTCGGCTTCTAGCTTGTCTGACTTAGTAGGGTCAAACCAAGAAGCATCATCCCAAAGGGGTCTTCAGAGGTTGAAGTCTTGGTGAAGCTGACCATGCCTAGAGAAAAAAAAAGTATATGGACCTACAATTAAATATATTAAAATATGGGTAACAAATTCTTAAAGCAACCACTATTTTACCATACTACCTGTTTTCTGAAATCGCACCAAGTTAAGCAAAACTTAACTTGCTCTGTCTCTCTCAACCTTTGCTAAGTAGCTCTAGGTGATGGCTTATGCTTTGCCATAGCAGGAGAATTTATGCCACAGAAGTCAGCAAATGATGCAGATCTGACTGGGGCTGCCTATTGCTTCCTTATGAAGTGAAGGGAAACATGAGTGATTCAAACTAGACTTGACTAAATTGTGGCCACAGCCATCATGTTAAATTCAGAACACATTTCTTCTAGTGTTCGGGAGTGTCACCTGTGCAGGAATAGTATGTGCATGGTACATCTCTAATGAAAGGCATTTCAGCACGACTCCCTCTTGCCCTCCCTGTAACTCATCAACCTATGTGGATACAACACACAACATTCTGATCAGAGCAGCACCCTTTCATCAGTGATGGAAGCAAGCTTGTGCTGAGTCAGATGTAATCAGGGTTTATTCATGTCCTAATTTTGCAACACTGTTGTCAGTGACAGAGTTACAAAAACAGTGGGTTTTGCAAGAAATAGCAAGTCACATTGAAGCTATGAAATCAAAAGCAGATAAGTGCTTCCATTTAAAATGTTACTTCCAAACCTATACAAGAAAATGGTAATGAAATATTTTCAGTTTTTAAAATTGCATTTATTTGTTCATGGTGTTGTACATTGCCTGTGGGAATGTGAACATAGTGGGAAACGTGGAGGTCAGAGGGCAACTTGCAGCACTTGACTCTCCTTCCGTCAGGCTTGGTGACAAGTGCCTTTATCTGCTGAGACATTTCATTGGCTCATTAAACTGCTAATAGAATTTTTATGTTAACTCAAGTAATGGGGTGAATTTAATACGATCATAGAACTGTGTTTTTATATTTTGATCCACCAAATGCAATAAAACAGTAATTTCTTACATTATTTTAAATGTGAACCAAGTGAAAACAGATACAGGAAATAATTCTCTGTGGTTGGTCACTTACCTCCCTGACTCCCTGGCTCACTTTGTCCCACTGCCTGTGTGGAGGGTCCTTGCATGGAAGCCTTCCTCATCCAGACTGCCCTAAGCAACCCATCTTTTCTCAAATCTGTTTTCTCCCAGGTGTGGTAGTGCAGGCCTTTGATCCCAGCACTTGGGAGGCAGAGACAGGAGGATCTCTGAGTTTGAGGCCAGCCTGGTCTACAAAGTGAGACCAGGGCAGTCAGGGCCTCTGTTACACAGAGAAATCTGCCGTGGGGCCCTTATAGGATGATCACCACATAAGGGGGTCCCAGGGAAAAGGTGAGTGCGCTGCCTGCCCAACTCTCCAGCCTTCACTCTGAAGACAAGCAGATGTGACAGGGGTGATGTTTAAGCATTATCTGTTACTATTTTGTCCCCTAGCTTATATACAGAACCAAATGGGTGTTTCCACATGAGGCTACATGGGCCAGTCACATTAAAGGTCATCCTATTACATCACATAACATAAACCTGGTAACATGATAATCATGCATTGGTCACGAGTACAGAAGTCTTGCTCACCCAATCAGCTATACCCATGATGAGGCTTTAACTCCTCCCGACATCTTCCTGCTGGCACTATCTTAGATATCTCCCACAAGTTACTATCATTTTCTCAGCCACAAGGCATTTCTCATAAGCCTCCATTTCCCGGGTACCCACAAAATCCTGGCTCAAAAAACAAAAACAAAAAAATTGACTGGTCTGTGAATATTTATGTAACTAGTTTTAAAATTTACACAAAGTTTAAAGAATGTAAATTATGAATTACTAGCCCAAACAGTTCTCAACCTATGGATTGCAGTCCCTTTGGCGGTCACCTATCAGATATCCTGCATATCATATATTTACATTACAATGCACAATAGCAGCAAAATTACAGTTAGGAAGTAGCAAGAAAATAATTTTATGTTTGGAGATCACCACAGCATTGGGAAGGTTGAAAATCACTGCTCTACAGCTTGGAATGTTCTCAGAGATTGCTGCATTTGAGTCTGGGCCTACCATGTTAGATTTCATTCTCAAAGTGTGATAGAATGGGATGGGTGGGAGGGTGGAACTGGGAGGGGTGGAAGGAGGGTACTGTGATGGAAATGTAACTTGAAGTAATAAACAAAATAAATAAAAAATTTAAAAAAGGAAAAAAAGTGTGATAGAACATTAGGATGAACTCCATTAGGATACTGTGACCAAATGTGTCACCTTAGAAAGAATTTCTGGTCATAGAGTGATAAAGTCTGGGGTGAAAAACTGCTCAGGGTTTGGTTCCAAGACTTTCAGGAGTTCAAACCACAATATTCCCTCATGGCCTGTCTTAGTCACTATTCTGTTGCTATAAACAAACGCCATGGGCCAGGTGTAGTGGCATACAACTTTAATCCCAAAACTTGGGAGGCAGAGGCAGGCGGATCTCTGTGAGTTCGAGGTCAGCCTGGTCTACAAAATGAGTCCAGGACAACTAGGGCTGCACAGAGAAACCCTGCCTCAAAAAACAAACAAACAAAAAGAGACACCATGACAACAGTAAATCTTACAAAGAAAAGCATTTAACTGGGTACTTGCTTTTAGTTTCAGAGGATAGTCCAATTGCCATCATGGCAGGCAGACATGGTGCTGGAGAAGTAGCTGAGAGTTCTATATATCCTGATCTATAGGCAGAGAGAGAGAGAGATTGAGATTGGGCCTGGTTTAGGCTTTTGAAACCTTAAAGCCCACATTCAGTGATACACTTGCTCTAACAAGGCCACACCTCCTAATCCCTCTCAAACAGTGCCACTCCCTGATGTCTAAGTATTCAAATGTATGAGCTTTTGGGGTCCATTCTTATTCAAAGCATCACATGGTGCATGCCTGGGTCCCTAGGGTATTTCTGGTCTGATATCAGACCAGCTAGTGAATGCCTGCTGCCCTCCCACAAATCCTCCACCTCCATCTTTTGGGGATTAGTCCTTTCAGCCAGAATTTGCATGCTGGAGTTTAAGAGGGACTGGGCAGTGCTTCTGGAACCCCTCTTTCGCTGCTGAGATCAGCTTTACCTTCAGTGTCTCAGAGAATGAGCTCCTACTGCCTTGTTGCCTGTGGCTCCTGCCCTGGCTGAGTACACACAGAGACTCTTCCCACCAAAGGATCATCCCCCGAGGTGATATTCCCAGGAACTCTCTGAAACATACTCAGCTTGCTCCATCCTATAGCTCCAGTAGGCCCACCTGGATAGGTACCTTGACAGGTTCAGCAAGGGCATCCAACATACTGTGCTGTGCTCTGCAGGGGGATGCTAATCTGGCTGTAGGTCCTGCCTACCAAAGACAAGTTCATGGTTGCCTCTTGAAGGTTTCCACTTAGACCAGTCAGTTGTCCTGCCGAAACCCACCAGAATGATCATACAGAGTCATGCGAATGCAGGCATAGTCATCCCTTGGCTGTCCTAGGCCAACAGGCCTGACAAATCAGGATCCTTCGGGTAAAGGCCTCTGTTGTCCTTAAACACATATAGACCACTATCTTTCTGCCTCCTGCTCCAGGCTTCTCCCTGGAAGGCAGCCACACCTGCTTAACTGAACTCTCATTCTCCTAAGTGGAGTCATGGGACACATGAGCTTATCTAGAACTGACTCCAAACCAACAATGAAATCCCCTATATGAATGGGACCAGGACAGTAATTTTGGGGGGGTCACTGCTTCAGCAGGCACAGGTGGAATTTGGAGAACAAAATATAGTGCTGTTGCCAGTCCAGGGACTCTGAGGGCTGTAAAGCTCTGAGGGCTGTCAGTCTTAGCTTCCAGATCCAGCCAATAAGTCACTGGAATGAGTCACACCATTTATGAGTAAGACCATCATGGAAGGGAAAATTGTCCTGACAAACATGAGAAACGCCTTTTGGATGGACCTCAAATACTGTCTCTGTTCACATGTCTTTCAGGGTCTCCTTTGGAATCTAGCTGAAGCATTTAATTGGAATCTGCCTGTCTCCTCTGACTTCTGTTTGTGATAGTGTAAGCCCAGGTAAGCCATGCCATGGGTAGACAGCACTGCCAGCCCTCCATATCTTAACAGTGAATCAGTGGGGCGCATCTCCTAAGGAGGAATTGACACTCTGCATCTCCATCCACCCTGCACCACCTCTGCAAGAGCTTGCACTGATGCTGGGCCACAAAGAGCAGAGACCCTTTCTTCAGAAACGGACCTGGCTCTATCCTCCCACATACTCCAGCCTCCCATCACTCCAACTGGGTTGGACCTTGCTTCTACCTGTGGGACTCATCAGGCATCTTTCTTGCGTTCCCTGTGTTCATTTACTCATTTGTGATCAGGCTGCTGCCCACTGTGGGGTGGGTGAGCTATGTGGCCAGAGGAGCCAGCGAGGAGAAGTTGAGACACGTCTAAACTCTGAAAATCTCATGTTGAGATGGGCAGGAATAAGGACCATTCCCTTCCTATTCTGAGCCTGCATACCCAGGTGCATGTGGCCTCGAAGCCCCACCTCTGAACCCTTGGGGTAGTCATGTAGCCTGGTGGCCAGGTTTCAAGTTAAAACTTCCTATTTCCTCTTAAGGACATGTCCAGCTAGACCCTGGAATTCTTCATCCAAATGAAACATTCCCAGGACCTCGGCCCTAGCCGATGATGTACACTCACCCTGAAAATCCCTACTCACTTCTCCAAGGTTTATATAGCTCTATTCCCCTCATAAAGGAGAGCTGTTTCAGTGTAAACCATCTGAAAGGAGGCCTTCTCTCCCCACACTCACCATCGGACAGAGACCTGCTAACCTACCTGCCCAGCTAAGCTTCATTCCAGCCTGATGTGCAATGGTGTCTGGACGCCCCGAGGGCAGGAGTGGACCCAGACCAGCAGTCCACCACAATGTCTCCTTGTATCCCTGGACTTTCAAAACCAGGGCTGGGTGGCCCAAGTGGAGCCTCTCTTCCTTAGTAGGCGTAAGAAGACACAACCATCCTATACGGCAAACAGCACAGTGGCTGCACAATGACTTCAGATTTTCAAGAAACCCTCACGGAGATGCTCAGGGATTGCTCCCTGAAGGTTCATGGGGTGTAGGAAGCCGCAAGCAGGCAGGGAGCAACTATTGGTGCAGTGAAAAGGGCTCCTCCCAAAACTGCGTAGAGCAGAGGTGACAGGTCTCCCTCCTCTTGAAGTAACTCAAATGCTGGACAGAAGACAGCAAGCATGGTCTTCAAATGCTGGGCATGAAACAAGGCAAGAGAGTGGCTGAGAATCAAGTAAGTCCTCCAATACCTCATGTAACAGCTTAAGAGTTGCCAGCAGTGGTGCCAGCTGAGGAGCCCAGGCAGAGTCAAAAGACTTTCCTGGGTTTGAGCTCAGCGACCCATACTAAGATTGGGAAGGTTTGATTTTGTCAATTATGCTTCAATACGACTGTAAAATCACCCTGTAAAATATTGAATGTCAATCAGAAGTGGCAAAACTATATCTAATAGATACCTCTAAAGGAATAAAGAAGCAATATTGTTTATCCATATACAGGCAAATGAATTGATAATGATGCTTAGATAATGGATACAGGAGTGTGTAGATGATAGATAGACAGACATATAAGTAGGTGACAGGTAGATGATAGACAGATGATAGATAGATAGATGATGATAGATAATGAACAGGGCCCTAGGCCAAAGATGATATCATCACAAGAACTAGAATAGAAAATGAAAGTTAAAATAGAAGTTAATAGTTTGCCTTGTGCAGAGATTGTAACCTCAAATAAGTTTGGCTTACAACTATTATTCTTTCTCCCTTTGGCTTTCTCAACATTTTGTAATTATAGGATGGTTATGATATATCTTCTTCATTCTGAAACCACATCTGTGTAAAAACGTCCTTTTGTGGGTGTGATATCTCTGTGGACAAGGAACAAGGGCAAGGTGGCCCATGCCTTTACAATTTAGAAGAAGCTTTCTGGCCTTTTCCTAAATTATTTTTAACAATGCCACAGGTCAGTAGCTTGAGAACAACGGCAGGGTAGAACTCACTCCTCATTGAAATGTCAGCTTCAACACACCTGAGACAGAAGCATTTCTCCAACTCTGGAGCCTGAGGTCTCCTCAACCTAGACCTTGGTTTTCCTCAGAGGAGGTAATAGAGCCATACCATTCCAACTTTCAAGCTCCTCTTCATCTTGGATATTGTGACGAGTCTACATTTCTGTATCAGTGCTCAGTGTTACTCTGAGTTCCATAATGTCTCTTTTTTCCCCCAACATAATATGTGTATTGATTATTTTGGAATTTTACATCGTGCATCCTGATCACACTTCCTAATCCTCCCATGTCTGCCCTGTCCCACCCTTGTGATCTCCACCCCCCCCACACACACACACAAAATAAAAAGAAAAAGAAGAGGAAGAAAAGATGAGAGAGAGAGAGAAGGAAAAAAAAACCCAAGTCCAATTTGTGTTGCCCATATACTTACTGAAGCATGCTCAAATTCCCAGTGGCCAGCCCTTAAAGAAAACCAAGCCCTCCTCTTCTTCCTGCACCCCACCAGAGCCATCAATCATGAAAAGCTATACCTCAGCATTGCTATCACAATATTTAAGATTTCTCTTCAATGGCTTTCTTTTTAGGCTATTACTTTGGTGGGTTAGAGATTGTTACAGAAGCCCAGGGATCCGTGTTCCCACTGACTGGAAGCCACTTTTGCAGTGGCATCGATGACTGCAGACTCACAGTTGAGAGAGAGGGAGATAGAAGGCTTCTGTGTGGTTTCTGTCAACAGCATGGATCACAGCCATCAACATGGCCTCAGACAATGGAACAGACCATGGACAACCACATGCCCTTTGGGTTTCATCGTGGCCTGGGGCAGCAGTACTTGGAGGAGGGGACTCTAGCCACCTTCCTTTAATGCTTCACCCAGACCCTACTATTGGGTGTATCAGCATCTACCATTGAGTGTGTAGTCTCAGCTTTGCTCAGAGGATAGGCCCTGCCACGTTAAAGCCCAAATACCCTCCTCTCAAAGCCAGGGAGGCTTTCTAGTCCCCACATTGGACTCAGTGGTGGAGAGGCAGCCTTCAACCTTAGAGACAAGACAGAAACACCAGGCCATATCCTGGACACAGCTCTTTCGAAACAGGGTGTGTGTAGCTGAACCTGCACAGATCTGGAGCCACATTCTGCTTCCGGCTGAACAAGCTTTAGGCAGCCGTCCACTCCCAGGTCCTCACAGTAACAGCCTGGCCCACAGCAATGTTTCCCGACCAAGACAGATGCTACACTCATGTTCACCCTGAGAGAGGATATGAGCTGACAGCTCTGGGGTAATCTTGGGGTGGGTTCAGAGCCAAGGTCTGGCCACCAAGGCACACATGACCCAGCTGGGTCTTGCTTAGAGCATCAGACACAACAGTTTCCTAGTACTAACCAGGTTTCCTGCTGGTGGTAAGGTGTTGGCAGCAGGATTACAAAAAAAATCCACATCTTCTACATCTGTGGTCCATGTACCAACTACCTGAGGCTGAGCCCACTGAGTGCCTCATCTTGTGGGATTAGATACAACCCAGGGACCCAAGCTCAGGAAAAAAAATGGCTACTTCTAAACAAAGCAAGGTGACACCCGCCTGGCCGTGATGAGGAGGTGAGTATGTAAACTTGTACTTTACAGGTCCAGTGTACCATTTAGCTTCAATTCCAGCTTGTCATAACTTAGACTCACCTGAGAAGGAGTCTCAATCGAGGGATGATCTAGACTGGCCTGTGGGCACATCTGTGGAGGATTGTCTTGATTTTAACTGACACATATGACCCCGCATACTGTGGGCAGTACCATTCTCTAGGTTGGGCCCTGAACTGTATAAGAGTTCAGAAAGCTAGCAAGCAGGCTGTATATGTGTTTAATCTCTCTACCCTTAACTGTGAATGTCATGCTACTAACTTCTCCAGTTCCTCTTTTGTTTTCTCCCAAATGATGGACTGTAACTTGGAATTATAAGCTAAAGTGAGCCATTTCTCTCCTAAATCCAAAAAGTTGCTTTTTGTCAATATATTTTATCACAACAACAGAAATAAAGTGTTTGCTAGGGCAGTCAGCAAGACACTTGTTCCCACTCAGGAACTTGGTAGAAGCTGATCATCGCTCTTTGGAAACCTCTGTATCTCACAGCAGTGCAACTGGGAAAGCTGAAGGAGCCAGCAAAACCACTACAGCTCCCATCAAGAGCAGCTTCTGCCCAGCAGCAAGTCAGCCTGGCTGCCGATGGCTGACTCAGCCGGCCTTCTTCACCTTCACCTGCATTCCCCAGTCTCCACCTCTGCCCTTCATGGCCTGTGCCTAGCCATCCTAATGGCCATCTCAAGATCTATTGAGTCTACAACACTTTTTCATGGATCATTGTCTAAGTTACTTTCTATTGCTGTGAAGAGGCAACATGACCAATGTACAAAATTTATAAGGCAACTTATAAAAGAATTTAATTTGGGGGCTCATGGTTCCAGAGGGTCAGAGTTCATGATTGTCATGGTGGGAACATGGCAGCAGGCAGGCAGGCATGGCACAGGAGCAGTAGATAAAAGCTTACGTCTGATCCACAAGCACAGGCAGAGAGAACTGACTGGGAAAGGGGTGAGTTTTTGAAACGTCAAAGCCCACCCCCAGCAACACACCTCCTCCAACAAGGCCACACCTCCTAACCTTCCCAAACAGCTCCACCAACTGGAGACCAAACATTCAAGTGTATGAGATTATGACAGCCATTCTTGTTCAAACCACCACATCATTGACACACAGACTGCTCAGATGCCCTCTCCAAGTCAGGGTCTTGAGAGGCAGCCAGCACCTGGACACTTCACAGCTCTGATTCTCCTCTCATCACAAGTCACTGTCCAGACACACACACACACCACACACAGACAGACACACACACACACACCACACAGACAGACACAAACACACATGTGTGCACATGCTATTGTATTTGGGGACTCCTCTGCTCTGTGTTCTGTGTTGTCTCCTTGGTGGGCCTGCTGGACCAAAAACATTAAGGATTCACATCCTGTAGTAATAATTTCTTGCCTTCTGTTTATGTTAACTTTGATCTTCCCAGTTCAGTATCCTCACCACACACACACACACACACACACACACACACACACACACACACACACTTGATGTAAACCACTGGAATTCTAGCACTGTTCTTTTTTTCTTTTCCAAGACCCAAGACAGGGTTTCTGAGTGGTCCTGACTGCCCTGGACTTGCTTTGTAGACCAGGCTGGCCTCAGACTCACAGAGATCTGCCTGCCTCTGCCTCCCAAGTGCTGGGATTAGAGGAATGCACCACCATGCTTGGTCCTCAGTACTATTCTTTTTCTTTTATCTTTGTTTTTTGTTTGTTTTGGGTTTTTTGTCTGTTTGTTTGTTTTCTGAGATTCTAGCACTATTCTTTTTTTTTTTTTTTGGTTTTTCGAGACAGGGTTTCTCTGTGTAACAGCTCTGGCTGTCCTGGACTCACTTTGTAGACCAGGCTGGCCTCGAACTCACAGAGATCCACCTGCCTCTGCCTCCCAAGTGCTGGGATTAAAGGCATGTGCCACCACCGCCCGGATCTCTAGCACTATTCTTAAAGCCTGTCAGTTCTCCTAACTTAATAGGATATAAATCTTGTCAAAATAAATGTGGGAAAATACTCTCTTACATTTTCAGAAAAGCAATAAAACTCTCTGTCAATAAACAGTTCCCACAGTTTTTCAAGGACTTATCTGTACACCCATGGCAGTGTGAAGGGCTGAAGCGTGGAGACAGTCCAAATATCTGCTGAAGGATAAGAGGAGGGACAAAATGTGGCCCATCCACACCATAGAACATTATTCAGTCTTGAAACAGAATGAGATTCTAACACACACTGTGGCATGGATGTGAGGATTTTATGCTGAGTGAACTAAGCTAGACCCAAAAGGAAGAATATTTTGTGGTGCCACTGAAATGAGGGACCTAGAGTTATCAAAGTCATAGAGACAACAGCAACATGTTGAATGTCAGGGGCCTGGGACAGGACGGGGAACTGGTGTTTAACGGGAATTGAGTTTCAGTCTGGAAGGTGAGGTAGTTCTGCAGATAGAAGGCAGGGATAGCCCACAATAGTCTTAACCCTGCTGAATCACACAGTTTAAATATGATTTAAAATTTTGTTCTGTGTATTTTGTCACAAGAATTTTTGTTTTAAACTCAAAAGGCAATCCTTGACCTCAAGGGCCAACTGGGCATGCTAGAGAAGGGGAGAGCCTTCATAGGGACCCCACAAAGGGGGCTCCACTTCAGATGGACAAATTTCACTTTGTGCACATTTGTGAGTTCACACTACAAAGGAGCTCTTGACAGCTGTCTGCATCAGGACTCCTGGAGCTTGTTCCCTCAAATGCCAAGCTCATTAACAGTCTTTGACATTTCAGACGGACTTTATTGTTGGCTTCAAATTTAAATGACCATGTATCTTCTTTAGAAGCCAAAAGAAAGCAACAACAACAAAAATCCCACTGTATTCAAAGCCTCTAAATATATCGTGATGGCTGTAACTGTAAAACCTCTTAATTGCAAAATTGAAACAGCTTCTGTTGCTGTTCCATGTTCCTTCTGGATGCTGGTGCCACGAGGCCTCACTCCAGCATGTATGGGACCAAGAATTATGTGTGAGCTTGAAGTCTTCCATCTATCCACAGGCCTTGGCTCCACCCTTTCAAACTGTGCTTAGTAGAATTCATTGTCATGTACGCAGACCACAGCATTGAGGCCTCTTAGTTCCTGGGGTGTCTTTCTTGGTCTGTGCCCATCCAAACCAGGGACTTCATTTTGACCTGCCTGTCCGCCCTGCTTACTGCTGTTGTAAATAGCCTACCCATGCCATGGGAAGCTCAAAAGTATCCTTCCAGGGCCTCCTGTGCACTCAGGGTGTCTCTGATGAACTCAGGGTCCTTTCTGTATTTTCAAGGTCTCCACTACAGAAAGTTCTGCTCCGTTTCCGAGGGTGATATCTCTGTGCCAAGCCTGAGGAGCCCTGGTGGCTGTACATGTCTCATCCATGCTGTCCAGTCTATAAGGAGAGCTCATAGGCCCCTGAAGTATTTACAAAGACCCTCCAAAGCTCAAGTCATCATAAAAAGAAGTAAGAGACATGATTATTTAGGAACCTTCTTCAGGAGCTATGTGAAGAGGTGGGGCATAGCCTAGGATATCAGATACTACCCCTGCTCCCCCGAGTGCTAGTCAGTGCAGTACTTGGCCCCAAGACTGAGAACAAACAGGCTCTACAAAGCAGGCAAACCCAGGAAGCCACAAAGCCAGATAAACTTGTGAACCACCCACCAGGCATCTCCACTCTACCTTAGCCACTGGCTTAGTGAGCAGTTCTGAACACATCTGTAGAATTCTGTAATGTACATATGTTGACCCATTAGATAGTGGGCCCAATCAGACCAGGGGCAGTTTGTAGATGTTAAGTTGGAAATTCCAACACCGTGACCCAGAGCTTCAGATAAAACAAAACAAATGGATGAAGAGTTCCCACTGGGGAAACATTGAGAGGCTCTCTAAGGAAGAAAAAAAAAAGGTAGTAATGTGTATGCAAGGTACATGTATGCAGCAAATTCCCACATGCTGAGGTGAGTTCATTCTGCCAGATGTTGAGGACCCCAGCGAGGCTCCCGAGTTCACTGTGGGTGCTTGGATGGACAAAGGACCCACGAATGGCAGTAAGCTTGCATTATGCTTCTTGCCTTGTGTGTTGCTTCCTCACTCACAAGCACATCCTGGCCAGGCTCATCAGAGAGACCATGAGATCACTCAGAGAATATCTATGTAAGACCATTGTTAGCTGGGAAAAGAAAGAAGTCTAGACTCAGTTGGGTGTGGCGGCTCATGCCTGTGATCCTAGCACTCAGTAGGTGCATACAGGGGTTCCCTGAGCTGGAGGCCACAATGGTCTATACAGCAAGACTGTTGTCTCAAAAAGAAACCTAGTTGAGGGTCTCTCTGTGTTGTCCCCACAGACAACAACCTAGGTGTTGGGTCTGTCCCCAGTCCTCCTGCTGATTGATGGTCTTTCTTGTCTTCCTAGCGTCTCATTCTGAGATACACATATCTGTTTCTCTGCTCACAGACATGATGGGATTCTGGTTGTGAGCTCTAAATTCTTCCCACTTCTATCTCTTGCCATTTTTTCCCTGACTGGTTAATTTTAATTCCAGAACATACTGCTCCTTGTCTAATTGTATCCTTTCCACAATTTGGTACAAGAAGCCAGATTCTTTTCCCGTAACAGCTGGTGATGACACATTCCTGTTCTAAATGACTCCCAGGATGTGTGACTCATTTTAAATTCCATATTATGATGAGGCGAAATTAATAGGAGCCTGGTAAATGGAGCAGTCCCACTTCTCCTTAAGCATCCCTGCACGTAAGTCATCTGGTAAGTTCAATGGCCCTTGAGCACACCTGTGTCTCACAGGTGTGACTCACAGGTGTACTTCAAGGGGTGCATCCCACAAGTGTGCATCACAGGGGCGTCCTACTGATATATCTCACAGGTGTGCCCCCCCACACGTACATGTTTATGACTTTATCGAGTCCATCCCAATCAGAGACCCCAGGGCATCACTAGTACATGTTTAAGCACTTTAGATGCGGATGGGACCGTCAGTGCAGTGCCATTACCCCTAGACATTTATGCAGAGCTTCTACAACATGGGTTTAGGGTGCATCCGAGGCCCATTTATTTCCTGACACCCCTAAACCAGCGCACCCACAGGCTCCTTGGAGGCACCGCAGGCAGATGTTGGGTGGGTCAGGGTTGGAGTGAGTGAACTCCAGGCTAAATGTACCCTGGGATCATTTACCCTCCCCCCGCCTGTGGTTTCCTCCATGGTCCCCACAACTGTACAGCTTTCTCGTGGTACCGGAGCAGGACCGTGGGTCTCAAAGACAAACAAGGTGACCTTGTAGGCATTTCCTCTCATCTAACAGAGTTAATAATGCCAGGCCTGTTCCAAGTCATTCCAAGACTGAATGCCAAGCAGGTGGCAGGTGGCTTGCTGCCCTGAGCCTGAACCCCAGCACCCCAGCACTGCAGTGTCTGCCCACACACCTGCCCCGTCCCAAAGTCCCTTCCCTGACTTCCCAGTCAGAATTCACTATTCTTAGCTGGGCGGTGGTGGCGCACGCCTTTAATCCCAGCACTCGGGAGGCAGAGGCAGGCGGATCACTGTGAGTTTGAGGCCAGCCTGGTCTACAGAGTGAGTCCAGGACAGCCAGGGCTACAGAGAAACCCTGTCTGGAAAAACAAAAAAAAAAAAAAAAAAAAAAAGAATTCACTATTCTTAAGAAAACAGAGAGACCTCCAAGCAGATTCCTGAAAGGAAGTTGTACGTGGCTCAGCAGAGAGAAGAATCTGCGGGGCCTCTATACCCAGCTAGGCCAGTGCACACACACAGCTGTGCAGTCAGTCAACTGCAAAGGCAAGGCCAGAGAGAACTCTCCCTAGTTTTATGCCAAGAAATAATTAAACATGTGTACACCAAACATACACCTTGTCGGGTGATCAGAAGTCAATATTACATGCAAACATATATCCTGATGGAAAGTATACATGGAAGAGGCAAAATGAGGAAGCTCCCAGGTAGTCCCTGGAGGTCCATGGTTTGATTTCTGGTCTTACCCAGAATGAGGCCCAGAAACCCTTCCAATTAATGCGTCCACTCTCCTGAGGTCAGGTTGGAAGCTCTGGGCCAGCTCACACAATGGACAGCATCCTGTGCCCTCAGGTTTCCCTCTATCCCACCAGCACTCACACATTCTCATGCTTAGGCAAGCTCACCTGCGTAATGAGCCCACAGCCTCTGCAATATCCTTAGTGCTTAGGGCACAGGGCTGGCTCCAGCAGAACATCTGGACACTAGAACCAAATCTGAACAATACTTTCTTATACATTGTGACTGCCACAGAAGCCAACGCCAGACACCTACTGTCATCCGGGTGGGCTGATCCTCACCTGACACACAAAACGGTGCTCACGGGGCAGCTGTGGATGGACACGTGGCAAGAATCTAGCAACACAAATAAATATGCCTGGAGTAAGTTTCTATATTCAAGGAAGTAAAAGACACCTCCACTTGTTTCACTTCTACAACACTCTGTGAAATTCCACTGCGTCATATATATGAACTTTATGAACCCTGAGGCCAGAGAGGAGTTAGTCCAGAATAGAGGCAGAGTTTCCAGAGAGAACACGTGGGCCCAGGGGCCTGTTGGCTGGTGACATCAAAAAGAAAAGTCCTAAGTTTATAGCAGGCTTGTTCAGCTTGAATCCTCCTGCCATTGATGGTCACCTGGCCACAGAAGTGACATTACTCCAAAGCTGTGTCCTCAACAGCAGGTAAAGAGCAAGGAGAAAAGTCAGGAGAAAATTCTAACCTAAGATCCTAGGGATAGTCTGCCTAAAGTCTCTGTATTTATCTTTCTTCCAGGCAGGGTCCCCTCTTGGTACTCCCTGCTTCAGAAGTCAACTTCAGGACCAGAAGGCCAGTGCCCACCACCTTCCCACGGTACATGAGCCAAGGAAGATCAGGAACTTTTTATTGGACTAACCCAAATCCTTCGGCAGCTCCCCATGCAAAGAGGGTCAAAGTCTGTGTTTGCGGAAATACCTAGTTTGGGATTCCGTCTCAGGGCCTGGTTCACCAGAAGGGAATGGGCCTTCCCTTAACGGCCCATAACTCCTGCAACAGACAGGAAGCCCCCCTAGCTTTACCCTAAACCTCAATTCTAAATATCCAAATTTTCCAGGGGAGTTGAGATTGCTGGGCCTCTGAGAAGAGAGAGGACAGGCCACTTCTGTGGTATGAGTCAGCTGTCTCCCCGGCTCCCTAATCATCACTAAGAAAGACTTTGCTGACCACAGTGTTTGTAGAATCCATGTGTACCTGGGAGTGGTGCAAGCCCCGGGCACAGCAGCAGGGACACCATGAGCCTCAGTGAGGAACAGGTACGCAGCTTCCTAGATGAGAACCCCACCTTTGCCTGCCAATACTTTGTGAAGAAGCTGAGCCCCGAAAATGTGGCAGGGGCTTCTGAAGGCGGTTGTCTGGTGGACTGCGGCAGCCTTCGAGAGCTGTGCCAGGTGGAGGAGAGCTCGGCGCTGTTTGAGCTGGTGCAGGACATGCAAGAGAGTGTCAATATGGAAAGAGTGGTCTTCAAGGTTCTGCGGCGCCTCTGCGCCATCCTGCATGCGGACCGCTGCAGCCTCTTCATGTACCGCCAGCGCAATGGCACGGCTGAACTTGCCACGCGGCTCTTCAGTGTGCAGCCGGACAGCCTTCTGGAGGATTGCCTGGTGCCCCCTGACTCTGAGATCGTCTTCCCACTGGACATTGGGATTGTGGGCCATGTGGCTCAGACCAAGAAGATGGTGAATGTGCAGGATGTGGCAGAGGTGGGTGTCCTCCAGCGAGGGCGCAGGGGCGTGCTCTGCCTCAGCACCTAGAGGTTTCCCAAGGACTTTAGGTCCAGGGTCAAGGTTCTTGTGGTTCACCCTTCCCTGTCCTTTCTGGTCAGGGTGCTTAGCCTCCTGCCTTTCCCTTCCAGGACCCAGTCTTTCACATTTCCAATTTAAAAAGGGGGGGGCTCCAGTTGGAGCTCTAAATAGCCCATCCTTTCCTCACCATGTGGAATAGTCATACCTGCTGCGTAATTGCCACAGAAATACTAGTTAAGAGACGTTCTTATGTTTTTGGTTGTGAGGCTAGCCTTTAATGACTGAGCCATCTGTCCAGCCCTTAAGAGATGTTTTTGTGGAGGCTTTCCAGACTCAGCCGCTGGCCTTGCCAAGGTTTCTGCATCTGGGGTCCAGACCTCCCTTATGTACGGTAAGCACCGTGAGGACCTAGGGCAGCTTCAGTGACCGTCGGGGGAGAAGTGTCCTCCCTGGGTGACTGTAGTGTCTGCATAGGGCTCTGAAGGGGAGTGGTGAGGCCAGGTGCCCCAAACACCCAGCCAAGGCAGAAGCAGTCTCACCCACAAAAGGCCCTAGAGGCCCGGAATCTGGGATCCAGGAGAGCAGGGTAATGGAGTGACAAGAGATTCAGGAACCGGGATAGGAATGGGTTTATTGACAGAGACTTCATGGAAGCTGCTGATCTGTGGGGGGCAGGGAGGGACCCACTAGGTGTGGGTGTGACAGCAGCTATGGAGGGCTCAGAGGGCCAAAAGTGTGTTCCAGGGATTAGGGGGCTCCACAGAAGGGTTGAAAGACAGTCTTCCTCCCCCTGTGTGTTGTTTCCTCTTTCTTCCCCAAGGGAGTCAGCACCTGCTAGACAGGTCAACCACATCCGGTGGGGGGATCCCTGAGTGGGGAAAGGTCCCTCCTGGACAGCTTCACTCCTGGCCAAGTGGGAAGGCTGGGCAGGAGGATGCTGCAATCCTCTTAAAGCTTATCTGTCAGAAGCAGGCACTCACCCCACGACCAGAATAGAATAATCTTCAGGATTATCTTGGTCTTCTCTTTGCTTCCTTTTTAAGAAATGGGTCATCCATGGGCATAAATTACCAACAAAGCAAGAAAATTGGTGTGTGGGGAGACTGGGACAGACATTCTGGTGATCATGGCCCACTCATCCTTCCTTGTTTTCTCATCTTTCCATCCCTCTCCTTTTTCCTCCTTCCTTCTTTCATTCATCATCACTCTACCCTATTCTTCCTCCCTCCCACCCACCTTCAGGCAGTCCTCAGAGCAGTGCTACTCATAGCCCTGAGCCTGGGACAGGCTACTCCTTCCTACTGCCCCCACCCACACCAGAGTAATGGTGCTGCTCTGAGGTAAGGTCAAGTTGCAGGGCTGTCCTAAATCCCGTTCCCAGCCCAGTCCCTCCCCAGTGTTTCTAGTCACTTTGTAGCCTAAAAGCTACATCCTTGGTGGTAGGGACACCATGCCTACTATTATGATGAGTCCATAAACCGTTGGTTATGCTGGTTTATATTGATCCCAGACTGGAGGAAAAGGAAAAACAAAGTTAGCAAAATTTAGATTTCTGACAGTGGCACCAGGACACTCTACATTGCCAAGGATGGGATTCTGGGTTCACGTACTGGTTTTCAGCAAAGAAACTGAGACAGACAATACATGATCTCCCTAACACACTTGACGACCTCCTTGCAAATGGTGAGCCACACATGGTGGACCTTTTGTAGACTGTAGTTTTGTTTCACAGTGTGGGAGACACAACAACACAAGAGTGATACAAAGTTTTACTTGCACATAGGTACTCAGTACACCTGGACACACTTGTCTCCAGTTTTTGCTGGGGAAATTATGTCTACTTCACCACATAACTCCAGTAGTTAAACCAGACTGCCACGAAGCATAAACAGACCCTGAGCAAAGATAGGTACTGAACACATTTAAACCACGAGCACAGGCAGAATGTGAGCACAGGTAGACCCTGAGGACCCAAGAAACATGAGCAGAGAGGTATGTCACCAGTACCAGAAGGCCATGAGCACAGACACATGTACAATGAGTGTAAATACTTCATTGGTACAGGTATATCATGAGCACATGTAGAACATGGTCATAAAACAGAACATAGGTTAACTCTGCCTGAGCAAATGTTAGCAAGTGTGGCAAACTGGCACCCTGAGCCATGACTGTCCATGTTCTTGGCATTGAGGGTATCAGAGTGTTAATGCTTCTGATGTGATGTCTGTGTCTGAAGCCTCTTCTCCTGTCCCCTCCTAACCAGGGGTATGTCCCAGGATGTGGCTTTGTGGAGGGAAGACTCTGTTTGAGGCTTTGCTCATATGTCCAGCCTGTGGGGAACTTGGCAGTGTTGGGATGTTTGGAACATACCTCTGAGCAAAGGACCTGATTCCATGGCCTGACACTCAATCTGTCCCAGGGTCCTATAACTGCATATGTGAGTATCACAGCTTTCTGCTAGGAACAGAGGCTAAACCCTGAATTATATATATTTCATTAAGTCTCCTGGTCATTGCAATCTTTCTGGTAACTAGTCAGAACTGAATTAGGTCTCATATTCCAAAACTATATGTCCAAGAGACAGATGCTAGGCTTTTCGTCTTCTCCTCAATATGTCATAATTCAATAAAACATGATCAGCTGCCCTGCCTAACTGTCTTCTGGAGAGGTCTATGAGCACAGAGGAGGCCAGGACTGACACGTGATGTCAGTGCAAAATACAAGGGAAGAGAGAGTCAAGTCACCAAGAATAATGGTATTTGACAATGGCAAATAATTGCAATGAAAGTCCCTATGTCCTGGCAAACTATTAATGTATTCAGGGAAGTTCAGGCAAAGACAAAAGAGAAAATAACCATAAGCTGCTTCCATAAAAAGTTCATTGGTCTTAAGAATCAGAGGCAAGAGCTGGCAGAAGCTCATTGGTAGAGCCACCCATGCTGGACAGATACTCTGTTCCGTGTCTTAAATGAATTGTTTTGATCTTAGGGACCACTAGAGATAAACTTTGGGTAGGTGTGGTGGCGCATGTCTTTAATCTCAGAACTTTGGAGGCAGAGGTAAGCAGATCTCTGTGAGTTTGAGGCCAGCCTGGTCTACAGAGCAAGTTCCAGGACAGCCAGGGTGGTTATACATAGAAATCCTGTCTTGAATAAAATTTTTAAAAAGTATTTATCTCAGAGAAGCAAGCATGAGTGCCTCCCCCACACCCTTTCATTACTTTCTGGGTCCAGTTATTTCTTGGATCTGACAAGAATTATTTCATTATTTAATTGTTAATTTTTATATTTTTCCATCGATCAAGAACATTCTTCAAAATCACTGCCGATCAGCTAACATGCAACTAACACTGTATCTCTTCATGTTGAGAGGGGCCCATGCTGATTGGCTGCATGTGTGGGTGAGTTGGTTGGCTGTCGAGGAAAAAAGATTAACAGCTAGATATCACTGTCAAGACAATCTCAGTCATATTTAACCAACAGAAACCCTCAGGACTGGTCCCCTGCATTGTATCGCTAAGCTCCATCTCATCAGGTCCCAGCTATTATCTGAAGGCACTGGGACACTGTCATTTTGTTAGGAGGTGAACTTCTTTCTACACTTGGCAGACAGCAGGTACAATTTTTAAATAAGCAATGCAAAGTATTCTTTTTTGTTTTGTTTTTTTGAGACAGGGTTTTTCTGTGTAGCCCTGGCCATCATAGACTTACTTTGTAGACCAGGCCTACCTTGAACTCACAGAGATCCGCCTGCTTCTGCCTCTCAAGTGCTGGAATTAAAGGCATGCGCCACCACCCCAGCTACAAAGTATTCTTAACAATAATATGACAACCTCAGTTTTTGTGTTTTTTTAATGGAGAAAGGTTCATTATTTTATTTTTTAATAAAATATACTAAGATAACTCAAATAGGAATAGGATCAAACAACTAAACAAGAAACAGAGCCAGAGAAAAAGCACAAGAAATGCACATAGATGCAGGGACACACACATTTGCACACATGGGAATCCCATAAAACTACAAAACTGGAAGCCATAATATATATGCCAAGGACCTGCAAGGTTAAAAAAAAATCCTGACAACATCATGAAACAAAGAATCTCCAAAGAAGCTGCTGAGTTCATTTTCTGTTGGCCATCTACTGGTGGGTATGGGGCCTACCCTTAAGAATGGTTTGTTTCCTCAGTGAGACTCCCTTGGAGGAAATTAAAACTAATTTTTTATTTGCAAGTGGCTATAATTGGAGACAGCTTCGGGTTAGGAATGAAGGCATATGTCCATGGCCCTTTTAGTGCTAGGACTACAGCCATCTGACGCAGACCCATACAGGCCCCATGTATGCTGAGACAGACCCTGTGAGCTCATGTGTGTGCCAGCCCTGTCGTGTCTGAAGACCTCAGTTCCTTGGTGTCCTCCGTCCTCTCTGGCTCTTACACTCTTTCCACACCTTCTTCAACAGAGTTTCCTGAACCCTGAAGGGAGGGACTTGATGGAGACAACCCTTTAGAGCTGAGTGTCCCAGGTCTCTTTCTCTGAGTACTGTCTGTCTGTGGGTCCCTGTGCTTGCTCCCATCTGCTACAGCATGAGACTTCTCTTACAATGAGCGATCTCTGAGAATATCAGGAGGTTATTAGGAGCCATAGGCTCAAGGAACCAATTAAAGAAGTCAATGAGAACAGAGGAGTTGGTGGGACTTACTATGGTAGGTCAGCCTCTCCCTTGTTTTGTACAGCTCGGTTTTATTTCTCCTGAGGAGAAACCCGTAAACAGCACAGAGTCTTGGCAATAACATAGACTTTTCCTCATCCAACGAATAGCTGGTCCAGAGCAAACTTAGCACTTAACATCCCATAATGAAACAGGTGTCATTTAAAAGGGTCAGTTGTGTAATTTTGAGCAAAAATTTGTCTTGGTGATGTTGCCAAAGTTACCCACTGGATGGACGAAAAGATTTCTTGGGTCAGATTCTGTTAAATTAGCCAAATTGGCTATTGGCTGTATGTATAATCCTAACAATATCATTATCCTTTTCACAAGCAAGGAAAAATTAAAGGGTCAGAGATTTACAATACAGTCTTATTCTGACTGAAGTTTTTCATCCTCTTTTGCCATTTCTGCCTTTACCTGTACCATCATACCATTTTAATGATTCTATATTTGAAATTTACATCAAGTTGCCCAGCTCTAGCTCATAGAGCTTTAGAAAAGAGTAATTATTGACCTTAATAATTGAAGTCGCTGGGTGTGGTGGCATACACCTTTAATCTCAGCACTCGGGAGACAGAGGCAGGTGGATCTCTGTGAGTTCAAGGGCAGCCTGGTCTACAGAGTGACTCCAGGACAGCCAGGGATACACAGAGAAACCTTATCTTGAAAAAAAACCCAAAAAACCAAAAACCAAAACAAAACAAAAACAAACAACCCCCCCCAAAAAAAACAAAAACAAAGCAAAAAAAAAAACCCCAAATAATTGAAGGCTATATTGAGGAATTAGAGAAAATAAAATGGATTTACAATCTAGTCTAGGGGGCTGGAGAGATGGTTCAGCGGTTAAGAGCACTGGCTGCTCTTCCAGAGTTCAATTCCCAGCAACCACATGGTGGCTCACAACCATTCACAACATGATCTGATGCCCTCTCCTGGTTGCAGATGTTCATGCAGATAAAACACCCATACATAAAATAAATAAATAAATCTTAAAAAAAAAGAATCTAGTCTAATCTATAGGTAGACAGAAGAATTAGAGAGCAGTGAACAGTTTAGTAGGATAACAGACAGTTCATTTTTCTTTAGATGTAATTCTTTTAGTTACACTTGATAAACTTTTTTTCAAAAACACTTGTTAGGTGAGTTTCATTTTATCAAATTTTACTTACACAAATACAGTCAGAATAGTGATTTCTCATGTAAATAGTCTCAGACATAGGAACCTTGAAGCAAGAAAGTCAAGCAGAGGCAGAATGTAGATGCAACTTTATTCCCTAATCCCCTGGTCCCTAGGCCTGTTCCCTTAACTTGTCAATTGTAATGGTGGGGCCCTCAAAGCCAGAATCCCATGCGTGATTTGAAATGTGTCATTCAGTTTAAAGACAACTTTTATGAGAACACATTTTACTGACCCTATTCAAAACAATCACTGAACCAGAAGCAAATAGAAATATCTACAGATCCTTCTTAACAGTTAGAGGACCCAAATACGGGGGGAAATGCTTCCACCATTGCTTATGAAAGTGTGCTCTGTCAAATTATTATAAGCTGTAGAGAGCTTAAGAACATCTTCTTAAAGCTAGAAAAATACCTAAGAGCTTCAAATGAGAGATAAAATCCACTGAGAGTGGTGGTGCACGCCTTTAACCCAGCACTCAGGAGGCAGAGGCAGTCGAATCTCTGAGTTCTAGGCCAGCTTGGATTTCAGAGTGAGTTCTAGGACAGCCAGACCTATGTAGAGAGAGACCCTGTCTCAAAACAACAACAAACTTTGTTAGAAGCTGTTCTCCTACGTAATAGAAAACTCAAAAAAGATACAAAACACACACACACACACACACACAAATTGTCTTCATAAAATATAAGACTTCTGTTTCCTAGAGAAGTTATGAAAAGAGAGAAAAATCCTATAAAGTGGTTAAACCTTGAAGGGAAGCTATTAAAAATAGCTTAGAAGATACCCAGCGCAAAGGGGTGGGACCGTTAGATGCTGGAGGAGAACATACAAACATGTATGTACACACAGCATGTGTGTAATCATGCCGTGGAGGGTGCCAACCAAGATCAGTGCTTTGGACAGGGCTATGGTGGAACTGTCTGGTTATACACAGTTCAAACATACTAGGGAAAGTCCCAGAGAAAAAGCTTTATTCTGGACTTTACAACAAATGATTTTAGCATCCAGCTACAATAACAGAGTCAGAACTGGTGGGCAGGAGGACGACCAGAACTGACTGAAAATTTGAGAGTCAGTCTCTGTGTTAGTGAAGAACTTGATAGAAAATTTAGGGCAGGGAATAATGCGGGTAGAAAATGGTTCCATTTTTTTAAAGAAACAATTCAGAACTAAAAATGGTAACCTGTTGAAAATTTGTACTAATCAGATCAATACTTCTAGAAATTTGCTTTTTCTTTGTTTGTTTTAATATTGTGGGTTGAACTCTGGCTTTATGTTTGTCTATCAATGCTGTGTTTTGGAGAAGCCTATCACTATTTTAATGACAACTCACCTAATGACACTTGAGTTCATTTGTAAGATTTGTCCTTCAGAGACCTATGGACTGCTTTAGCCCTTAGTCCTACTGCAAAATTCTTTATCGTACAAAAACTCTTATCCTCTGGTATCCTTTGCATATAAAATTACATACAACCAATATTTTTCACTCTTACTCACTGTAATTTCTAAACTAAAGAGCTAACCTACGAAATAAAATATTTTAACTGTATACCATGTACTCATACTTTTTGAGACTTTTTAAAACATTTTTTGTGCATTTGCATGCTTGCAGGAGTGCATGTTCACACACACAAATGGTGAAAATCAGACTAGTAGGACTCAGTCTTTCCTCCCACCATGTGGGTTCCAAGGATCAAACTCGGGTAGTCAGGCTTGTCAGCAAGTCCCTTTACCCACTGAGCCCTCTCACCAGCCAAGGAAATATTTTAGAATATCTAGAAACATGTTTCCTTATAGAGCAGTTGATGTATCGATTTTTTAGTTACTCAGAAATGACTTGGACATCACACGAGTGTCAGTTAATTCCCTATAGCATAATGCAATTTTAGAATTACATTGAAAGTTCAAAATTAAACATTTATTGACTTTTACCTAATTTATTTATTTTTAGCTATTAAATCTAAATTGCTTATGACAACTGAGATATCAGTGTAGTGTGAGGGTCATTTTTTGTGGTGGTTGTTTTGTTTTCAACACATCCCGACCACAGTTCCCCCTTCCTCCACTCCTCCTAGCCCCTCCTGCCTCCCTCTCCCTGAGATCCACTCCTTCTCTGTTTCTGAGGGTCATCTTAAGTTATCGCTCTGTCAAAGAAATGTCCTAAGAATTGCTTTGGTATTCAAGAGAAGTAGACATATTTGCATATTATGTGTACATATTCTTGGGTTACAATTCTAAATCTGTGTGATTTTAGACATCTAACAGAGAAAAAGTCAGCTCTGTATTGTACCTAACATTGACAACAAAAGATATATTAGCTTTAATTAAGACAACGATATTATATTAGCCTCATTTATCAAAGAACTATGCAAACAGATAGCTCATACTTTAAGACTTCCTTCTGTGTCAAACCTACATAAGAGAGCAAACCCAGATGAAAACATATGCTGACCACCCTGAAGACTTCATTTTTGTTTTACCAACAAATTCTAAATCATCTTATTTATCAAAGATTTATTTAAATAATGTGAATGAAAAAGCTTCTGTATTAACATGTTTTTAGCAAGCTCAGATGTATTCAACTTTATGTCTAAGCCAATTAAAAACCCAGTTTGCCAGGCATGGTGGCGCACGCCTTTAATTCCAGCACTTGGGAGGCAGAAGCAGGTGGATCTCTATGAGTTCAAGGCCAGCCTGGTCTACAGAGTGAGTCCAGGACAGCCAGGAAAACATGGAGAAACCATGTCTCAAAAAAACAAAACAAACAAAAAAATCAGCTCTTAACACACACACACACACACACACACACACACACACACACACACACACACACCATAATCACAGAGAGAAATAAAATCCGAAGTCTTTCATTAATTGGGAGTTGGGAGTGGTGCTGAATCAGATAATAGAACATTGTGCCCTTTGATCACATGTAAATCTTGGTGCTAGTGGGTTGTCTACATTTTTGGTCCTGATTGGATGAAGTTAAGCTCGAGCTGCAAGTGATCAAGAGAGAAATAGAGCACAGGTTCCGTGAGGAGTCCTCACTCAGAAACGGCGACCCCAAAAGTAGGGTCGATGAACCGGAACTGATAAAGAGTTGCTGTTGATGTTGGACATGATGGTACACTCTTTAATCCCAGCACTTGGGAGGCAGAGGCACACTGATTTCTATGAGTTAAAGTCTAGTCTGTTCTACAGAGTGAGTTTCAGGTCAGTTTTTCCCCTTAGCATTGATGGCCTCCACAGCAAAAATAGATGTGATTTTGGGAGGCTGGGTGACTAAATAAATGTGGGTAACCGGGTGAGGGGTGAGGGCTACAGAGCTGTTCTGGTACCTGCCTGGCCAGGGACAAGCAACGACACAACTTTACAGCCAGAACGACAGGGTAGAGAGCTCTGAAAGGCTCAGGGACGGCAGGGCTAAGCCATGGCACAGTAAAAGCCTCAGAGCAGAGATCAGACCGAAGCTCAGGATCTCCAGTTATTTCTGGCCCCTATCCTTACCAAAGAGATGAGAGTTCCTGGTTCTGTACGCGCAGTCTCGCCCCTTCTCCTACTTATCATTCCCCTAAATGTCACAGAAGGCTTGACCCTGGATGCTGTATATCACTTCCTCTTGGTCACCTCTCCTGAGGAGGCTCCATTCAGCCATAGAGTCAGACCAGGACTCAATCCTGAGTACAAGACTTAGTGATGTTGAAATGTAGCTGGACATGATGGAGCTATGTCCAAAAAGACGAAAGAGTAAAGGCGGAGGCCGCCATTGTGGCTCAGCGATGGAGCACTTGCCTGACATGCAAAGCCCTTGGGCTCTGTCCCCAGCACAGCAAGAGTGCAGAGAAGCAGATTACTACTTAAAACAGTGTCTCTGGAATGAGGAGCTTTGCAGCTAATGCTATGTGTATTTCTACTGGAAAAATATATAACTTTCAGATTTCTGCTGATGACCCAGAACACCCCTAAGCAGAGGTGGCTGAAGATAAAGCCTCCTGATACATTCATGGCGGGTGGCAATGGCTCTGGGGTGGAGAACACAGCATTATAATGGAGTGATAGTAGCAAAGGTCACATTAGGCCACCCAGAAACGTGGAAGATTTGACTGTTTTAACCTTGTCCTACATCTGAAACAGTCTGGAGGCATGCAGAAGGCATTTAAAGGGACAGCAGGTTTCCCAATAAACAAAACTGATTCACACTATGAATTTCTCCCTGTTACCAAAGGAATCTAGGTTGTCTAGGTCATGGCTTCAGGAGAGCCAGGGTTGTCTGAGGTAAAGGAAGGATAGAGATGATTAGAAGTCAGCAGAATATGAAGGGTCTCGACCTAGAGCATGAACATGGAGAAGTGGATCTTGGAGAAGTTTTGCTGGGCAAGAACTGTCCCAGAAGCCCACTGTATTTGTGATACATATGCATTCATAACTTGACAGTGAAGAGTTCAACTCAGAGTCTCCAGGAGAATGAGTGCCTGCCACCTTTGCCCACTTTTGAGGCTGTCAGATAGTCTGAGCAGGAAACTATGGGAGCAAAGAAGCCCTGGGTAGACAGTGGAATGGACAAGAAAGGCAGGCAGAAGAAGCCTCTGGAAGCTCCTGGAGTCTGGAGGCTTCAGGGTTACATGCCAATCTTCAATATGTGGAATGCACATTCACATCACATACATAGAAAGGATTAGCATCTGGAGGTGAAGTCAAAAGGCTGAGGGGACACAATCTACATGAGGAATTTGGGGGCTACCATTACAGGAGGTGTAGGGCCAGACTGAGGCCGAAGGGCTACTGGGGGCTTTGAAGGCCTACCCAAGCCATGGCATCCTTGACTTACTGAAACACATGCGTGAATGGGTAATGGAAATCAAGGAAAGGAAGAAATTTAGTTATGAGGGAGTGATATGTTTAAGGCTAGAAGGAGATTTGTCTCAGGGAGCTCTATGTTCTTGTTTCACCCGTGGACTCACAGAGGGAAATTCAAAAGGGGAAATGCTAGCCAGACTTGGCGTAGATGTCCCCAGCACAATGTCACTCAAAACCAGCTTCTCAGAGAGACAGAGACAGCCAGACCTGCCATGACAGCCAAGCCCAGGTTCTCTCTGACCTCTGGCCTTGGACTCTAACCCTTCTTTACCTTTTTCCTAAGAGTCTTGTCTTGTGAGGATCATGAGATACCCATAAAGATACCAAGATTCTATGGCATAGCCAGAACAATGTCCTGAGCGAGGAAGGTGTTTGACATCCCAGAGACAGGGGAGGCTGGAACAGGCTATGTCAATATAAAGACAGCGATTGTACAGGTGGGACCTACACTAGCCACCTGATAAGGAGGTTGGGGACCTAGTCAAAAAGACAGGAAACCCAGGAAGTCAGAAGTCATGGAGAAGAGGGCATGGCAAATGAAAGGGGTCTGAGAGAATTTTAAAACCATAGTCTTGATCATCTGTAATTCTCAGTAGGGGAAGGAAATGTGGAGATAGAGCCATGAACAGGTGGAGGCCAGGCCAAGAGAAAGAGACAGGCTATTCTACGGTTTTATCTACAAGATGAGGTTTAGAAGAATTACATACAGATAAAAATGGGTGATAAAGTGAGGTCTCAAATGTGGGGAGAAATGTGGTAGCAATAAAGCTAGTAAGAAAAACAAAACTAGATAGCTGCCAAGTAGGGCCTGTGTGCCTTGCACACACATGCTCTGAAAGTCGCCTCTGTGTACCTCATTTGAGGATCAAGTGTACTTCGCCTAAGAGCAGTGGTTCTCAACCTTCCTAACCCTGTGACCCTTTAATACAGCCCCTCATGTTGTGGTGATCCTAACCATAAAATTATTTCATTGCTACTTCATAACTGTAATTTTACCACTGTCATAAATAGTAATGTAATTATCTGATATGCGAGCCCTGTGAGAGGGCCGTTCAATCCCCAAGGACTTCATGACCCACAGGTTGAGGATTACTGACCTAAGAGTCAGATATGTGGACCTGTGGGACCCACCTGAGGATCTCTGTGTACTGTATAAAGGTCAAGTGTGGATCTGTGTGTGTCATATGAGGGTCCAATGTAAAGATCTCTGTATATCATCTGAAGGGAATTTCTTGTTCTGTGCAGAAACACTTTGGTGTGCCTTGGTATAGTGCTTCAAGAGTACTCCAGGAGAACCCTGCAGATCAGGATTGACCTGGTTAGTCGGAAGACAGGCACGTCCAAACCCCACATGGAGAGCTACCTAGGATGTGCTCAGAGAAAAGGGAACCCAGGCAAATCTCTTCCTTGGGAGGATACACTATTTCGTTTCCACAGGACCAAAGCCTTGTACCTACAACTTAGCCAGAAAAGTGTGGTGATCTTCTATGACAAGATGTTAGTGTTGGTGAGCAGAAGTAGTTCTGGTTGTCTTCTTTCGTCTCCGTTTAGCCGTTTGAGGGAAGACGGAGGAAAATCTCCCGGTCTTCTTGGAGTGCTGCATCAAACATTTTTTAAAATATTTCTGTCGACCAGATTCCTGGAAGAAACTCCAGCGGGGTCAAAGGCCACATTGAAATTGCATTGAGTCAAGCTTGCCACCAAGACCCCAACAGACACCATGATGCTGAGCACAGAGGGCAGGGAGGGGTTCGTGGTGAAGGTCAGGGGCCTACCCTGGTCCTGCTCAGCCGAGGAAGTGATGCGCTTCTTCTCTGCAAAATCCAAAATGGTACATCGGGTGTCCGTTTCATCTACACCAGAGAAGGCAGACCAAGTGGTGAAGTATTTGTCGAACTTGAATCTGAAGATGAAGTAAAGTTGGCTTTAAAGAAAGACAGAGAAACCATGAGACACAGATATGTTGAAGTATTCAAGTCTAACAGTGTTGAAATGGATTAGGTGTTAAAGCATACAGGTCCAAATAGTCCCGATACTGCCAATGATGGCTTTGTAAGGCTTCGAGGACTCCCATTTGGCTGTAGCAAGGAAGAAATTGTTCAGTTTTTTTCAGGGTTGTAAATTGTGCCAAATGGGATGACACTGCCGGTGGACTTCCAGGGGCGGAGCACAGGGGAGGCTTTTGTGCAGTTTGCTTCACAGGAGATAGCCGAAAAGGCCTTAAAGAAACACAAGGAAAGAATAGGGCACAGGTACATTGAGATCTTCAAGAGTAGCAGAGCTGAAGTCCGTACCCACTATGATCCCCCTCGAAAGCTCATGACTATGCAGCGCCCAGGTCCGTACAATAGACCAGGGGCTGGAAGAGAGTATAATAGCATTGGCAGAGGAGGTGGGTTTGAAAGAATGAGGCGTGGTGCCTATGGCGGAGGGTATGGGGGTTATGACGACTATGGAGGGTATAATGATGGCTATGGTTTTGGGTCTGATAGATTTGGAAGAGACCTAAACTACTGTTTCTCAGGAATGTCTGATCATAGATATGGAGATGGTGGGTCCAGTTTCCAGAGCACCACAGGGCACTGTGTACACATGAGGGGGTTACCGTACAGAGCCACTGAGAATGATATTTACAATTTTTTCTCACCTCTTAATCCCATGAGAGTACACATTGAAATAGGACCTGATGGCAGAGTTACAGGTGAGGCAGATGTTGAGTTTGCTACTCATGAAGATGCTGTGGCGGCTATGGCAAAAGATAAAGCAAATATGCAGCACAGATATGTGGAGCTCTTCTTGAATTCTACTGCAGGGACGAGTGGAGGAGCTTATGATCATAGCTACGTAGAACTCTTTTTGAATTCTACAGCAGGGGCAAGTGGTGGTGCCTATGGTAGCCAGATGATGGGAGGGATGGGGTTATCCAACCAGTCTAGTTATGGAGGTCCTGCCAGCCAGCAGCTGAGTGGTGGTTATGGAAGCGGCTATGGTGGTCAGAGCAGTATGAGTGGATATGACCAAGTTCTTCAGCAAAACTCAAGTGACTATCAGTCAAACCTTGCTTAGGGAAAGAGGGAGCATCAAACAGCTTCTATAGAAATAAAACTTGCATTTATAGAAACTGGATAGAGTAGGAAGGATGTCCAACATATCCAGTATGATTGGTAAATGGGAAATACAATTGCTTCTGATCACTATTGGTCAGCTTTTTTCTTCTTTCTCCTTTTTTTTTAAGAGAGTAAACTTTAAGTTTTAACAGTTTTGCATTACAAGCTTGTGATTCATGCTTACTGTAAGGTGAAAGTTAAGATTGTTTTCAAACTTTAAGCTCAGCAATTTTGAACACTGAAAATATTCATCTAGGATGTAATAACAAGTTCAGTATTGACCATAACTGTTAAACCCACTTTCCGCTTTCCTCAAGTTAGTTATGTTGTAGGAGTGTACTTAATCAGTAAGCATATTTAGGTTTAAAGCAGTTTCACTTACGTTAAATGTTGCTCTTATACCACAATACATCAAACACTTCAGATGCATGTTGATAAACATGCTTTTCTGTAAAAAACAATATATATATAGGAGCTGTGTCTATGATTCAAAGTGACAACATTTGGCATGTTTGTTAATTCTAGCTTTCTGGTTTAATATCTTGTAAGGCACGTGAGTGTACATTTTCACTTTATTTTTCTTTTTTTTTTTTTTTTTTAAAGATCCGGGACAATTTTGAGATGTGACACCAATACTTTAGGAGTTTGGTCATGTTGTTTGTATGGAATTCTGAGACTTTGATTTAAATCTTACCTTGTATTGTGAATTCCATTTAGGTGTATTGTACTAAGTGAAACTTGTTAAATAAATCTTCCTTTTAAAAACTGGAAAAAAAAAAAGATGTTAGTGTTTACCCGGTTGTGTCACCTCTGTCAGGATTTGCCACTCATCTTCCCCCTCTGCTGTCATTCATGCTGATTTACCTCCAGCTGGGTGCCACATGGCAGCCAGGAAAGAGGGAAGGGGAAGTTGACACCAGCCACCTGCAACCCACTGGGGTAGGTGGCATATCTATATACCCAATATAGTCCCACTTGCAGACTCCTAGCACGCTCCTACGCTCCTTCTAACTTCCTGTAACTAACCCTGTGGCCTGGCTAACCAAGGAGTTGGAATGCCAGCAGGGAACTTCTCAAACTGCTCATAGGCGGAGCTATGGAGAATTACATCAAACCACAAGGCTGCAAGATACATGATCCTAAGTACATCTAAAAAAACCCTCTGTTGCCCATCGTGGTGGCACATGCCTTTAATCCCAGCACTTGGGAGGTACAGGAAGGTGGATCTCTGTGAGTTCAAGGCCAGCCTGGTCTACAGAGTGAGTCCAGGACAGCCAGGGCTACACAGAGAAACCTTGTCTCAAAAACAAAAACAAAAACAAAAACAAAATCTGTAAACAATCAACAGTGGGACAATCCATGCCAAAGGGATTGATGGTGGCCCCTCATCCACTGAACAGGAATGGGATGGACATAAAGCTGCCCCGGCTTTCTCAGACCCTGAAGAGAGGTTAAAGTCACACCCATTCACCTCCATCCTGATGCCAGGGCATGTTGGCCTCATGTAAACAAAGGAATAACCAGGAAGCAGAGAGTAAGGATCATGTCTGTTAGGAGCTGCCCGGCTCTAGCTTAGTATCCTGAGCCCAGCTCAAATGACCTGTTCCTTTCAGGGGTGGAACTAACTCCAGAGGCAGGATCCCTTTTATATCTTGGGGTAATAGATGCAGGAGCCCTTTCTGAGCCCAGAGACAGGCAAAACTCACCATGTCTTAACATTTGACTCATTTTGTTTTTTTAGGGTCCATACTTATTTTTTCCTTTATTTTTATTTTGTATTAATAGGTATTTTTTTACTTTTCAAGGGTATGGCCACTGGTAAATTGGCCGTGTTCTGGTAGATGGCTTTCCAACCATGTGCTTGCAGACAACACTATCTGGACTTGGCAAGTTATAAAAAAATTTTAAATAAAATTTAAATAAAAAAATACTCTGCATGAAAGAAACCCTCACCGTGTCACAGTGTATCGTGGTGGATGGAGGTCTGTAGAGCAAAGCTCTAGTGCAGGGCTGGTGGACAGATCTCAACATACAGGAAACTCTCGGCTCCAGCCCCAGAAACATTTGTCTTAGTGACAGTGTCCTAAGCCACCAATCAAAACGGGGTCCATCCTTCACTCAGTCATAGTTACCTTTCCAGGAAGAGTATGCAGCAGGTTTGGAGAGGGCTGGACATAGAAGGAGAGAGTCACCTGGGCTAGATGTCTAAGGGTTAAGCAGTGAGGCAGGCTTGAGCATCCAGGAGGCCAACTTTGCCCAAAAGTAGACAGGTGCTCACGGACCTTGTGGGGGATGTTTGGAAAACTTGGGAATCAGAGGTTAGGTGAGCTAAGAAGGACCCTAGCAACTGGCTGACCTCTCTTTGCCCAGAGACTGTGTCCTGGGTTCAGATCTAGGGCTATCTGGCATCACAGTGCTCGTCTGAACACAGGCCTTCTAAGCTTAGCCCCTCTGAGAAGACCTCGGAGTTCCAGACTGCAGACCTCAGCAATAACCTCTCCTCTCATGGCAGTGTCCCCACTTCAGCTCATTTGCTGATGAGCTCACCAACTATGAGACAAAGAGCATTCTGTCCACACCGATCATGAACGGCAAAGACGTCGTGGCTGTCATCATGGCAGTAAACAAGCTGGATGGTCCGTGCTTCACAAGCGAAGATGAAGATGTGAGTGTCCAGGAGATGTTAGACGCTCAAGTCTTCCCACGTGTGTGTGCGTGAGTGCGTGCGTGTGTGTGTGTGTCTGTGTGTTGTGTGTGCGTGTGTGCAAGTGTGTGGCTTTGTGTGTCTGTGAATGTGTGTGAGTCTGTGTGTTTGTCTGTGTGTTTGTGTGTACTACCTCCCAGCATGTCTTTGTTCATGTAGCTCTGTATTCATGTGGTTAAGTTAGCCATGCCCCTGACAAGTCTAGGTCTGAGTTGTATCCCTGTGCTAATCTGAGTGTGTGAGCTGTGCTTATCCAGAGGCATAAGTCATGTTCTTCTTCAAATCTCTGTGTGTCTCTGTTTATCTGGACATGTGAGCTACGCCCCAGCTGTTCATCTTGTGTGTGAGCCATGTCCCTACCCCACAGGGCTGACCTTCTGTGTGCAGGGCCACACCTGTGAGTGCTAAGTATAGCTTACCAGAGTCGGGCATGGTGGCGCACGCCTTTAATCCCAGCACTCAGGCAGGTCTCTGTGAGTTTGAGGCCAGCCCGCTCTACCGATTGATGAGTGAGTTCCAGGATAGCCAGGGCTACACAGAGAAACCCTGTCTCAAAAACAAACAAAAAACAAGTATAATTTACCAGTATGTCTGCATGTATGTGATACTTCTTCCAAAGTCTTTGGGATATACCTCTCTTTTGTACATGTGTCCCTGATTATCTAGATTTCTGACTCATGCTATTATAACTGCTGTTTCAGGTTTTCATGAAGTACCTGAATTTTGCTACATTAAACCTGAAGATTTATCACCTAAGCTACCTCCACAACTGTGAGACACGCAGAGGCCAGGTACCTGAATGTCCCGGCTGGCCCATCCCCAGCCTACTGCCCTCATAAACTGTTTTGTCTTCATGAATGGCACTGTGCTGTCCAATCAGAGGATGATTCTGACCTAAGAGGTCCAGATGTTTCTATTCACGGCATTGCCTGTACAAAACTGAGTAGGGGCAGGGGTGTCCTGCTCACCTAGGCAGGCAGATTGTGAGGCAGAAACTAGAAGGGCCTCTGCTCATTACTACAACCTGGACTAACAGGCACAGCTTCCTGAAGAGTCACAGACAGGCTCCACTCTCCTCAGATGTGGCCACAAACCTTTGGAGGGACCAGAGTGAACTGTAAATTAACTAAGCACAGAATCTCCTTGCAGGGTTGGGCCTGACAGAGAATTGGGAATCTGTTTACTTTGCATGTGATAGAAACTTGAGTATCCGACAGGGTCAGCGTGCTGTGGTTTGAAACATCTGTCAATGTGCCGTGAGCTACAGCACAAAAGCTCAGAAGAGGTCTCAAGGCGGAGGGGTTCTCCTACCTGAGCTTCAGCCTGTAGGAGCCTTTGAGAAATCCCAAACAAGCTGGGTGTGACAGTGCATGTCCCTGCCCTCAGGAGGCAGAGGCAGGATACCTTAGTCAGTGTTGTCAGCACCTCTTAGAAAAGAAAGCATTTAATTGGTGCTTGCCTACGGTTTCAGAGTCTCAGTCCACTGACATCAAGGCAGGAAGCATGACGGTATGCAGACAGAAGTTGAGAGTTCTACATATGGATCCAAAGGCAGCAGGAAGAAAGAGCCACACTGGGCCTGGCTTGGGCTTCTGAAACCTCGAAGCCCACCTCCAGTGACACACTTCTTCCAACAAGGTAATGTCTCCCGATAGTGCCACTTCCTGGTGACCAGGCATTCAAATCTATGAGTCTCCCGGGCTCACATGGCCTGGGATACACAGCAAGAAAGGAGATAAGGGAGGAAGGGAAGAAGGGAGAGAAAGAGGAAGAGGCTGGGGAAGAGGAGGAGAGGAGGGTAAAATGGAGGAAGGGAGCTATCGTGAATGGGTGGTCCAACATTCTGTGCTGCCACCCATTTGGATACCTGGTCACCAGGAAGTGGCACTATTAGGAGACATTACCTTGTTGGAAGAACTGTGTCACTGGAGGTGGGCTTTGAGCTTTCAGAAGCCCAAGCCAGGCCCAGTACGGCTCTTTCTTCCTGCTGCCTTTGGACCCGTAAAGGGAGGAAAGCCCGACACACAAGCTGGTCTTGGGAAATGACCCTGCCTGTAGGTGCTGCCATATTTTGGCTGTCCACTGTAAAAACGTGAAAATGTCAGAAAGGAGAGGCAGAGCCAGGGTTGGGATCCCCGACACCATCTTGAAAGCTTGTAGCCACGTGGTAATGGTCACTTATAAAGAGATCTCTGGTGCAGATACTTCAGGCCCAAGGCAGAGCCTACCTCCATTGGTCAACCAAATTTATAGTCTATATAGCTACAGGAAGTACATGACAAAAACCACATTCAGTTACAACTTGATCCTTGCATAAAGTACCCGGGTGTGACACTGAGGGGAGGGAACAAGAGTAAGGCTGAGAGAGAGGGAGGAATTGAAACCCCAACTAGACCACAAAAGAGAGCTGGAGTGGGTCAGGAGCAGCAAGGGGAGAGTCAGGACCGGTTACAGCTACCAAACTTCTGTGGGGAGGGCAAGACCAGTAAGATAAGGTGGGCTGACTACAGGAATCAAGACTGGAGGCAAGAAGTCCAGACCATTCTGAGAAGGGGGGCATATGGGCTGAAACAGATGGAGCCCTGAGAGTAGTTCAGAGGCAGGAAATGGTGATGAGCTGGCCGGAGAGGAAATGGAGGGACAATGGGCTTGTTGGAGGGGATCACAGAGGTCGTTTATAGCTCTCAACCTTCATCGTACTGTCAGGAGAAAAAGTAGAAAAAGGAGCACCAGGGATCTATCTCCCTTCCTCCACCAAAACCACACTACATGCCCCATAATCCATTACAGTTTATATATATGTGTGTGTGTGTGTGTGTGTGTGTGTGTGTGTGTGTGTGTATAGATGTGTATATATATAGATATGATATATACATATATATACATAGATATATATCTCACAGCATACAAAACAGATGAGCACACCCCAGACATAAGTCACCCACAATTCACCACAACACATACAGCGCAGAACCACACACTATGTTCTATTCTTGTCTGTTTCACACCATCAAAAACACCACTCATCATCTCACCATTTGCATTTCAGACGAAAATCACACACATCCATGATATATATTCATCCTCACGTGGCTCTCACCCAACTACCAAGGCCTGCTCACTCTGGCTCTCCAGCCTCAGCAGAGGTCTTTCTTCCTGCCCATCCCCTATCCCAGTGTCTTAATCAGTGTTCTGTTGTGTGAAGAGACACCCTGACCACAGCAAGTCTTAGGAAAGAAAGCATTTAATTGGGGCTTGCTTACAGTTTCAGAGGTTTAGTTCATTACCATCATGGTGGGAAGCGTGGTGGTACACAGACAGATATGGGGCTGGAGATGTACCTGGGAGTTTGACATCTGAATCCTCAGGCAGCCCAACCCCCAGTGACACGCTTCCTCTAACAAGAACACGCTTCCTATTCCTTCTCAAGGAATGCCACTCCCTGATGACTAAGTATTCAAATATAAGAGGGCTATATTTTTCTTTTCTTTTTTTTTTTTTTTTTGGTTTTTGGAGACAGGGTTTCTCTGTGTATCCCTGGTCCTGGGCTTACTTTGTAGACCAGGCTAGCCTTGAACTCACAGAGATCCCCCTGCCTCTGCCTCCCCCACAGCCCCAGATAACCCTGACAACTTTCTGTCATTGTCCGTTTGCTTGTTCTGAACATTTCATGCAAGTTTTCCATTCTGCTGTTGCCTTTGGTTGTTGTTGTTGCTTTACATTTACATCATCCCAAATCCAACAGGATGTTCAATGTTCACATCTCCTTAGACCGTTCTTGTCCAAGGAAGTTTGTCATATCTGCTTGTTTCCCATGGCCTTGACAGTTAGAGAAACCTAAAACATTCACAAATATTTTAGCTCTGGCCCTCCAGCTGGCTCCTGTGACTGTGACAAGCTTCATTGCTGTAGGATTCTCTGGCATGTTTCCTGCCCCAGTCCTAAAAACCACCATTTCTCCAAGAAGCCCTGATCCCTATGTTAGAACCCTCCTTTAGAAGCTAAGATCTGAGTAATCACTTATATTCTTTCTTGTTCCAATCCCCTCTCACCTGAGAGAGGAAGCTCACATGTGCTAATCCATGTGTGCATACACAATAGATAGACCACATATCTGCATAAGACTGGACATAATTTCTGGTTGATGTTCCCAGCCCTGATCCATTGCCACAGAGATCCTTTTGGTATGTACCCTCAACAAAGAGACTCATGGCTCCTTTCAGCTACTACCCACTTGGTAAGTGTGAGAATTTTTTATCAGGGAAGCTAATCTTCATTCCCATGAAAAAGCAGAACACAGAGATTATGCAACCCCCTTTGCCTTCTGTCCTAAAAATAAACCAGCACTTTCTCTCTGTCCCTAAGGTATGTATGTTTGTATATATATATATGGCTGGACATCACACACACACACACACACACACACACACACACACACACACACACAC
>CAJQZJ010000664.1:64774-90211 GCA_907164525.1 Lophiomys imhausi | reverse complement strand
ACACACACACACACACACACACACACACACACACACACACACACACATGGCTGGAGAGATGCATCAATAGCTAAAAATGAGTACTGATCTTTCAGATGACCTGAGTTCAGTCTGCAATTGCCTGTAATTCCACCTCTAGGGGATCCAAAGCCTCTGCCTTCTGTACACCTGCATTCATGTACACCTGCACTTATACACACATATCCACACATAAATACACATACATACACATTACACACACACACACACACACACACACACACACACACACACACACACACTACAGTGTGATGTAAAGCATATAATCCCAACATTCGGGTGGCAGATTCAGGAGGATCATCCTCAAGTTCCAAACCAGCCTTGTCTATATAGTGAACGTAGTGAGTTCTAGACTAGCCAGCCCTTTATAGAAATACCATGTCTTGGGGGCTGGAGAGATAGATGGCTCAGAGGTTAATAGCACTGGCTGCTCTTCTAGAGGTCCCGAGTTCAATTCCCAGCAACCACATGGTGACTCATAACCATCTATAGTGAGATCTGGTGCCCTCTTCTGGTTGCAGGCATACATGGAGACAGAGCACTGTATACATAATATATAAGTAAATAAATAAATAAAATAAAAAAAGAAATACCATGTCTCAAACTACATTAGCAAAAAAGAATATATGTGTATGTATTTTGGATATAAGCCCTTTACCAGAAGTGTGTTTTCCATGCATTTTCTCCCTGGGGTAGCATGCCTTTTTTGTTCTATTAGTAACACATATGGCAAAATAGAAGTTTGGTATTTTAATAACCCAATTTATCATAGTCTTATTCATACACTGTTATACCTAAGGCCTTCCTTTAACCCAAGATTACCTCAGTTGTCTTTCAGGTCTTCTAGAAGTTTGAGTCTTGGATTCTGAGCTTAGGGTTATTATTAGTTTGATGAACATTGTAAAGCCTGGGTCTAGATTCACTTTTGCATGTGAATGTCCGCTTGCAATCATTTGTGAAAAGACAGCAGTTTTTCCAGGGAATGCCTTTCCTCTTTGTCAAAGGCTAGTTGAATACATTTGTGCAGGTCTATTTTTAGATTCTCTGGGGATTTTTCCAATCAGTCACTGCAGTGCTAGAGAAAACCCCGAGGTCAACAATGTTAGTCTCCCAATGTTGTTTTTCTTTTTCAGAATTGTGTTGGTTATTCTGGGTATTCTGTCTTTCCACATAGACTTTATAGTCATGACTTTTTTTTCAAGATTCATAAAAGAGCTTCCTGAAATCAAGTTAGAAAAAGTATCATCTTAAAAACAATGATTCCTCTGAGCTAGGGATGCAACTCATTTGCTGAGAGAACTTCCCTGTCATGTCTGAAACCGATCCAATTCCCAGCCCTCCGTAAGACCTGGTGTTGTGGATTTGCCTGCAATCCTAGTACTTGCAAGGTGGAAGCAGGAGGATCAGGGGTTCAAGATGACCCTTGTCTAAACAGCAAGTTTGAAGCCAGCCTGGCTACCTGAGACTGTCTCAGAAAACAATCCACAAGCAATTAGTACCTGTACATTGTAAAGTGCACAAGAATTTGAATTTGTTCCCCAGGACCCAGGTAAAAGCCAAGCATGCTAACCTGCATCTGTAAGCCCAGTTCTGGGAAAATGGAAACAGACTGAAGTTTCTGCATATAGATTTCACTAAATTTATAACTAGTATTTCATTTTGGGATGATAATGTAAGTGGTATTGTGTTCTTATAGCTTCATCTTCCAAGTGTTCATTGTTGGTATGAAGGAAAGCTATTTTATTACGTTAACTCTACAGTCTGTGGACTTGCTAAAAATCACTCACTAAGGGACTGGAGGGATGGCTCAGCAGTTAAGAGCACTGTCTGTTCTTTCAGAGGACCCAGGTTCAAATCCCAGTAACCACATGGTGGCTCACAACCATCCATACTGGAATCTGATGCCCTTCTCTGGCAGGTAGGAGTATATGCAGAGAGAGCTCTCATACATATGAAATAAATAAATAAATCTTTTTTTTTTAAATCACTTACTAATTTCAGGCTTTTTTATTGATTTCTTGGTATTTTCATTTAGATAATCATATCTCCTGCAAACAAAGATAGCTTTATTTCTTCCTTCCATATACATATATATTTATATAATTTATATATTACATATGTTTATAAATATACATATAATATAACATTAATTATATATAATAATATTATATGTGTAATATATTATATATTTATAAAATACATGTATTATAATATGTATTTTATTTATTATATATAATAAATATAATTATATTATATATTATATATAATATATAATATAATTATATGTATAATATATATTATGGTTTCTTTTTTCTGGTCTTATAGCATTAAGTTTTCAAGTTGGGGGACTGGAGAGATGGCCCAGCGGCTAAGAGCACTGGCTGCTCTTCTAATGGACCCGGGTTCAAATCCCAGCACCTACATGGCTATTCACAGCTGTCTGTAATTGCTGGGCATGATGGTACACGCCTTTAATCCCAGCCCTTGGTAGACCAGGCTGGCCTCAAACTCACAGAGATCCTCCTGTCTCTGCCTCCCAAGTGCTGGGATTAAAAGTATGTGTCACCACGCCCAGCTTCCGTTAGTTTGTTAATTGTTAGATTATATTAGTTACTTTGGGGTTTGATTTGTGCTGTGTTTCTTTTGAGCTGTGGTCTTACAGAATTGTGTAGCTAGATCTTCTACTACTGGACTTCAGGGATTGCCTTACATTAGTCTTCTGACAAGCTGAGATTGCAGATGTGTAATACCATGTCTAGTTTATGAATTTGACATGCTGAGTTGGTCTTACATAACATTGGTCATGGGGTATAATTATTTAGTAAGGAATGTAATAATTGGAGTAAAAATCTGCCAGGCAGTGGTGGCACACACCTTTAATCCCAGCACTCAGGAGGCAGAGGCAGGCGGATCTCTGTGAGTTTGAGGCCAGCCTGGTCTACAAAGTGAGTCCAGGACAGCCAGAGATACACAGAGAAACCCTGTCTCAAAAAACCAAAGAAAAATAATAATTGGGGTAAAAATATTTAATAACAATTACATTATTGTTACATTATTAGACTGGTTTTGCCAATATTCTTTTTTTTTTCTGAGACAATGACTTGCTATGTAGTCCAATTTGTTATGTAGCTCCTACCTCCCAACTGCTAGAATTATAGGTACATATATTGTGCAGGGTAATTTTGCCAATATTCAGTTAAGAATTTTTTGTATCTAGAGACAGGCATGGTGGTGCAAGCCTTAATCACAATACCTAGGAGACAAAGATAGATAGATTTTTATCATTTCAAGGCAAGCATGGTCTACATAGTGAGTTCCAGGACAATCAGGGTTTGTAGAGAGATTCTGTCTCAAAAATAAAAATTAAAACATATTTTTGGATCTAGTTAATGAGCTATGTGGATATACAGTTTTTCTTCCTTGTGATATGTTTTTTGTTTTTGTTTTTTTTTCTTTGAGACAGGGTTTCTCTGTTTATCACTGGCTGTCCTGGAACTCACTCTGTAGACCAGGCTGGCCTCGAACTCACAGAGATCCACCTGCCTCTGTCTCCTGAATGTTGGGGATTAAAGGCGTGCACCACATGATATATTTTTTAAAAGATTTATTCTATTTTTTTATTATATGAGGGGTTTAATGTGCTCATAAGTGCAGTTGTCTGAAGAGGCCAGAAGTGTTAAATATTCTGGATCTGGAGTTACAGGTAGTTGTGAGCTACTGGATGTGGGTGGGAAGAACAGAACGAAGTCCTGTTTTTTTTGTTTTTCCTTGAGACAGGTTTTCTCTGTTTATCATTGGCTGTCCTGGAACTCACTCTGTAGACCAGGCTGGCCTTGAACTCACAAAGATCTGCCTGCCTTTGCCTCCCAAGTGCTGGGATTAAAGGTGTGTGCCACCACACCCGGTTTTTTTGTTTTTGTTTTTTTATTGTTGTTGTTATCTAAGTTTTGTTTTGGTTTTATTTGTTTGAGGTGAGGTATTTGGTTTTGAGTTTTGGCATACTGGCAAAGTGGGTAACATGGCAGACATAGCCTACTGAGAGTTTGTTGTCTGAGCCCAGAAATACCTGAGGGTCAGTGTCATTCATCCAAGCTAGAAGAAACCATCCAGCAGAGACTCAGCCTGAGGCAAGGGCAGCCCTATAAACAGGTCATCTGAACTCTGTCCAGTCCACAGGTCCAGGCACATCCTCCGCCTTAGGTGAAGGTCATCCCACCTCTCTTCCTCATAACTACTCTCTGAGAAGCTTTATTATTGCCTGTTCCTCTATCCCTTTTCTCCAAGGAGTGACAGGAGCTACCAGAACTCTAGTCTGCCATTCAAAGTCAAGTCTACTATGTATCAGGGGCCTTTCTGGGATCACCCTATTTTGCATTACCGTCTTCTGTCAGTCTCACCAGGGCCCCAATCTCTAAGAAGTCAGGGTTTAGGAAGAGAGGAAAAGCTGCCCCGAGGCTCAGACTCTAACCAACATTTGTAGAATCCTACCTCACAGCTCTTTCTGGGCTTTGATCATTTATTTTGGGGTACTGGAAATGGAGCCCAAAGCCTTATGTATGCTAGGTAAGTTCTTCACCACTGAGCCACATCCCCAGCCCTCACTTTACATTCTGAAAAGAAACCTCTATACCCTGTACAGACTAGCTCGAAGGGCCTGTGGCCTAGCCCAAGACACATTGTCTTTCTTGTCCCCATGTGCTGGTCACAAAGCATTAAAACATTTTCAAACTCTCTTTGCCATGTTCCCAAACCCTGGAAGTTCTGAGGATTAATTAGTCAGCTATCTTTCTGAAAAGCACATCAAGTACACTGATCAGAGCCAACAGAAGGTAAGAAAAGTAGAGGTGATCCCCAAATGCTGGTATTCTCTCTGATCTGCCACTTGGCTCCCAGTCAAATTCAGTGGAGCAATTCTTTCTGCACATGGCACCAAAGACCAGATGAGGCCCGTGAGGGTGCAGGTCAGTGGCCTCTAGCTACTGTTTCCATGGCAGGGGTGCACTGATTCATCCAAAAGATGGGCTTGTAGTTTCAGAGGGTTAGAGTCCATAATGGCAGAGGAAAGACATGGCTGTAAGGACATCTGAGAGCTTATATCTTGATCTGTAAGAAAGAGGCAGAGAGAGAGAGAGAGAGAGAGAGAGAGAGAGAGAGAGAAACAAGAGCACTGGAAATCACACAAGTCTTTTGAAACCTCCAAGCTCATCCCCAGTAACACAACTCCTCCAAGACCACACCCACACATCCTAATCTTTCCTAAACAGTTCTACCAACTTATATATTAAAATATATAATACTATGTAGGCCATACTTAGAAGACTCAGAGTTCGGGCCTATGAGGAAACGTTCTTGAATACAGACCTCCTGTGGGTTAGTTTTGGCAGAGACACAGACTGTCTCCCTGTTTGGGGTCATTCAAAAGAGCCGATACCACACAGATGTTGTTACTGAGGCCCGGAAGCACCAGTCCTACAACCCTCACGGATCAGTCCTGTGACTCATACAAACCATAAATTTCAAAATATATTAACAAAGCTATACTAATCAGAACAGCCTAGTAATGTCATAAAAACAGATCAGCTCAATCAATAGGAAATGAGCCCAGAAATGGAGCCAAATCAATTATTTTCTTTCCCACAAAATGCCAAGAATATGCAATAGGGTAGTTGTCAGGGAATGGTGCTATCCACGTACTGCAGAAAGAAAACAAACCTAGTGCTAACTCTTATGTAAGAAACAACTCAAAAGGGATTATAGGATTAAGACTTGGAACCAGCCCCCCTATACAAATAGAGAGGATAGGCAACTTGGTCCTCATACAGATCCCTTAGCAAGTGGGGGGAGGGGCGGTATCACTCACGGACTCTGTTACCTGTTAGTGGGACACTTTATCCTAGCTGAGCTGCCATGCTGGGCCCCAGAGCAAGAGGAAGCTCTTAGCCCTCATGTGACTGATGAACTGAGGGGGGCTGACATGTGGGGCCCCCCCCTCACCTGGGGAGAAGGGGATAGAGAGTGGGAGGAGGGTGGGACTGGGAGGAGAGGAGGGAGGGGGCTGTGATGGAGACATAACTTGAATTAATAAATAAATGTTTAAAAAAAAGACTTGGAACTAGAAAACATAAGAAGAAAGCTTCTGATATTTTAAAGTTAAAAGTTTCATAAGAGTATGAAAGTCCAAATACTCCTATGGCTTTTCTCTGAATGCCTCTCCACTGAGGCTTTGATACTGACCTTGGACACTCCTCTCTTCCTGACAACCAAGGATGTTCTTTTTAGTATCAGGGTTCAGATAAGTCTGATATAAGCTACCCAAAAGAGGTAAGTGTTTGGTTAGAAAGAAAGAGAACGGTGGCAAGTGCTAAGCCAAGGGTCCCTCAGACGTAGAGTGGAACAGAGGCCACAGCAATGAGTGTCCACCACTCATTGGATAAGCAAACCTTGGGTGCTGTTCCCACAAGAGCCTCTAAGAGGATGCTGTACCCCAACACAGCATGCTGCTCCTGTCCCAAAAGCATGCTATGTGAAGCCAGACTAGCAACATTCAGAGGCTGCTGACATGATCAGAGGCAGGACAGCTGTCAGTCAAGCCAGGAGTGTTGACAGCCTGAGGTGTCCTGATCTGACTCAGGCAATGACAGGCACTTGATGGTCCTGTGATTACTGCCAGAGGCCATTGGAGAGTTAAAATGAAAACAAGGATAAAGAACAGAAAGCTTGTGAGGATCTCAGTCAGACCACCGTGGATATGCTTCTCCCCTCTGGGCCTTCATTTCCTCAGGGTCTCAGACCTCGTCCCTAACTGCTGGGAGAACCAGGCACAGAGGAAAGGTGTGAGATCTCTAAAGAGGACAAGAGAAAGGGAGCCCAGCCTTGGACACTGTGCTGTGATCTTCTTACTCTGTCCCTGAGAGAATAGTTTGAGCTATTCTCAAAGTGTATACTCATATATATAGATGCTCATATGACTCCAAAGTCAAACACATGGCTGAAAATACCTGCACTGTAGCAGGACAGCCAGTAGCTGTGGCAAACACCCAATACCAGTGACGGGTTGGGACTGGCTACATAGGAAGTAAACCTCAGGGAATATCTATGGGACAGCGCATGGTGGCTGACACAGTTGCCATTCTCTCACACACGCTCACATGCTCACACTCAAAACACATGCAATGAGTGTCCACCAATCAGTTCCACAAGGCCTTCTACACTGTTCGGACCTATCTAAACTGTGACCGGTACTCAATGGGCCTCTTGGACATGACCAAGGAGAAGGTGAGGTTTCAAATCTCACACAACATGCACACTCACGGGCTTATATGCTGTTTCTCTTCACATACATAAACAGAGGCATATGCACACACACATACCAATCAGCCATGTATTCTGAGATACAACAAATGTCACAGCCCTTCCTCTCCCCACATCCTAAGAACAGGAGCCCATGTTCCTTTCAGTCCCGAGATTATCAAAGCAGAGTGACCATTTTTCCAGCTTGTGGCACTCAACTTTGTCACGGGGAAGCCTGGCTGAGGTGCATAAGGGGTGACCAGAAAGTACCCACGAATGGGGCAGGGCCAGAGTGTTAGAGGCAGAGGTGACCCTGGGACAGCCAGGATCCCAGGGCTGAGCACTGTGGTTTAAGATGTCCAGGGCCGGGCTGCTGATGTGAAGGTGGAAATCCGGTCCTGAGGCTGATAGGATTCATGTCTTTTGCAAAATTGCAAGTAGCATGGAAAGTGTTGAGTGTGAGCATGTGAACATGTGGGAGCCCGAGGCTAAGGTGCAAGGACTGGTAGGGGTGCTTCTGCAGCAACTGAGGCTGGGTCACCCAAGGAAGATGGAGTCTGGGAAGACCTACCTCCTACTGAGAGGGCTATGGGAAATGAGTTCATCAGGTCTAAGAGGAAACCACCAAGGAAGGCCCACGGAGAAGGGACTCTGCCATGGACCAGGGCCACTGAGAGTCTGAGGACTGACTGGGCTGGTGGTATACCTTCCAGGGACTTGTGTTTGAGAACCATAGCCTAGAGTTTTGAAAAGAGATCCCTGAACCTGGTCTGGCCAAGGACCTGTGCAGGTACTAACAAAATGCTGTTTACACTGCACACCATGGTGCTGCTTGTCCTAATTGCAGAGGAGATGAGAATGGTTACTTGGATCTTTGACTTTTTTTTTGTTTTTGTTCTTTTGTGGTTTTTTTTTTTTTTTGAGACAGGGTTACTCTGTGTATCTCTGGCTGTCCTGGACTCACTATGTAGACAAGGCTGACCATGAACACATAGAGCTCCACCTACCTCTGCCTCCCGAGTGCTAGGATTAAAGGTGTGCACTACCACACCCAGGAATTACAGACAGCTGTGAACTGCCATCTGGGTGCTGGGATTTGAATCTGGGTCCCTTGGAAGAGCAGCCAGTGCTCTTAACTGCTGAGCCATCTCTCCAGCCTTTAAGCTCACAATGAGTTTTATTTCCACTTATTTTCTTATTCACTGATCATGAGGCCAACGCTGGCTAGTAAAGTAAGAGTTAGGGTTACGGCCTAAGCAAGCCTGGAGAACTCGCCATCCAGTGGGCTTCCAGGGTCCCTCTGGGTCAAGACACAGGTAAGACTGTTCAAAGAAGACCTTGAGTTACACACCATCAGTCAGTGTCCTCCTGGGCTCAGAACCAGTTGGGCACCCTGCAGGGATTATGCTTGAAGTGTTTGTGGTACCCAGTCTGAGTAGACTGCAACGCTGAGGCTAGACAGGGGGGACCACAGGCCAACATGTGTACAACCCCTCCAGGTGCTTCTGTGGTCAGCCAATAAGGTATTTGAAGAGCTGACAGACATCGAAAGGCAGTTCCACAAGGCCTTCTACACTGTTCGGGCCTATCTAAACTGTGACCGGTACTCAGTGGGCCTCTTGGACATGACCAAGGAGAAGGTGAGGTTTCAAATCTCAGGTGCCTCCTCCCCAGCATGACTCAGGTCATAGACTGAGGGTGTACCCTTCCCTCTTCTCTTCTCAGGAATTCTTTGATGTGTGGCCTGTTCTGATGGGGGAAGCCCAGCCATACTCAGGGCCACGAACACCCGATGGCCGGGTAAGTCAAGCCGATAGGTGGCAACCACCCCACAATCTGGCTACCCTGGATCCAACTCCACGAACAGGATAGGGAAATAGTGTAGCCTCAAGCACCTGTCTGCTCTCATCAACCTGTACTGCCCCAGTGAGGGTGGATTGTCTAGCTCTGCTTTGGCTTGCCAGAGCCTCTATAAATATTGTGACAGGCTTGCCAATATATTGACAGACATGAATTTTAGTGTATGCATGGAGTATGGGGACAGTTAGTGTGAGGTTAAATGGATACACACTCACACACACACACACACACACACACACACTGTACATATTTGTACACAGTTACACCGGCTGTACATATGTCATCTGTGGACGGACATGCATCTTTGTGCATGGATATGTCTGGGTGGGTGCTGCTCTCTTTTCCCTTAAGGAAAAACTCCACCGAGAAGCTGACCGGGACCTTCCTACACTGACATGTTTGTTTCTCAGGAAATTGTTTTCTACAAAGTCATTGATTATATTCTCCATGGAAAAGAAGACATCAAAGTCATTCCGTAAGTGCTGGGGTTTGACAAGTGGCTCACCCCAGGATAGGACATCCCCAAACCTATCCCTGGAGTAGCCATCTCTGGGCTTCTGTGTGGAGCCAGCAGGGCCTTCCCAGGACAGTGAGGAGGGACATGCCAGATGGAGGGGGAAGTAACCAGCCTGAGGCACTGAGATACCTGAAGCAGATACCTAGGGATTCAGGTGACCCCATCAACTCAACCGTCACAGCCTTGGCAGGTGAAGCCTCCAGAAGGTGAGGCTGTCATCACACCCAAAGAAAAATCTAGTATAGAGCTCTGACCTAGAATGGTCCTGTGATTAGGACCATTGACCAGTGGCCAGTGACCTCATGAACCTATAAGCCTGTCAACATCCCAAACAGGCTCTAAGCAGGGAGTGGGATTCAGGTATCAGGACTGAAGAACACATAGCCAACACTGAGTCTCCGGAGGCCAACTCAAGTCGAGAACCTCCAGGAGGGGAGGAGACCCTGCAAGAGGAGGTGTTTGGACATGGCAGAATAGGAGGGACCTCATCCTGGCCTACTCCAGTCCTCATCAGCTTCCTAGCCCCATCCCACCTGAGCTCAGAGAAGGAAACAAAGTGAGCCCATGCACTGTTTCATCTAACAACCCAAGCATCTATTCCTCTGACACCTGTTCTTTTCCCATAGCACACCCCCGGCCGATCACTGGGCCCTGGCCAGCGGCCTTCCAACCTATGTGGCAGAAAGTGGCTTTGTGAGTGCCCCGCTTCAGGCTGTGGCCTGTACTTGCCAGGGCTACAATGCCTGTCGGTCTGCTACCTCCTATTAGCCCTTCCTTCTAGCTGCTGCTCACTTTGCCCAGCTAGAAGCTCCTCTCTTACAGGAAAGGCTAAGTAGGATAGTGTTTGTACCAGTGTGTTCATTTGCTGAGAGTAAAATTGCTTCTCATGCCTTCCAGATCTGTAACATCATGAATGCTTCAGCCGATGAAACGTTCAACTTTCAGGTAATCTGCCTACTCGATGACAGAACCTGCATTTTGCTAGAAAAGAGGATATTTTGTTTCAGAAATGATGGACTGAGTTAGGTTTTTCCCCTTAAGGAACAACTGTGCGGGGCTGGAGACGTAGCTCAGTAGGTCAGTGTTTTCTATGAAAGCATGTGCGTCTGAGTTCATCTCCAGCGCCCGTGTGAAAACCAGGCATGGCAGCACGTACCTGTCATCCAAGTGTTGAAACAGGCAAGACCAAGGTGATCCTGGGGGCTTAGTGGTTAGCTAATCTAACCAATCAGTGAGCCCCAGTTTCAGTTAGAGACCCTATGTCAGAAAACAACGTGGCAAGCAATACAGGAAAACATCCAACATGGATGTCTGGTGTCCACATGCACACACACAGGCACACCTATGTATATAACATACACACATAAAATAACTTCCCTCACACCTGCAATCCCAGCACTCAGAAGGCTGAGGCAGGATTGCTTCAAGTTAGCCCAGGGCCTAAAGAGTGAGATTCTGTCTCAAAAAATGAAGGAAATAATTTCCGTCTCAGTGTGTGGGTAACTGCACAAGGAATGTGTGTTTGTGCTTTCAGACCTACAGTTGAGCTGATTTTGTGTGGGCTCAATTAGATTCAGTTGATCTCCGCTGGACTCACAGCTGGACTCAGACAGTCTTGTCCAGTCTTAGCTGACTTTATCTGATCCCAGTTGATCTTGGCTGGATTCAGGCAAGCTTATCTGATCCTGTCTGGTCTCAGGTGATCTTGGCTGGTCTTAGTTAATCTTCACCGGCTTCATCTGGGCTTAGTTGGTCTTCACTGATTTCAGCAGAAGTCAGCTAATCTTTGGGATCAATCAATTTGGCAGGACTCAGTGGAACTTTATTTGGCACCACTGAATTTTTCTAGTTTGGGACTATGAGGATTTAGAGTTTCTCTGCTCACCTGTCTTGACCTGGGGTCTGGACAAACATGCTGAGGGCCACACAGCACTTTCATGAGAGAGCTCATGTTAGCAGGAACGTCACTAACAGCCTCTTGGAGGAACTGGCCAAAAAATACTATCCATATTTTATATTGGAAAACAGAGTAAACCAACTACACAGCATTCAAAGTCAGATGTAAAATGGAAATGTGAATCCATTTGTTGAGCAGTTAGTAAGTGCTGTAAGAGCAAGGCTTCTCAGTACTTCTAAGAAGTGTTCTTGGGGACTAGACACCCACGAAATCTGCTATGGTGGGAAAACAGACTCCTCCAGCCCAGAAAATTGTGACGCAAAGCCCATGAACATAAGGTTCACAGACAACTGAGAGTGAACAGACAGCTTTCAACCTATTAGCATGGCTTGTGGACAGAAAAAAATGAGGTCTACCCCTGCCACCAGGCATCAAGTCCTCACCACACCACGCAGGTAGAAACCTAGTTCTTTCTCTGCTCCCAGCAGGAAGGGCCCCTGGATGATTCTGGGTGGGTGATCAAGAATGTTCTCTCCATGCCCATTGTCAACAAGAAGGAGGAGATCGTGGGGGTGGCCACCTTTTACAACAGGAAAGATGGGAAGCCCTTCGACGATCACGACGAAGTTCTCATGGAGGTAAATATCCAGTGTCATGTGTGGACAAAGGTGTCCATCTGGCATGGTGTCGGACATCAGTGAGTATTGTCCCTCTCCACACACATCTTGACCCTGCTTGGCACTAAGTCAGGGAGAAGGGGACAAGGATGTTTCCCAAAGGTTTATATCTGGATGCCTCATCCAGAGGCATCCACTGTACTGTAGTGGTGTGGGAAACCGGCCACTGAACCACAGATATAGGACAGAGTAGCCCTCACCAGAGGGCATGGCTGCTGGGGTGATGCTGCCGCCCACCTCCAGTCTCTGACACAGTTCCTGGGATGGTCAGTGCTGAACACAGACACCTATGACAAGATGAACAAGCTGGAGAACCGTAAGGACATCGCCCAGGACATGGTTCTGTACCACGTGAGATGTGACAAAGATGAAATCCAGGCAATCTTGGTACTGTTCCTTGTATTCTATGGGGCCCCTCCACCTGGGGGAGATAGGGGCCTCGGTGATAAGGACATATCCCTGGGGCTCAACGGCTAGGTCTAACCCACCACCACACTGTACAACGCAGACACTGTCCCTGTGCCTCACCCTAGGCAGTGAGCAGGTGTGACCAGAGCCTTCCTAGCCCATCTCATTATTCCATCTGTAATCCATGTGTGTCACTAAAGACAGCACAGGGAAAGAAAGGAAAGTCAGAGTCTCCAGGAACGTACCATTTATGTCCAGAATTGAGGACCTCTGAGCACAAAGGAGACTGCTGTCCTTCAATGAGCAGGAGTTCTGTGTTCAACGTGTTCTATGATGGCACACCATCCTTGTGTCACACTCACAGGGTGAAGGAAGGTGACGCCACCAGTGACACACTTATAGATGGGCACGATTCTGCTATTCTGTCACACTGATGTGAAGGTTAATAGTCACTCAGTCATGGTCACAGGGTAAATATTCTGTCACCCTGCCCCTTGTGAGGGGAAAGGTAGTGAGGTCACTGTTGCATTTGTGGAATGAAGGGATTAATGTCACTGTCATTCTTGCGGTGGGGGTGACATTGTCAGCAGGGTGCAGCAACCCTGTCACTTAGTCCCACAACTCACCTGTTGTTCTCTGTTAGCCAACGAGGGATCGCCTGGGGAAAGAGCCTGAGGACTGTGAGGAGGACGAGCTGGGGAAAATCTTGGTGAGAATCTGCTTCCAGTGGACATGAGCTGCTCTCATGAGCAGCAGGACACAGCCCTGACACACATAGTGTCCTCTCATGATATTTGTGCTACCTGTGTGTGCATGTCAGCACTCCTCAGCAGAGGTGACCATACTGGCTCCAAGAGTGTCCAGCTGGAGTTTGCTCAGTATCTGCCCTGCTGAGTGTCTCTATCTGCTTTCCTGTCTCCTCCGTGTTTCCCTGAGATATCCATGTTTTGGCTTCTGCAGGCACAATTTAGGTCAGGTGTCCATCTGTGCTGCCTCCCTACAGGGGTAACCAGGTGCTACAGTCCCTAGTTTAGCTCTCTCAGTGTTCATGTGTATGCACACATGTGTGTACACACATACAGACATGTTTGTGTGTTTCCCAGAGAACACCCCTACATCAGCCTGAGAGTTATGGGACACCTACCTTTTTCTGTCACCTGTGTAATTTGTGAGAATCACCAGAGCTGTTTGTCCTACCGAACAGTTTTGGAGTTTATTAATACCAACAAGTTTTATTAACACCAATGGCTCTGTGTGTTGTGAGTGTACACACATGTCGCCATGTGTCCATACAGATAGGTCTGAATCCATGCATGTGCCTCTGTAACTTTTTGTGTATATGACTTTATGTTTGCTTTTCCAACATCACTGCCACCACGCCAGGCAAGCTTCTCACTGTCACGTCACCTGGTGGGAGGAAAAGATAGGTCAGGACAATACGAGTGACCTAAGTATAAATCTGAGTAACTAGGAGACAGACATCACCAGAGATACCTGGGTGTATGCCTGGACAAGGGTTCAGAGAAAAGAAAGGCTGAGAACCATTGAGGGTGTGGTAGGCCTGCTTCCCTCAGCCCACAATCTCTCTTACAGAAAGAAGAACTTCCAGGGCCTACCAAGTTTGAGATCTATGAGTTCCACTTCTCCGATCTGGAGTGCACCGAGCTGGAGCTGGTAAAGTGTGGCATCCAGATGTACTATGAGCTGGGCGTGGTCCGCAAGTTCCAGATTCCCCAGGAGGTGAGGAGATACAGTTGGAGGTTTCCAGAACAAGAGGAGGTGGGGGTGTGGTTAAGGGTTACAGATCCCCTAAGAGGTAAAAAGTGTGTAGTGATGGGGGGTTGTGTGTGTAGAGAGTGTTGGTGACAAACATGTCCATCACAGAACCGATGAAATACACTTGGTAAATATACCTAGAATAAGTGATTGGATGGATGGATGGAAAGTTTGTTAACTAGGTGTTCAAAGCAACATTTCTATTATCCCATCACAGGGAAACAGGGAGTTTGTCACAGGACCCTGAGGGAATTGCAGCAGCTGCTCACTAGGACAAAAACACATAGCATCTAAGGACAGCCCCTTAGGGTCACCACTGGGAGGAAGGGAAGAAGCAGAGCCACTCTGCTCCCTCCATGGGTTTCTCACTCTGTCCCGCAAGCACTTCCATGCCCGTGTCCCCACAGCCCACACAAAGAATGAATAATATCTCATACTCCTCATAAAACAGGAGTGACAGGGTGGTATTTCTGAAAGAAATTTACTAAATTCAATGGGAAACAATGTGTATGTGTAATAGAATAAAAATATTACCAAATAATTATTTGGCCCTAAATATCATAATAGAAATAGTGAAGGGATTCCTTAACCCACATTCTCTTGCTTGAAGAAAATGTCTAGGTGTCCACATTCCTGCTCACAGAATACATAGCTGACTCATTCAAACACTCAGGCCTAAAACTAAAGGTTTACTTGTTTTGTTTTTTTTTTTTTTTTTTGGTTTTTCGAGACAGGGTTTCTTTGTGTAGCCCTGGCTGTCCTGGACTCACTTTGTAGACCAGGCTGGCCTTGAACTCACAGAGATCTGCCCGCCTCTGCCTCCCGAGTGCTGGGATTAAAGGCGTGTGCCACCACACCTGGCCCTGAAGAGGTTTTTGTTTGTTTGGTTTTGTTTTAGTTTTTCTCAAACTATCTCAAATCCAGAGTCCTCTTTCTATTGTAGGCCAGACCATGGGGATAGAGGCATCAAATATCCAAAGGCTGGAGCTGTTCTTAGCTCTACTGTGTGAGGCCTTCCCAAACGGGGACAGGGCCCTGAGGCCAGTGAGCTAGAAGTAGGGGAATGGGCACCACAAGCTCTACCACAGCAGCATGAGAGGCTTGGGCGGCTCTCATGTGGTGACACATAGACACCTATGGCTTCCAGAGCCCACTGCCCTCTGCTCCCCCAGGTCCTGGTGCGGTTCCTATTCTCTGTCAGCAAAGCCTACAGGAGAATCACCTACCACAACTGGCGCCACGGCTTCAATGTCGCTCAGACCATGTTTACGCTGCTCATGGTGTGCATGTAAATGGGATGGGGAAAGACGACTCATGGGGCTGGGGCAGAGATCACAGCTACCTACCTTCCGGCTGAGGAGGACCATTATGCTTTGCCTAGTCCCAGCAGTGGGTGGAGGGGATGTGGGTGGGGAAAAGGGTGGGTTTGGGCCAGCCCCACATTCCCGTCAACCCCTGCCTTCTGGAGCCAGAGGGCTGGGCCAGTGGCAGGACTCAGGACTGGACCTGTCCCCACAGACGGGCAAACTGAAGAGCTACTACACCGACCTGGAGGCCTTCGCCATGGTGACAGCTGGCCTGTGCCACGACATCGACCACCGTGGCACCAACAACCTGTACCAGATGAAGTAGGCTGTTGGGAGGGCAGCCTCATGGTGGGCGTGGTAAACCATAAATCACGTGTCCTTCGGGTCAGTCTTTGCAGTCTGGCAATCATTCCTGAGATGGGCCACCTTGAAGGCACAGATGGGTCAGATTTCATCCTAATGCCTTCTAATATTGTTTTTGTTGTGTTTCCTTTTTAAATAAAATGTGCAACAGATCCCAGAATCCTCTAGCCAAGTTACATGGCTCCTCAATTCTGGAAAGGCACCACCTGGAATTTGGGAAGTTTCTGTTGGCAGAGGAGGTCTGTTCCTGATTTGGTGCTGGGTTCTCCTCTGGGCTGGCCCTGGGCAGCATGGACTTATCAGTGTGAGGTGCTAAAGGACAGGCTCATATCTGAAGATGTTCCCATATTGGGTAGAATTGCTTTCAAGGAGGCAGCAGCTAGAAATGGCCACTAGAGGGTACAACTGATCCTAGAAATGGGCAAAGGCATCTGACTCAGGACCCTTCCAGGCAGAGGGTAGATGCCAAGGAAGGACAGGGATGCTATCCTTGCTTGGAGAGGTAGCCATAAGTGATCTGGGGTCACATAAATGAAGGCCAAGTTAGAGTGAGGGGAGCACACACAGTAGCCCCTGAGAGTCAAACCAAGTGTACCACAGACATCTGCCACAGCCTGACATCAGCTGATGGTCCCCACAGAGCCTAAACATCTACCAAAACCTTAACCGGCGGCAGCATGAGCATGTGATCCACCTCATGGACATTGCTATCATCGCCACTGACCTGGCCCTCTACTTCAAGTAAGAATGCATCAGAGGCAGGAGGTGTGGGTGGAGCCCTCAGCAGATACGGGTAACCATGACCAGTCTGCCACCTGCTCCTCTCCTCCTTTGGGGACCAGGAAGAGAACAATGTTCCAGAAGATTGTGGATGAGTCCAAGAACTATGAAGATAAAAAGAGCTGGGTTGAGTACCTATCCTTAGAGACAGCACGGAAGGAGATAGTCATGTAAGTAGCAGGTCCACTGTTGGCAACTTAGCCCTGCTGGCCTCCCTGACCCAGGGACAGGAGAGACTCCAGAACAAGAATAGTTCTAAACTGAACAAAGGCATTCCCACAATCTGTCCTGAGATCCTTGGGCACCAGCACAGAACTCAGAAAGTCTTCCTTAGCCCCCTTCACCCTCAGCTCCCCATCCTCACCTACAAGATGGTGTTTTGGGACCGGCACCTTCCCTTAGGGCTGTCTCAGAGAGCTGCTGAGAATGTGTTTACTCTCTCTGCTCTGTCTGTCTGCAGGGCCATGATGATGACTGCTTGTGACCTCTCTGCTATCACCAAGCCCTGGGAAGTTCAGAGCAAGGTCAGGACTGGTGACTATCTAGACCCAGAGCGACCCTTCACAGGCCACCCTGGGTCTGCACCTAGGGAGCTTCAGGGAAATTATGTTGGTTTTTGAAGTAACTGTGCCTGGGTACAGCAGTGAGAGGCACCATATGAACACAGCCTGCAGAGCCTCGAGGGGAGGGGCTGCTGCTCCTGAACACAGAGCCCCACTAGAACCTTTGTGTGTGCTCAGGTTGCTCTTCTGGTGGCTGCTGAGTTCTGGGAACAAGGGGACTTGGAGAGGACTGTCTTGGATCAACAGCCCATTGTGAGTGTTGCTTCCAGAATCTTCTATCTTGACATATGAGTTAGAATGCTTGGTAGTGCTCCAGGCCCCAGGAATTTAAGGTCCCAGAGTCTTAATCTTGATTTGTGGGGCCCTTGGGCATAACTCTGGGTAATTTGGCATCTTGTAAAAGAAGTCATGAAAGATTGGAGGATCTGGGTTGTAACCCACAAGAAAGAGCACCTAGGGTCTATGTAGCTGCAGGGTACATCCACTAGGCAGGGCAACTAGGGAATGAGGGGGAAAAGTAGAGGTAGTAGTCCAAGGCAAGACAAAGAGGCAGTTACGATTAGGGCTAAGACCCACTGCTGACACCAGGCATGGTATCCACTGACACAGGAACAGGGAACTACATAGGGCTGTTCTGACCACTTATCTTCCAAACCAGCTCTAGCTAATGTGAAGAAGTTTGGAGCAGGCTTGCAGGCTTTAGGCAGGGTATAGACTCAGCAAGAGAGAGGCCTTTGCAAGCTAACTAAGTCTCATAGGGGTAGGCAGCACCCACGTCATCTGCCTGTGTTTCCTTCACAAGCCCATGATGGACCGGAACAAAGCAGCCGAGCTTCCCAAGCTACAAGTTGGCTTCATCGACTTTGTATGTACTTTCGTGTACAAGGTGCGCAGCAGAGGTGTTCTGTGTTGGCTGGGGTGGACTGGCCAAGAGTGAGTAGGGAATGGGCTGGACCCAGCAAGGACCTTACAGGGTCATTTGTGTGGTTTCCATCCTTATTTGATAGTGTACATGGAGACCAACACAACGCCCATCCCTACCTGCTCAGCCAATGATTTGTCCCAAAACTTATAAATGTCCCTCAGAAGCACCAAGTATATCCCAAGAATGTCCTTACTTACCCTGAGGTATCACCTTAAATATCCCCGGCTCAGTGTCTCTTTACCCACAATGGACACACTGTCTTCAGGAAAATGACTACAACTTGCCTATTAGCTATCTATGAAAATGTGAAGGCAAGTCTGAGTTTGTCTGTCTCCCTGGTACACCCCAATACAGCCTGAAGAACATGATAGCACAGCACCCACGTTCCCACTAGCTTGGTACTGCCAAGTCTTTGAGTGCTTTGATCACAGCACATAAGACAGGAACTTGGAGAGACTAACAAGACAGGCCTGACCAGTGTCCTCGTGTGATGTAGTGACATCTAAGATCCACACCACTCTGGCTGTACTCAGTAGTGACAGACCCCCATGTAGTAAGGTAGATGCTGTGCGATTCCAAGTGAAGTCAACCCTAACCCTGAGATGCAGGAAGAGGTAGCCACTGTAGCCCCACGGTCTTCCTCTGCCCACTGACATCACCTGAAAGCAGCGACAGGGGTCGCTGGAGCTTCCAGTGTCCTGCAGGTGACATTCTCTGCTCTATTCTTAGGATGCTCGCCCTGACAGCACTATATCATAAATTTACACCCACAGCTCCCTCTCACACAAGTTCCTACCCTGACTCCTCCTCAGGGATTTTTTGGAAAGGGGACACCTCAGTGGTTCTGTCTCATGCTGATCGGCTATACATGACATTGAACTAGGCTAAGGGTGGGGAAGTCCCATGGTGCGGTGTGGAGCCATAGATCATGTGAGCTGGGGACCAGTTTCTGCAGCCCAGTGACCAACACTACGAGTGGTCATCTCACAAGCACAGCGCCAGGAAGTGAGGCTTCATTTCACTGTCCTTATGACTTTAAAAAAAAATATGCCACAGATACCAGAGTCTATAACCAAGATACATAGCTCCTTGATCCTAGAGCATCCTCAGTCTGGTGGTAGGGACGCCTGAGGCCGTGAAGAAGGACTACCATTTGAGTCCTCCAGGAGCAGTGGACAGCATGGTGACCTCTCAGTTCCCTCTAGGAATTTTCTCGGTTTCATGAAGAGATCCTGCCCATGTTTGACCGACTGCAAAATAACAGAAAGGAGTGGAAGGCACTAGCTGATGAATATGAGGCCAAAGTCAAGGCCCTGGAGGAAGAAAAGAAGAAGGAAGAAGACAGAGTAGTGGCCAAGAAAGGTCTGGGCTGCTCAGGGTACTGGGATGAGCTCATAGTTAACCCCCAAGTCAAGGCTGTAATATGGCAGAGAACCACCAAACAATCAGAAAGGCAGCTAATTCAGACAGTGTGACAGCCGAGGCTGAGGCTCTGGAGCCAAAGAATGTCCCACCCATCTATCTTGTCCCTTATGGGGTTGTGGGGAGGGCGTGACTGTCATGCCATGTGGACAACAGACCAGACTGAAAAGCTCTCTCACTGAGACAAGAATGCTAGTATACTACCATACAGGGGAAGTAAGGGCACTGAACTCCTATCAGCCCTTGTGTTCCACTAATAGTTCCTTGCTGGGTGTGGTAGCATGTACCTGTAATAACCCCCGCCCCCTAACCATCCTCAGAAACAAGAGAAAAACTGAATTAAACACAACAAAAAGGCAAAATCAAATCAGTGAGGTAAGCAAGGGTTAAGTTGGCACAGTGCTTACCCTGTATCGTGTGACTCAGTTGAACAAGCCAATGCACTCCAGATCAGAAGGCCAGTGACACTATCTTATCTTTTCTAGGGTTTGTTTACCCTGGACCTGGGGTTCTCCAGGGCCACATTGAGTAAGGCAGCTACTGGGTCATGGGAGGTCAGGACTGAAAGTAATCAGGGCATAGTGACTGAAGAGGACAAGCATAATCAGCTTGAGTTGGCCACAGGCCTCGTTTAGCCCCTACAGGGAGAACCTACAGGGGCTACAAGACACTGCGTACACATATGGCAGATGCTACCACTCACAGCCTGTCTTCTCTTGCAGCGGGCACAGAGATTTGCAATGGTGGTCCAGCACCCAAGTCCTCGACCTGCTGTATCCTATAAGCCCTATCTAGTGGCTTTGGATTCCTCTTGCCACACACTTACTGGATATGGACTCTGCCTATAGTTTTATATAAGGCATTAGGAACAGGAAAAAAATGTAACTTTGGATATTTAGAAATTTAAAGGTGTTTTTACAAATTAAAGCCAACTATGAGTAAGTTAAATGGTGTAGTCCATAGTATTCATCTGGTTTAATGACATTCCCACAGAGATCTTTATAGAGGATCTGTGAACTGTGGCTGCATTCAGAGCTCTACTCTTGAACGTATATATTTAATCCCATCTGCTGTAGTAAAAACATATGCCCAGAAAGTCAGAATAGAGAAAATAACTTGCCAGTTTTACACATGCTGACATCATTGAGGGCATGTTGTGTTTCCTGTTGAGAAACTGCTTTCTCAGGGCTACGTGCAGAGCTGAGATCAAATGAAAATGGTCTGAATGAGAATGACCTGTACTGATGTCTGGATGGGAACCTAACAAAGGAGAAAGGCGGTCCAATGGGACTTCACAAAACTAACACTGAGATGGCACTACCTAGCGGAGAACAAACTCATGCAGAATCCCAAAGAATCTATTCTCCTGACAGGACACTAACTGGACAGAAACATTCCTGGGAAGAGAACACAACCAAGAGTTTGCCTTTAGCACTAGGGGGAGGGAACAAACTTAACTCCCAGAGTCCCAAATAGCAGGGTACCATTTGGGGGGAGTGGAGGAGAAAAGCAGTTCCTCACCCAGCCTCTAAAACCAAATACAGGGCGCTTTGAAGTATACATATTCTCATTATTTTTGTAGATGAACTCATTTTTTTAAAAGATTTATTTATTACGAATACAGTGTTCTGTCTGCAGGTATATCTGCAGGCCAGAATAGAGCACCAGATTTCGTTATGGATGGTTGTGAGCCACCATGTGGTTGCTGGGAATTGAACTCATGACCTCTGGAAGAGCAGCCAGTGCTCTTAACTGCTGAGCCATCTCTCCAGCCCAATGAACTCATTTTTTAAAAAAAGGCTCTAAACCAAGAAAACTTGTTCAAGGCATAAAACTTGAGGAAGCAGTAACACTTTTTCTATCACCGAGCAAAGTCAGGACAGGAACTCAAGCAGGAACAGAGGCAAGAATAATGGAAGAGTGCTACTTACTGGCTTGCTCAGTTTTTTCTTGTTGTTTTTTTCCAGACAAGGTTTCTGTGTATTCCGGACTCACTCTGTACACCAGGCTGGCCTTGAACTCAGAGATCCACCTGCCTCCTGCTGGGATTAAAGGCATGCCCCACCATGCCCTGCTCAGCTTGCTTTATTAACCCAGGACCATCTCCACAACGGTGGTACCACCCACAGTGGGCTAGGCACCCCCACACCAACCATCAATTAAGAAAATGCCCTGCAGAGAATTATAGACAATTCCTCAATTGAGGCTCACTCTTCCCAGGTGACTAGTTTCTGTCAAGTTGACAAGAACTAACTAGCACACCAGTTAGGGTGTACAGATGAGGAGGGACAACATCCTTGACTAGCTCGGCTTTAGGTCACTGTCCAAGACCTAGAGGAGAATTATGAGTTGGGGGTCTGAGACCCTTGTTATTGTGAAGGCATCAACACCCACCTGTCCTCCTGTACAGGGCCTGAGCTGCTGACAAAAGCAGAAGGGCCCAGAGGAGAGCAGAGAAAGCTGCACCCAGGAGGCTAGGCCACTCTATTACCTTGGCATCAGAGGAGTTTCAGCTTGCGGTCTCACTTGCTTCTGAGCTTCACTTTGTGTGTGTGTCAGGTTTCGATCATTAATTCCTTTTAAAACCCCCACTCTGTCCCTACCTAAAGAAAAGCCTGGACACAGCCAGAGAGCTGGGCCTAGAATCAAACAACCAAGGCAATAAAGAGGAAGCCAGAGCATCACACAACAAAGCTTTATTCAGCAAGTAGGGAAAGGCAAACACACTGGCTCCTCACTTGAAGATGCTGTCATTTTGAGCTGAAAAGTGAGAAGAGACCATGTCACTCATTATACACACTTAGACTACCTTATGAGGAATTCAGGGTTTCAGTTTTAAACAATCCAGAAATTAACATCATCACTAAGACCACCCCTTGCATCCCTACTGCCCTCTCCATCTGACTGGAATCTGCAGGAAGTGAACAGAGAGGGGTCAGAGAGCCTGCTGAAGAGCCTCTCTGAAGGCAGTGCCATTTGCAGATGCCCCACCAGCACGGCCCCACACTCCATTGGGCTTCACGGAGGACAGCACTGGACACAAGCGCCATGGGATGAAAGGCAGCCCCTGGTCCACTGGGCAGCTACTTCCAGAAAACCGGGGGATGGGGTGTGAGAAGGGGTTAAAAGCCATACCTTCTGCTAGTTCCCTCTCAATGCGTTTCAGCTCATCCAGTCTCTTCTTTTCCTCCGCTGCTATTCTCCTCTCCTCCTCTGCCCGGGGTTTTAGGTAACCTGGGGAGCGGAAGCAATTAACTTCTTCCCTAAAAACGCTCCTTCGTGTAAAGGCCGACTCCCGAACCTCCGGGTAGCTGTTCCCACCTGCTCCCGTGTGGACCTGGCTTGACCTCCCTCCCGAGGAGCTGCAGGCCCGCGCAGTCCCACAAAGCCAGGAATCCCGCACTCCCCGTCCCCGAACTCACTGTAGCGCTTGGCGCCGTACGCCATGCCGAGGACCAGGGCGGAGTATCGGCCGAACTGCAGAACAAAACGTTAGAGCAGAAGGCGCTCTCCGTGGGGAGAGGGGATCGCGGGGGTCGGAGATGGAGGGGTACGGGTAGAAGGGAGCAGGGCGGGGGTCCCCGGGCCAGGATGGATTGGAGACCACAGGCGGCCAACACTCGGTCAGGGGAGTGGAAGGGGGCATTCAGGGGCTCCGACACCGCGCAGCCACGGCGAAGCGCACTCACCTTGATGAGCGGAGAGACCTGAACCGGGGGCATCATCTTGTCCGTGACCTTCGTGCCGGAAGCTCAACCGCGGCGGAAGACGCAGTAAGAGGGCGGGGCGCCGCTGGAAGCCAGGAAGGCGCATGCGCCGTGGCGAAGACGCGCCCCCTAGCGGCCGGAGGGGAGCCGCGCGTTCCCTGGCTCAGTCTGTGCCGACGGCTTTGGACAGGACGGGACTCGCTGCTGCAGCACGGGCGTGCAACGAGCGATCAGCATCCGTCCACTTGTTCTGGACTGGAGCAGGCAAACAGTCCCTTCGTCTCGTGGAACAGACGAGAACACCTGGGCGGCCTGGGGGGGGTCCAGATTACAGAACTTGTACCGGCCCTTCCTGAGAGGCCGGCAACCTTCGGGCCTCTCCTGCAACTGCTGGCCCCTGAACGCATATGGCTTCTGGGTAGCGTTTTCTCGCCCAGAGCTCATGACTTGCACTTCAGGAGGTTTTGGGTCTTACAGGTGATGGTCATCCAAATGGGGTTAACCCCTGGGTCTTCCTACCCACACTCTCAGGACCCCAAGTCCTGAGCCCTAATGACCCCTTCTCCAGGCCCGTGGGGACGGACCATGGAGTACCCAGATTGCCATGTCCCCAGAGTGGGCGCCTCTCTCGCCTAGACCAGCAGTTCTCAAAATATGGGTCTCGAGCCCTTTCGCAAACCTCTATTTCCAAAAATACTTACATTAGTGATCATAACAGTAGCAAAATTACAGTTATAAAATAGCAATGAAAGTAATTTTATGGTTAGGGGTCACATAAGGACCTGTATTAAAGTCACAGCATTGCCAGGAGTGGTGGCATATGCCTTTAATCCCAGCATTTGGGAGGCAGAGGCAGGTGGGTCTCTGTGAGTTCAAGGCCAACCTAGTCTACAGAGTGAATCCAGGCCAGTACATTACACAGAGAAACCTTGTCTCGAGAAACCAAAAACAAAACAAAACAAACCAAAAAAAAAAAAAAAAAAGTCACAGCATTAGGAAGGTTGAGAATTACTGGACTAGACTGAAGGTGTCGAGGGATGGGACAAGCAGCAGACAGATTACCAGCTCTGTCCACTATTGACCTGCAGTCTCTGTGGAAGTCAGGCTTTATCCCAGTGCCCAGTAGTGACTTAAAATATCCCTAGGGCTGTCTATGAACCTACTCAGTTTTGCACCAGGGCTTGGAAAGGTGCACAGCCCATAGGAATGGAGTTTCTTTTCCTGACTCTTCATTAAGTTCATATTTTAAAGAGAACATAACTATGAATATAAAGTGGATAAAATGCAGCAATGAAAACTCCAGAGCTCAGAACAGTGCTCTCTGGGTGGTCAGAAGAGGAGCCACTGCCCTAGGGCCTTGAACTGTGCCTGAATTTGGTCTGGAGTCCAAGCCTGGGCCTCCTCTGTTGGAATCCTAGAAAACTCCCTAAGCCGAGACTAGAACTAACCAGGCCATGGCCACAGGTGCACCACATACTCGTTTCTTGCCTTTGGTAGTCTGATCCTCAGTTCCCCACCCTCATCCCTCCCTGAGTCTGGGTGAGAAAGGCAGATTCCTGCCCTCTTTCCGACCCATTGCTCCCCCAAAGGAAGCTGCAAAGGCAGTGCTGACCTACAAGTCACCAAATAAACTTCCTCACCCCTCACGGCCATCTGCAAACTGAGCCCCCTCTCTTTCCTGCTCTTGATAACCTTAGGTGACCAAACAGGGTTCCCTCACTAGATCTTAAAAATAAATCAGACTCCTCAGCAGCTCAACCCACCAGAACTGAAAGTGTCTCTGGAGTCCAAGAGGAGTGTGGGTGCACAGAAGCTACGTGGAATAGAGGCAGAGGAGGTATACAACACGCGTGCGCGCGCGCACACACACACACACACACACACACACACACACACACACACACAC
>CAJQZJ010000664.1:25994-64764 GCA_907164525.1 Lophiomys imhausi | reverse complement strand
CACACACACACACACACACACACACACACACACACACACACACACTGGCACAAGCATCCACATGAACAGCTTGGCATCTGCTTTGGCTCAGGGTCATTTGTGGGGGGCAGCAGAAGTGGTCAAGGTTCCACACAGCTCAGGGCACCACTGGGAGGACCCTGCACCTGTTGCAGACAGCTGTGTACAGAATCTACATTATTTGCCATGTGCTGCTATCTTTAGGGCTGTGCTCAGCCTCAGCCAAGATCCTCCTGAGGGGGTCTTGTGGTCCTCTCAGATTCAGAGCTTACCATCCCTGTGGCTGTGCTAAGCGCAACTGAAGCCCTTTACTTTCAGCTACCATTCCCACACCTAGACAAACTCACCCCTGGTATAATTCCCCTGGTGGTCTAAGGTAGCATCTGGGAAGGCACTTTGGTGACTGAGGCTGTCACTCTGGGGGACAGGACCTCTGACAGTGCACACTGTGGAAGATGTCATGGTTTAGACATGTGCCAGGGTAGGAGTTGCCCAGCTCTCAGATGCACACCCCATCCCCATTTATGCCACCTGAGGCCGCTTCCTGCTTGCCGCTGCCATTCTCTGGCATAGGCTCCAAAGTGTGGGATTGTGAGGGTCTCATCTGCTCACTTCATTGTACTTGCTGGACTTCCTCATCCCATACAGCCTGCAGGCCTACTCCCACATCCCCTGCCCTTACTCTCTAGACATCCAGTGTCTGGCATCAGTGACAGGTACAAGTCATACCGCTTCTCTGAATGCTGACTCAGATGAGGGAGTAAGGGGAAACCTGAGGGCCTTGTCAAGAGTGACCCCATTGCAGGCTAATCTTCAAGGCTCTTGACCTCAGAAATGTTATTGCCTATGACCCAGCTACGGAGGGGCCAACAGTAGCATCAGAATGGGTCTTGGGTCTGCCAATTAATCAGGAAGTAAAATTAAAGGCTTGATACACACAGAGCAAAACACAAAATCTTGCCTGGCAGTGGTGGCACACGCTTTAATCCCAGCACCAGGAGGCAGAGGGCAGGTGAATCTCTGAGTTCAAGGTCAGCCTGGTCTACAAACTGGGAAAGGCAGTTACTTTTTACCAGGGATCGGGGTTCCCTAGTGTCCACCTTCCCTAGATGTGAGAACAGAAAACAGTCCTTAGCTTTCTCCTCTCCACCACAGCAGGTGATGTCCTCAGATTTGAAATAACCTGATTCACCCATCCTGTATCCCCCCACTCTTGGGCCAAGGGCTCTGTCTTATGGCTGCTTCCTCTGTATGTGCTCAGCACTGCAGTCACCCTGGGAATGTCAGATGTAGGCTGTCCTATGTGGCTGCCTGCCAGTGTCAAGGACAGAGGGAGCTGGGAATGACAGTGTGGTCCCACTGAACACCCCACTTCTGCCCATGCTAGCAACAGGAAAACGGGGATGTCATACACAAGGAGTCCTCAGGGCCTATCAATGTCACCATGTCCCTTAACATGTTTGGAAAGATGACCAGTGAGCTCTGCCCTGGGGCAACCTTCAGCTCAGCCACCTGCCAGTGTTCAGTTCTTAGTACTTAAAACTCCAGATATTTAGCCAGGCATGGTGGCACATGCCTTTAATACCATCACTTGGGAGGCAGAGGCAGGTAGATCTCTGTGAGTTCAAGGCCAGCCTGGTCTACAGAGTGAGTTCCAGGACAGCCAGGGGGCTGTTACAGAGAGAAATCCTGTCTTGAAAAACCAAAGACAAAAAAAAAAAAACCACAAACCTCCAGATATTAAAAAAAATTAACTTCTATTTTATATAGGTGCCTAGCTCAGACCCACAGGGCCTTTGGCCATTAATGTGGCATGAGCCCTTGGAAATGCAGCATCCTTGGCAGAGCAAAGCCTCCTGGTGGCTTGGCTGGGGGAAGGAGTGTATCACTGCCAGGCTACCTGGGCTCACTCTGCAGTTGTCCAATCCCCTGCGATGGTAGCCCTCAGCCTGTCCTTGTGCAAACTCACAGCTAGATGTCTGAGTAGGACATCTCTTGGGAAACCTCTCTCAGTCACCAAGCCTAATGAGTCCCAGCATATCTCCCATCTACCTAGCTATATGTAGCCTCTGTCACTCTCAGAGCCCTGGCCTTCAAATGGAAGCCAGGGCTACCCATGGGTATCTGAGAATAGTTTCCACTTAAACAGGAGTTCTTGGGGCCTAGGAACAGGAAACATTCCCCAGACGACGGCACATCAAGACTTGAATCTCTAGGACAAGACAGGGCTCTAAAAAAGCATTTTTGTGGGCAGGCACTGTTAGGGTCAAGGAACCAGTTTCTGAACCCAAACTTGGGGTGACTAAGGAATCACTAGGAATTCGAGAACATTGCAAAAAGCAAGAGGATTTTATTGGCCAGCATTCTGGGGTCACCCTCACAGACTCTCCATGCAAGGAGAGGGAGGAGACCCCGAACAGGATTTCAATTCAGGTTAAATACATTTCAGCAAGGCAGAATCAACCATCATCAAGCAACAGTACTTTGATTGGCTAACATAGGTGACCTATGAAACAAGGTGGGCATTTCCAGACTCATGACTTTGGCAACTTGGGGTTTCTGTTGTTCTCCCTGTTGCTCTGGGAACCAGCCATACCCAAGCAGGATCTTGGCCTCCTGGTAACGGTTAGAGCTTCCAAGCTCTGGGGGGTAGTACATGATAGATTCTGGGGTGAGTTGACCTATAGCTCAGGGCCTACTCAAAATTACCAGGCTTCTGAAGCCTAACTAAAGTTTGGTCCTAACATTTCTTCCTTTTCTCTTGTGACTGCTTCAATCTTGAAGCGCCTGAGCCTGTCTAGTCCTCTGGGAAAGGAATTCCTCCCTTTTTCTTTTGAATCTGTTTTAATCATAAAAAAAATTTTTTTTAAACTAGCATCTCAGCCTATTAGGTGGAACAACAGGCAGCGTATTCTCTTCTGTAACTACTTCCAGCTGACATTAGGACATTGTCATCAGGCCCCAGGAAGGCTGTAATGCTAGTCAAAGGCTGGGTGGGTAATGGGGCATCTATCAGAAGCATCTGATCAATTGATCCAACTTTAAGACAGGGAGCAATCATGTTGGCTGGAATGGTCCAGATCAGCTTTCAGGAGGTCCATAGGTGATCTCTGAATAGAATCTATCAGCCAGGTGAGAATCTGCTGAGACAAACATAAAAGTAGAAACAGAAGTTAGAATTGTCCACTAATTGGGGAAAGTAAGGATCCCCGTAACCAAGGAGAAAATCCCATTTTTAAGAATAGGCAGTTATATTTATCTGGAATCCTGTTTGATCTGAGGCTGGTGGTTCCAGGCCCAATGACTAGATCTCAGAAAGACAATATGTCAAAGACTTGAAAAATAACCTTGAATTATTAGCATGAACAATTTTTAAAGAATCATTTGTCATATTTACTTTAGATGATGATTTAAATCAAATACATTTGGGCACAGTAGATATTTGACATGAAAAGCAGTTGTATCAGAATGGTCATCAGAAAAATAGTAACATTTTACACATAATAACTAGAAAATATTTTCCTATCTGATCACTTGAGTTAGAAGTCCTGAGAATGTTACTCACTGAAAAATTAGGTTCTATCTCATAACTGAAATCTGCTCAGAAAGAATCCTTTTATAAATGCTGGGCAATGGTGGCACACACCTTTAATCCCAGCACTTGGGAGGCAGAGGCAGGCGGACCTCTGTGAGTTCGAGGCCAGCCTGGTCCAGGAGAGCCAGGACAGCCAGGGCTACACAGAGAATCACTGTCTCAAAAACAGAAACAAAAAACAAAACAAGCTCCAAGATACAAATCACATTTTACAAAAGATTTAAACAAATGGATAAAACACTTAGATCCACTGGCTCTGAAGACGCTATCAGTCAGGCTCACTGCTCCACGACTTCCCGTAGGTTGGGGTTCTCTATTGCAGCTGCCACGCGCTCTTTGTCATTTAGCATGAACAATTTTTAAACCAAAGGAGACTTAAAATGTTAAACATGTGACTAATCATCTAGTGGTATGTTTTACCAAAGCCAGACCAACAACTTATTGGAACTTTAACAGTAACAGAGCAAGGGGAAGACATCTGAAGCATCTCTGTATCTATCAACATTATAGGGTAAGGAGCTAACTACCTCAGATGGCTGGATTTAGGGTCCAGAGTGCTATCTGTCTTCTGAGTCTGGTAACAAGATAGACTGAGAAGGCATCTGAAGGTTTAGCTTCTATTGTTAAACTGTTAAATATTTTATTAGCACAATCTTTAGACTTATCAGGGATCTGAGAATGACAAATATCATCTGAGTAAGCAAAATCAATTAGCTTTTGAATCTATGAAAAATGACAGCCTTTATCCCAACAGCCATTCATTGCCTCTCTGTGTCCGTGGAGCATCCATCTGTGATCATCAGTACCAAGGTATGACAGACTTTTCGTGAGACAGGAATTATGAAGGACCGCCTACCTTGTCTTAGCAAAGTCCAGCAGTCGACTTTTCAGTCCGCATCCAGCCCACTCAGCTTGGGCAGTCTAGTCCAGTTACCAGCTTGTCAAACTTAAAGTTTCAGGTGGAGTTCTTTTGTGCCCATTCTGTTCTTTTGAGGAAACTAGGAATGCTGTCAGGAGCTGCTGTGTCTAGTAGAAAAAGCCTTTTTGCTTTAAACATTTAAATGTCATGTTCAGCAAATCTCTAAGGTGTCTGAGGACCATTATATTTTAACTTTTTAATAACATAGGTAGTAGTTTGAACTTTCTGAGTCAAAGTTATAGCAGCAGCAGTAGCTGTAGCAACCAAAGCAATTAAAGCTGTAATTTCAGCAATAATCAACCCTACAATGTGTTTACTTTTTGTTAAAGCTGTTTTTAAACCTTTATCCGAATATCATTGATCAGTTACATTTACAGGTGTCATGATAAAAACAGAAATATAATTAGAAATATAACATGTTTTATAAACAGTGAATTGAGCATTTCCAATAAGCAGAACATATGAGAATGTAACACAAGCAGAAACCTTTCTATGAAACTCTGACCCAGAATGTGACTTTGACCATTTATCCAAACATGATCTCTTTTAAAGATGCTGTCAATTTTCATAGATGTCTCTGTGAATGTCCAGATTGAGTAGTACCACAGCATAACAGTTTCCCAAACTATTTGGACATCCATTAATCTGTATTACTTAATTTTCTAAAATAGATTGACATAACAGCCCACAAAAGGATTGGAAATAACTCAGTATTTTTAAATGAGTTATACCAGGATAATTGAGCATAAGCTTGGAAAAGTTTGTCCTCATTTTTATCTGCTAATAAAATATCATTAATGGGCTGGAGAGATGGCTCAGAGGTTAAGAGCACTGGCTGTTCTTCCAAAGGTCCTGAGTTCAATTCCCAGCAACCACATGGTGGCTCTTGACCATCTACAATGAGATGTGGCTCCCTCTTCTGGAGTTCAGGCATACATGCAGGCAAAATACTGTATACATATAAATGAATACATCTTTTTTAAAAAGCCAATAAAATACCATTCATAAAATGAACAATATACATTTGAGAAAACTTGGCTCTAACCCCACTAGTAGCTTGGGACATAAACTTTTGGCATAGTGTTGGACTATTTGTCATCCCTTTCATGGTGGCCTTATTTCTTCCTATTAATAATAGTCCCATTGTTTGTTTGGACAAAGGACCATGAACATCTGTTGGTAATATTGCCAATTGTTTCACTAGAAGTAAACCTGCATCAGAATCTCTAAAGACTCTATCTGTAGCTTTTAAGTTTTGATATTGTCCTTTCCCTGTTAACCTTTTATAATTCACTGTAGCATTGTTAGCTCTCTAGTTTTTCAAAAATAACAGTTATTGTTTTTAATTTTATTGAGCTGAAGAAGGAAGAAAAAATAACATAGGTTTAACATCATCAATTATATAGGCAGCTCTACCATTAGAGGAACCATCCATAACCAAAATTCATTTATCCCCTGTTCAGGAATGGGACATAGCGTCTCTGAAAATCTGCTTCCTGCTGATTTTTGGGTGAAGTAAACCTGTTAGAAGGAAATTGATTACAGTGACATTATCAAGGCAGCTGACTATTCCTGCTTTTCTCGGATGACTGGTCCCCCCTTGGAGAACTTTTAAGAAGTTTGGCTGTTGACATAAGGAGTCAGCCCTGGAAACGATGTAATAACTTTACTTTGAATATTAACAAGTTGTAGCTCTTAAGTCATATGACTTGGTTTATCTACATAGCTGAAGTTTGTAAAGCCAGAAAAGTTACATTTGGTTGTCAACAATTTATTGAAAAGACATGTTGCCCTTAAACAAATTTTTATCTTGACATTTAAAGCATTGGGCAGAAATTAGGTTGGCTGACTGCCAGAACTGGTGGTGGAGGAGTGTGTAGCCCGGATACTTGACTCAGGCAGGTGGATGACCCTTTTTATCTTTCCTGATGGTAGCAACCCCCCCCCACCTTAGTCTGTCTAGTTTTCATCTCTGCCTTTGGGGGAGGAGGGGTGACCCCGTAATTCACCCAGATCAAGGTGGCTTTTACCTTAGTGAGTCTTCCCTGTTCTTTGTTCCCGTTCCTTTTCTAAGTGGTTCTGCACCAGTGCTCCAGCTGACAATGGAATTTCGGAGCTGCCCTGCCGGAAAGGAGGGCCTTGTCTCCTCACAATGATTTGGGGGGGGAGGGTGATCTGAGAATCCCCATCCCCCCATCCTGGCCTGGGCACAGATTATCAATCTCAGTGTGGCACAAGGGGAAAAGGCAGCCAAGGTCTAAGATCATTCCTGTCAGACGTGCATGCACATTCAGCTCCATTCAAACTCATTCTCGTTTGTGGAACAAGAGAAAGACATACATAAAAACATATACAGAAAAACTTTTTCAAGTCCATGTGTCTCAGTCTCAGTCAGAAGGAGTTAGGAAGACAAACAAACAAAGTCAGCTGACCAAAGCTTCCCCTAGCTTGCTGGGAAGCTCTTTCTTTTTAAACAAGAAAACAAACATAAAACCAGGACACAACAGCCGGTCTCACGACTGGCTGGGCAGAACCCGAACAAACTTAAGGTGTTTCTCTGGCACACATTGCCCCTGGTGCATTTCTCAAGAAAACCATAAACAAGACAACAAAGACATCACATAAACAATAAATCACACTAGTAAGGTAGAACCTGAAAACCTGTGGTCTGTCACGTGATCAAGTCTGGTGGTTTGTTTGGAAGGCATTTGTCCCATGTAAAAGTCATCAGTCAAGACCAACCCCCCCCCCCCCCCCAAAAAAAAAAAACCAAAAACCAACCAAACAAAAACAGTCACATAGATCACACACCTTACAGCAACAGTGCTCTGTCCAGTTTCACAACTGGCCAGGCATAACCAGTTCCCATCTCCTCACCAGAGAATTGGGCAAATTTCCCAGAGAACTTGGAGCATCCTCCAAAGTTCTCAAGACTTGCCAGATTAATAGCACGTCTGCCTCTACTCGACAGTAGCCTCAATACATACAATATTCTTCAAACGCCTCAAAACATATAGCATACGCCTCAAGAACAAACTGAAAGGAAGCCAAACCACATGCTTGAGTTGCACAAAACACAAACAAGGACAAATGGTCTCACAAACAAAGAGTCAGACTAGACCAAAAGAAATGAGCTCATGAATTAGCTGGCTTACCTCCACCTTGAGAGGTCTTTCCTGGTGACTCAGAATCTCCCATACCTCAGTGGAACATCCAAAAGTTAGGGTCAAGGAACAAGTTCTTGAACCCAAACATGGGGCGACTGAGGAATCACTAGGAATTTGAGAACGTTGCAAAAAGAGGATTTTATTGGTCAGCATTCTAGGGTCACCCTCACAGACTCTCCATGCAAGGAGAGGGAGGAGACCCCGAACAGGATTTCAGTTCAGGTTAAGTACGTTTCAGCAAGGCAGAATCAACCATCATCAAGCAACAGTACTTTGATTGGCTAACATAGGTGACCTATGAAACAAGGTGGGCATTTCCAGACTCATGACTTTGGCAACTTGGGGTTTCTGTTGTTCTCCCTGTTGCTCTGGGAACCAGCCATACCCAAGCAGGAACTTGGCCTCCTGGTAACAGTTAGAGCTTCCAAGCTCTGGGGGGTAGTACATGATAGATTCTGGGTTGAGTTGACCTATAGCTACGGGCCTACTCAAAATTACCAGGCTTCTGAAACCTAACTAAAGTTTGGTCAAGTGAGTTTGGTCCTAACAGTACAACCTCAGAGACCTAAATGTCTTCAAGGTATTCAACCTTGATGGCAGTGGCAGCATCCACAAAAAATAGTGGGTGCTGGCTTTGGGTCTGCAGAATACCTACCCTGAGAAGGGACATGGTGCCTGGGCCCCAAGCCCACTTCACCAACCCATCTCTCTTGAGCTCTAACTCCAGGGCCTTAAATAGAAGCCCTGATACCCAGAGAGAAGTCAAAGGTCATTCCTGCCATTTGGGCCTTTATTACTAAAGGAGTCATTGTCAATCTATTGCTGTCTTAAGCTCCTTTCATAGACGGATTACTTCAACATAGCACTAGGGAAAGGAAACAGTCTGGCGTCCCAGGCATTTGCCTCTTTGTTGCTTAAAAAAAAGTCTCTGGGGCTGGAGAGATGGCTCAGCAGTTAAGAGCACTGTTTTTTCCAAAGGACCCGGGTTCAAATCCCAGCACTCACATGGCAGTTCACAGCTGTCTGTAATGGCCAGGTGTAAGGGCACATGCCTTTAATCCCAGCACTTGGGAGGCAGAGGCAGGCAGATCTCTGGAAGTTCAAGGTCAGCCTGGTCTACAAAGTGAGTCCAGGACAGCCAGGGTTACACAGAGAAACCCTGTCTCAAAAAACCAAAAACAAATCTAAAATATCCCAGTCATTTGACTTTACCAATGGTGACTCAGGAGCCAGATTCTGGGTTGAAAATCTGTTAGCTCAGAGAAGCAGAGAAAGTGCTCAACTGACTTTTTTTTTTTGGTTTTTCGAGACAGGGTTTCTCTGTTTAACAGCTCTGGCTGTCCTGGACTCGCTTTGTAGACCAGGCTGGCCTCGAACTCGCAAAGATCCGCCTGCCTCTGCCTCCCAAGTGCTGGGATTAAAGGCGTGCGCCACCACCGCCCGGCCCAACTGACATTTCTATTCCACCTACATCCCAGCGAAAAGCCCAGAACAGCCTAGAGGAACCCTAGAAGGAGAAAGCCGAAAGGAAGAACTCTGAAGGAAGAATTCAAAGGGGAAAAACTCTTAAGGATGAGCAACTCTCTGAAGAAGAAAACCTCTGAAGAAACTCAAACTCTTTTCTCCATGATGTCTTAAATACCCTCAGCTCAATGTCCTTCCTTCCTGTTTAATCCCTGTCAGATGGTTTCTTGCTCTGCCTCTTGGCTTAGGGTTAACTTTATTTAATCCTGTGTACAGAAAGCTCTTGGATTAAAGGTGTGTCCTTAGAGCTGAGTCACCTCATAAGCACTTGTTTACAATAAACAGAAAGCTCTAGGATTAAAGACTGAGCCACCCCATGATTACAAACAGATTTTTCAATTCACAAATATTCTGCAACAGCTCTTACCCCATGTTACCTGCTATGAGTCATGACAGTCTCCAGGGACCATCAGGCACCTGGGCTTTGATGACAAGTGGGCAGGACATACATTCTCTAAGCCCAAGTATATCAGAGGGCAGTTAGAGGCAACATTCCCCAAGAAGGATAGATCACCACCCTGATGCTGGCTAGCTCAGTATTAGAGGCAGCAGACTAAGAGTAATGACATCAAGGTCCCAGTTTGTCTATACCATGTACTTGCTACCCCCACCATTATTCCTCCCACCATCCCACCCCCCCCCTTTCTCTCTTCCATTCCCATTACACCTTCCCTTCTCCTCAACCCTCTCTGTCCCACCCCCTTACTCCAATCCCTGTTCTGACCCCACCCAGCATATATCCCCAGCTCCTCCCCTGGCCTGGCCCTTGGCCTTCTGCCCCTCATCAACCCTGAACAGATCAAACAAGACTCAGGAACCCACTGAATGGAGTTCAGTGCCTGTAATTTACTGTGTCTGGGTTGCCGAAGCCCAGGGACCTTGTCTCCCCCCGTCCCACCACTACCACTTCACTTACCCCACCAATACCACTTTGGGTTTACTCTCAGGTGAATCAGGTGCTGGAGTTTGCCTTCATCGATGTGGCTGGCAACCTAGACTACAAAGTGCGGAGCTATACGCTAACCCATGTGGAGGAGGAGGAAGCATAAGCTGCTTCATCATTCAGGCTGCAAGGTGCAGCTACTTCAATCAAGTTGGACACACAGTGTCCAGTGAGTGTCCACTGGAGGCAGTTTGTCCACCAGAGACCTCTCTGTTCCCCACTCTGCTCAGACCAGCTCACTGCCCTCCGTGCTATTTTAGAATTAGACTCAGTGGTCACACAGTGGAGACAAGATCTTCCTACAGCTGTCTACCTCAGACTGGCCATGCCATAATGGCCTTCACAACTCCCCAGGCTTATGACAGAGTCCCCCAACTCACTCTCTTTACCCCATCACAGGCCCTCCTTGCAGCAGCCACAAGTCTGGCTTGGCCAGGGTCCACCCTAACTCACCAGTAAGTATGCACACCACAACATTTATTTCCAATTCAATCATAGTGTACCTGGGGACCAAAAGGCCATCCTGTCATACCCTGGGTATACTAAGGACTTTGTGTCCCTGTCAGCTTTTAACATGGCTGGTGCAATCAAAGGGACCCTAGCAAGCCCCTCTTTAACAGATGTCTCTGGTCATAGTCCCTGCCTGTCCTGAGTGTCCTTTGGAGAATGAAGCAGGGACAGGAGCCTCCTTCAAGACTCAGCTGAAGGTGTCAAGCCAGAAGTCCCAAGGGGTGGCACTTGGGTGGGGCTTATATTCCTTGGCTCCCTGGCACACGTCCTGGGTGAAGGGGGTCCTCCAGCCTCAGCCTCCAGGCGCCGGTATGGGGTGTTGAAAAAGAGCACCAAGACACAGGTGAAAAGGACACCCAGGCCAGGCAGCAGCAGCACGGACTCTAAGGACACAAGCACAGACATGTCCCCCAGCTGTCTGGGCAGCCAGAGTCCCCATCTCCCATGGACACAGCTTGGTAGACCTGACCCCAGTGATGGTGACCACAGAGATGTCTGGAACAGGGCTGGTCTTAGCCCTTAGCAGCTCTCATGGTGTTCCCAGACCCAGGTTCCAGCAGCTAGGAATCAGGAGTTATGGGCATGGGTGTGCTGCTACTGATCTCTACTCATCTCTAAATCTCTCTCTTTCTCTCTCTCAATCTTCCTGTCTCTTTTTATTTTTTTTTTTTTTTTTTTGGTTTTTTGAGATGTGTTTTCTCTATGTAGCACTGGCTGTCCTGGACTCACTTTGTAGACCAGTCTAGCCTTCAACTCAGAGATCTGCCTACCTCTGCTTCCCAAGTGCTGGGATTAAACGCCCGGCAATTACAGGCAGCTGTGAACTGCCACGTGGTTGCTGGGATTTGAACCTGGGTCCTTGGAAAGAGCAGTCAGTGCTCTAAATTGCTGAGCCATCTCTCCAGCCCCTCTTTGCATTTCTTGTATCTCTGTCTCTATCCTGTCTATCTCTAATCCACTCCCCAACCCCTTCTTTCTGTCCAGGTAGACTCTGTGTGTCTCTCTCTGTCCCTGTCTCTGTATTTCTATATAAACTTCTATATTTCTCTGTATTTCTATTTCTGCCCTTGTCTCTTTCCCTCCTTTTCTCTCTCTGCCCTGTTCTAAGATCTTAGTCTCTATTTTCCCAACTTTGAAACACTTCCCATTGGGTAGGGACCCTGATGCTGGATTTGTGTCAGGGTCTTTGGACCCACAAGCAGAGTCCGGACACCTGACCATACTATTTTACACTCACACCAACCGGTACCTGCCCAGGGTATTAAAAAGCAACCAGAATCAAGGTTGGGCCAAGTCTCCTAACACCCTATCTTCCTGGTCTGCTCTTAGCTCTCTGAGGCCAAAGCCTGGGCACAGACACTCACCTGTCCAGTCCAGAGGGTCTTCACCCTGCTGGCAGGTAGGAAGGGGTGGACCTGCTCGCCGCCCAGTCAGCGCCGTCAACAGCAGCATGATGACCACACCCTCCGCCTGCCTAGGTACACCGGACCTCAGCCTAGGCAGCAAAACTCTGCCCCACCACACTGAGAGCCATCTTGGGAAGGTAACATCATCTGTGGCTGCGGCTGCAACACAAGCCACTCCTGGGGCAGTACCCTGTCCCTGTCCACATCCGCCCTGTGGCTGGCCCAGGCTTGCGCACAGCAAGTACTTACTACAAGGTTCCTAGCTTCATGCCATGTGGCCCAGGCAGGGTGAGGGAAGGAGTCCATGCCCTAAGAGAGGTTGCCGGGGTAAAAGGATACTCACCCCAGGACAAAGATCAAGCCAGAAGAGGCACCCTCACCCACAGGAAACGAGCATTCAACGGCCAGCTCCATGACCACAGGTGCCACTGAGAAGCCAAAGAGCCCAAGGAGGGAACAGATGGCAGCCAAGGCAAAGGTCTGTCCCTGCAGCTGGGACACCTGGTACCAACAAAGGAGTAAAGGAGCGGGAACAGGGATGGCAGTGAGACATGCCACCTCCCTCATGAACTCCTGGACTGGGTGACATGGTGTGGCAGCAAGGCCAATCCTACCCAGGGCTACCCTTAGGCAGAGAACACCCTGACACTGAGGCACTCGCTCCTGGCAAGCCACCACTCTACCTGCTGCTCCTCACCCACTCGCCTGCCATAGTGTCCCCTCCATCCTGGCTAGGTAGTCTTTGTTCCTCATGAGTCTCACCAGAGCAAAGGCCACGAAGGTCAGGGAAGTCAGACAGAGGCCTATCTTGGTGGTCTCAGTGAAGTGCTTGGTCCGATCCACATAAAGGCCCAGAAGCAGTGCCCCTAAAATCCCAAACACGATGAAGAGAGACCCGCAGAGGCCTGAGAACTCCTGGAAGTGGGGGGGTGGGGGGAGCTGAGAACCATCAGAAGGCAGGGAGAGCTCCTCAGGGCATGCATCATTACCAGGGAAGTTCCAGAGTAAGAGGCTAGACAACGAGGTCAAGCTGCCTCCTAAGATGATTTTCTGTAATGTGCACCCCACTAGGGAAGAGGCATCACCCAAGACACCCCACAGCCATAGGTGCATGTCAATGGCCCATGAGAGACCTACACCCACCAGTGTGCTAGCAGGCAGAGGTCACACCCAGGGGTGTATAAGCAGCCGTGACTGCCACCTCCATGAGATGATATCGGTCTCATCTCATGTCTGTCAGGGGTGAGCCCTGAGGCTCAGGAACAGCAGGTAACCCTGAGGCAGAGCCCACCCCTGAGGCGGGCTGTTACTTACATTGGAGTAGCCACTGGCACAAAGGATCTGCTCCAGAAGGGCTGAGAAGCTAGAGAAGATGCCAACACCACCACCAAAGCATATGGCCAGGGTGACGTAGGCCTTATTCTGTACGAGCTAGAGGGAAAAACAGCTCTTAACTGAGGAGCCCTAGCGAGCTTCTGGTCAGAGCTTCCCCGCCCCCAGAATCCACATAACCCACCAGTTTGAGCCCGTGGAGGAAACTCTCTGAGGTGGAGCTGGCAGCCCCTGTAGATGGCGGGGTGGGGGGCACACTCTCCCTGAGGCAGGCAGTGGCCAGCAGACAGGCCAGAGCAGCGGGGACAATGTAGATGCCAAGCTGGGGAGAGGTTCTGAGTGTCACAGAGAAGCCACACCGACACATGGATGTCTCTGTCTTCTCTCCCTGACTTTACTGGCTGCCTTTAATCTCCAGAGTCAGCAAACTCATGTCCTTTGGGGGGGGGGGGGCTGTATCACTCTACTCTCAGCTGTTCTTCATAGCGTCATGTAGAACCCAGCTTTCAGAATAGCACTCAATGATGATTCCCTCCTTGACAGCAACTTCCCAAGGCTCCAAACTCATCCCCACATAAGCAGTTCATGCTAACACACACAGGTATACCACACCAACAAGCATGACTATACAGCAGATGTGTATGCGCATAGACTACACACAGAACAACTGCCATACGTCCTGCATACAGTGTATGTATGTGGTGAAGCTCACACAGCACACATGCCACATGCAAAACAGCCAGGAGCCCCTCACCATCATAGGGATGTCTTCTGCCTTCTTGACTAGGGCTGGTGACAGCACATTTGCCATAAGGATACCCAGAGGATTTGCTGGATAGAAAAACAGTTATATAAGCTCAGCTGCAGCAGGTCTTGGTGTGAATCCTTCCTAGTTCAGGCCTGTTAGCCAGGACCCAAGCTGGGGAGCAGAGTACAGACATCCAGCAGGGCCTGTGAGCTGAGCACAGCTTGCAGAGGTCCGCCCCAGGACTCACACATGGTGCTGATCATGTTAGCTATGGCTCGCTGGTGCTCTGGAAACCACAAGGCAGCCAACTTGGCTGGGGAACAGACGACCAGGGTCTGGGCCAGGGCACAGAGGCTCTGGCCACTCATGAAGAAGGCAAAGGAATTGGGGATCCTGACATCCAAGCAGGGCACAGCACGCAGCAAACTCCCAGAAAAGTTCAACCATGCACCCAGGATAGTCTGCAGGAATGGACAGTCAAGGACTTTATGCCAGGCTAAAGCTTCTACGCCCAAATCTCCAGATGCCTGCCCCTAGCTTATGGGGGTTCCAAATATCTACCTGGCCCCTGCAAGAGCTTTGCTGGGGAAGCCCATCCAGTGGGGCTGGTGGAGTCTAACCTGAAGAGACCAGGCTTTTGCACCCCAAGTCAAAAGGTTCCCCCCGCCCATACAGGTATGGGATGAGATCTGACTTACCGCTCCACGAAGCCCAACAGAGTCCAGAACCCAGATGGCTGCCATGCCAAATGGGATGGCTACCACAAGGTAGATGAGTGACAGCCAGTTGACCTGCTCCACGGACAGGAAGAAGTGCTGTGCTGCGATGTCTGCTACAGGTGCAAAACTGAGCCACAGCTATGGGGCACATATAAGTCAGCTAGAGGCCACACACACAACTAGTCAGCTCCGCCCTGGCTGAAGCCTAGGATACTCATTTGGCTAGCTCAGGTAGGAGCAGGGGTATGTGGGTATGCATGTAAAGATTATGGGGATACAGCCTAATAGAAACTCTAGGTTACTCTGCTAGAGAACCACCCATACCCTGTTACAAACCAGGAAAGCAGCCAGGCATGGCCCACAGCCTGACCAGCAGTGGACAAAGAACTAGCCTGGAGTCAGACACAGAGGCTAAAAACCTGGCCAGAGTCTGAAAGACCATTAACCTCTTTAACATTGGCCTGATTCTCTGAGGGGCTGAGGCGCCTAAAGGCAATCAATGAGGATAGTGTGCACTGCCTGGGAGGCACTGTGTTGAAGGTGGTGGAAAGAGGAAAGTAGGCAGCTGAGACTGGGCTATAAGAAATGAGAGAGAGAGAGAGAGAGAGGCCAGAATCTCAATGGGTGGGATATCCCGGACACTGAGTGGGTCACAGGACTCAGGATAGAAGGGGGGAGGGATTTGGGAGTGAGGGCAGACAATAGCCATGGTTTCAAATCTCATAACTCAGCAATGTGCTGAGACAAGATGGATAGGAACACATTTTGGGGAGACTGTGAGGTCTGGTGTGTGGTGGAGGCTCCATGCCAGACATCCAGATGGATAATGAAGACTTAGGGGCTCAGGACATGCATGAGGACCAAGGAAGGGCCAAAGAGAGCCAAGGACAGAGGAGTTCAGAGCCCAAGACTCTTTAGAGATGGGATGGAATCAATGGTATCTCTCTCTGCACACATTCTCCCATCTTAGGCATTACAAAGTGTAGGGACTCTGTAACAACCCAGCAAACCGAAGAGTACAAAGTAAAAGACGTTTTTCTGGAAGAAGTAAGGAGAGCTAAGTGGAGACAAGTCACCAAGCTGACACAAAGAGCAGAGAACAGATGTGTGGCCCAATAAGGGTGTGTCCCAAATCACAGTCCCTGAGGGTAGCAGACCACACCCTCCACAGTTGAACAGAGTCCCAGGCTTCCCCACCATAAAGCCTCAGGAGGCACCAAGTTGTGCAACGGGTGCATCTCCTTCCTGTTTTCTCAGGGCAATACAGGGGACAGATCTCCCAGGCCTGAAACCACCCCTTGCAGGCCTAGTGGCCTCCTGCTGCCTAGCCTCATAGAGCAGACAGGGGACAGGTATGTTTACAGAACCTTTCGTGCTGAACAAGAAAAACAGAGGCCATCTTGAAAGTCTCACAGGTTTGTCCTTACTCTCCCCAGAGCTGTGGCCCCATACACAGAGATATCTTCAGCACTAGATACATCTTAAATCTCTTGTGTAAGGCAACAGACATGTGGAGAAAAAAAAAAATTCATCCATCTCACTAAGAATAAGAACACCTTCAGCTAGCTCTCAGCCTTGCCCTGACTCAGCCCTGATCTCTTTCTCGTGCAAAACACTGGGTCATCTCTTGGTCTCTCTGTAAGGTGACCTCTGCCTTGCCTGCCCTGCAGGCTACTCTCTCAGAACCCTGGAGCCCAGTAACCAGCCACAGACAAATGATAAGGGACTCCAGGAAGCGTGACTGAACATGAAGCCCACTGCTCACAATGAGGACCTAGAGGGGATCATAACAATTCTTAGTAACAGGGTAATATTCTGTCTCCATAAGAACAGCAGGACACAGGGTGTGGTGGCCCATTCCTTTATTCCCACTACTCAGGAGGCAGAAGCAGGCAGATTTCTGTAAATTCGAGGCCAGCCTGGTCTACAGAGTGAGTTTCAAGAAAGCCAGGGCTACACAGAGAAACCCTGTCTTGAAAAAACCAAAAAATAAACAAGCAAACAAAAACAAGCAGAACACCACCCAAGTGTCCCAGGAACTTTCCACATCTACAAAAGTAAGACTCAAGTATTGATTCCTACATGTACCCTCAGACACCCATCCCAAACCAGATATGTTTCCCAGTATTCAAAAGGGGGCCTGAGAGCCAAGCCATAGCAAAGGTAGCTAGGAGAGAACTTCCTGGTGTTGCTGCAGTTAGCATTCTCCAGTCCTACGACTTGTATCCCTCCTTCCCTTTACTCAAAGCTGTTCCTTTACAATCAGCACAGCAAGGAAAAAGAAAAGGTCATGGGAACCAGCCTACTGCTGGTCCACATGGAATGTCAGCGGGCAACTGAACACATGGTGTCCTGTACACCATCCACACCGGATACTACGAATTGTCATGATCCTTGCTTGGTCCCCATTGTGACCAGTGGGCTTTATGGTCCCACCCGCTTGGCCCTCTCTGAGCTATATTTGTTACAACTCACAGCTGCTCATGACCCAACAACTACCCATTCAGCTGAGTGGCCACACGGGACACGAAGTTCCACCACAGGAACTTGGGAGACCCAGCACCAGAGAGGTGCAGGGTTGGACGACTGTCTTTAAATGGCACGTGGTAGCAGCTCCACCTTCTCCCTCCACTTAGGCTCAAGGGCCTGTGGGAGGGTCTGCAGGGAGGATCACCTGCAGTCTACCTGCGCCTGGTGGGATGGAGAGGGAAGGACCGAGGGCTCCTGACATTTGGAAAACAGGGAGACAAGTTGCAGGGCTGAGACCCTTGAGACTAACAGACCTGTTTCCCTGGCAGGTCCACTCCAGGAGGGTCTGGCACTCTCCCCTTTTCCTACAACTTCTTGAGCCAGAAAAAAGGTCGGTTCGTGACTGAGCAAATCTGGCGCTGGGGCTGCTGCAAAGCCCCCGCCCCGCCCTCCCCAGAGCCCTTGTACCATCGCATTGGAGCAGCTCAGGAGGCTGACCACCAGCAGGAAGACCCAGCGGCGCGCATAGGTGCGGGGACCTGGCAGCGCCTCTCCCGCGGTCCCAGGTGTTCCCGGCTTGTCCCAGGCTTCCGGCCTGTCCTCCATCGTCCCGGTGTCTGCAGGCCGCCTGCGCGCATTTCACTGCAGAGCGCTGCGCGTGGGTAGTATGCCCCAGGAGCAGGGCGGAATTATGTGGTTAGTCCCCGCCCCGAAGGACCAGTTGGGTGGAAGCCAGGGTTACCCTACGACAGAGGCCAAGGGGGAAACGGGGGGGGGGGAGGGGTAGTGATAAAATTCCCTTAAGAGGTAATTTTTACAACAGCCTAGGTGGCCTGCACCAGAAAACATCCGCGGTGGTAGGTGCCGGAAAGGGATCTCTACTTCAGCAAAGTCTGTATTTCCTGAAAGGTCCTCCAAATTCTTGAGGTTCTAAGAAACAGCCGGATGCCAACCTGGAGGATCAGTTTTCCAAAAGCCTCCAGTCCAGGCCTGCTACTGGACTCCTCCTCGAGGAGGGAGAGGCTGAGTCTGGCTACACCAACCCTACCCTTGGGTAGGCAGCTTCCAATCTCACTCAAGGCTCTTTAATTTGCTTTTGCCACCCGGGAAACAGCTGGGCTGAGTAGGTAGGAGTAGTTGGTTTCTGTAATTAGAAAGGAGAGGCCTGGAAAAGAAATCAAGAGTCACCTGACTGCGCAAAAGCAGCTGACAACAGTCATCTGACCCTTGCCACTGTGCCCTGGCTGGCTCAAGAGAAGCCCAGTGTGTCAAAAGCCCTGTGCAGACACTAGTGTGAAGTAGTGAAGAGCTCCTTTCACAGGGTGTGGGGCAGGAACAGGCCGTGGTGTGGAGGAATAGGGGGAATGGCCAAGCAGGGGCAGCAGCTGGGTTTCTCTCAGTGAGGACAGTGAGGAGGCTTTTTCCTCCTTCAAACACATCCTCATGGTCTTGCCCTCAGGATTACTATTCCTTTTTGTTCATTTCTTGGGTTTAGGAATTTGAGTTTTGAGCGGAGTTTCACTTGTGTAGGCTAGTCTGGCCTCTACCTTCCAATATTCCTGCTGTTTATCTTCAATATTGATTGTACCACGTGTCAAACACACAGGTCTGAACAAGCTTGCTATGTGGTTTCAGCCTTTGGTGTGTTCTTAGTGGAGCTGTGTGTATGTCAGATGGATTCTCTCATTTTGGGGGTGAAGTCCTGTTCAGTAAGGAGAAAATGAGCAAAGCCCTGGTGATACCCTAAGAAGGGCAGCCTGTAACCAAATTATTAAATTATTATTTAACATTTATTTATTACTATATTCACTTATAACAAATACCAACAATTTCTTAACTATTAATCCTACAAATTCCTACAATCCCTTTAACCTAACCACTAATCCTATTGACAATTATTTTCCTAACCTTTTAGAAGGATACAGTCTCTGGGGCAGGTCCTCAGTCGTCAGGAACACAGTCTTTGTTGTAGATTCTTTAACACACTCAGCAGTCCTTTTTCGGGATCTCAGATGCAGGTTCGTCAGGGTAAGTTGGTTATTGCAGTCTCACCTTAAATAAGGCTTGATGCTTTCTTCTCTCTGGGAGACCCCAGCCCCTTCGCATCAGCAACTCTGCTGTTCCACCTCAGAGACCTTAAAGCCAGGCACAGTTTCCTTTAGGTCACTGTTCGGACAGATCAAACCCCTCTAGGCAAAAGCTGAGCCACAGGGTTTAGTTCTTGGCCTTTTGGTGTCTTGCTCAGGCTTTCTTTGCTCACCAGCTTCTTTCTGCCTCAGGGAGATCTGGCCATCAAATGATGGCCAGCACTTTTTTCAGCAGGACTCTGGGAGCTCTCTAGCATCAGGGGCCTCTTCTTCTTTATGGGGCTCCATGCACTGTCCTTAAATAAGAGGAACTCTGTTTCAGCTTAATTTGGGCTCCGTCCACTCAGCAGCTGAAAACAATGCCAGGCCAGATACTTTGTTTCTTTAAGTCCATTAAGTCTTTCCTGTTTTCCTGACTTCAACCTTGTTTTTCAGTCCATTAAGTCTTTCCTGTTTTTCCTGATTTCAACCTTGTTTTTTCAGTCTTTTAAGTCTCCTGTTTGTTTCCTGTTTTCACCTGACTTCAACCTTGTTTTTCCACAAACTGATAAGCTAAATCGCTCACAGCCAAGTTGATCATCATGCCCCGAATTAAGAGACTGTATCAGAAACCTCTATATATTTTCTAAATCTAATTTAATTATTCTAACTCCCTACAGGCAGCCCCACTCTGAGACGCATAAGCCCATGGTCCTTGCCCTCTTCTCTGCCCTTTCCCTTCTATCTCTGTCTCACCTCTGCTTATTCTCCATCCCTGGTTCACATTCACCCTGAAGACCTGGCTCCCCTCCCCTCCCCCAAAGGCCTGGAGCTGCCTTGGGCTGGGGACTTTGACTTCCTGACATTCTACCTGCAGACTGAGAGGGCAGTTCAGGCATCACTGTCCCTGGCCCTAACTTAGGTGGGAAGCTGCCTGTCACCAGCTTCTGGTACGTCTGAGCCTATCACCAATTGGGGCCATCACCATGGTTACTTCCTATATTGCCACATCTCTGTTTAAATCTTCTGACCCGCCTCCATCCACTCTCTTAGGGCTCCTGTGCTCAGTAGGTGACTTCAACAAAGTTATGAAGTGTAAGATCAGTACACAGTCAACAGCTGCCTTCCTAAAAAACTCTACCAATGTGGAAAGTATGAAAACCAAAAATAAAAAACAATACATTCATGATCTCACCAAAGATAACAGTCAGCTACAAACAGATATAGCCCTTATATGCTAAAATTTGTACAACACTAATGAAAGAAACCCTCAAAGACATAAAGAAATGGACAAGCATACTTATGAGTTTTGTTAAAAAAATTATGAGAATGTTTTTGTTTAATCCCAGGTGTGAGGCTGCTTCAGTTAAGACCACAGGTGTAAACTATTAACTGCCTCCCGAACTAGCAGCGGAGCGGCTTAGCCAGCTGCAGCAGGAGAATTCAGAGAACCGAGGGAAGAAAAAAAAAAAAAGACGTCAGAGCCCCTAGGAGAAGGGGCGCTACAAAGAAGAGATTGCTGCTGTCCGTGCCACTGGTTCTTCCTGCTGTTGTTTCTTGTTTTGCTGGACTTCTGGATATTGTGACTACTGAGACTGGTATTGCCCCAAAGAACCTTACGATGTTAATCAGCAGGAAGTAGCTCTCAAAGAGACCTAAGTCTCTTCTCCTTCTAACCTTCTCTCTCTCCCACCTAGTGTTGGGGAGTTGGAAAGAACAAAGGTTGGAAGGGAGGTAGAAGTATTAAGCACAGTAAAATAATTAGATTAAGGAATAAAACAAAAATAGTAAAAGCCACCTTGTTACACATATGATGGGGTGGGGTTAAGCATTCTAAATGTTAATTATTGGTCCTGCTTGCTGTCTGTTACTTACATTGTCTCTGATTGGTTAAATAGATGCTGAGGCCTGAGATTGGGCAAAGACAGAGGTAGGCGGGACTAAGGTGCACAGGCTTCTGAAGCAGAGAGGTTGACAGGATGAAGAAGCCAGGAGCAGGAAGGAGGACACATACCATGGGTTAGAGAAAAAAAAAAATTCCTCGAGGTCTGAAACATCAGCATAGTGTGGAGAATAGCAGTCCAAGGGGACGTATGTATATATGGGGTCGGTCATATTTGGGTAATAGAATTAAGAGCTAGCTTAAATGGGCTAGGATTGCACAATTCAGGCCAAGGCTTATTAAAATCCATGTGGTGACTGTGTGCTCATTTATAACAGCAGGTTAAGGATTAACACTGCCGAACCAATAAAATACAATATAAATACTAATAAATAATTTAATTAGCCATTATTGTACACACATACCCTACTCATGTACTGAAAAACTTAGCATGTTAGCTACTATTAGTTTTCATTGAATTGGCCTACAGGGTTAATGCAACTTCTATCAAAAGGTTTGGTGTTTTGTTTTGTTTTTGTTTTTTTTTGAGACAGGGTTTCTTTGTGTAGTCCAGACTGTCCTGGAACTCACTTTGTAGACCAGGCTGGCCTGGAACTCACAGAGATCTGCCTGCCTCTGCCTCCCCAGTGCTGGGATTAAAGGTGTGTGCCACCACATCCAGCAATTACAGATAGCTGTGAACTGCCATGTGGGTGCTGGGATTTGAACCTGGGTCCTTTGGAATGACAGCCAGTACTCTTAACCACTGAGCCATCTCTCCAGCCCCCCCCCCCCAAATACTTACAGAGTGAGTTCTAGGACAGCTAGAACTACACAGAGAAGCCCTGTCTCAAAAAAACAAAAAAACAAAAAACTAAACAAAACAAAAAAACCCAAAATGCCACAATGAGCTAATAACATATTTCTTTTTAGAGAGCTAAATAAAAATACTGACAATTCTGAAATGTTGTCAAGGCTATAGAAAACAAGCTGACCGTTTCCTATAAAACTAAGACTGCAGTTATCAAGTAACCTGACCATTCCAGTCATCAGTGTTTATCCCTTAGAGATAAAAATCTGTAGCAGGTATATTGTGATCATCCACAAAAGTGTAAACGCCCAGGTGTCCTTCAGTCAGTGAATGGCCACATGAACTGCAGTGTGGGCACCATGGAATATTACTCAGGAATGAAGAGCTAATACACACAAGCATGCAGCCTGGATAACTAGGCAGAGTGACAAAAACCAGCCCTACAGGGTGTACGCTGTGTGATTCCCTGTGCAACGATTTGGTGTGATTTGTGTACATTTCCCAAGTGCTTCTGTGCTGGAAGCTTTGCCCTCAGCTGCGATGTTGAGATGGAAGAGGTTTTAAAAGACAGGACCTGCCGGGCAGTGGTGGCTCACGCCTTTAATCCCAGCACTTGGGAGGCAGAGGCAGTCGGATCTCTGTGAGTTCGAGGCCAGCCTGGTCTACAAAAGTGAGACCAGGACAGCCAGAGCTTTTACACAGAGAAACCCTGTCTCGAAAAACCAAAAAAAAAAAAGAAAAGAAAAAAAGACAGGACCTAGCGGGAATCTTCAGATCATTTGAGGTGCTGCTGAGAATTAGAGATACATAGTTCTCTAATTCTCATGGGACCCCTAGTTGGTTTTCAAGAATTGTTATATACAAAGAGAAACTTGGGTGCTAGGAAGTTAGCTCAGTGGAGGGATGCTTGCTTAGAACAGGCAAGGTCCTGAGTTCAACCTTCAACACTGGAAGAAAAATGGGTGGGGAAGGGAAGAGGGGAACAAGCTCAGTCTGTCCTGTCACTCTGGCTTCCTGTCTGCCAAGATGATCACTCCCTCTAGCAGTGCTTCATGATGATGCCATTCACCATAAGGTACTCACCAGAGTTGAGATGATGACTGTACCAAACACGTGAACCTCCAGAGTTGTGTCCCAAACAAACCTCTTTTTCTTGTAAGGTCACCCACACCCAGGCATTTCATCACAGTCACCAAAAATAGACCAGCACAATCAATATTAATATAACATTTCTATAAAGACAACACTTTAGAACTGGAGGGCAGATTAGTAGTGGCCAGGGCTCAGAGACTAGGTAGGGTGGGAGGGGCAGACTGTGAAGGTACAACAGTAAAGTGTTCGGTTGGTACTATGGACACATGGGAACACAAGCGGTGTAGCTACATAAAAGCTGAGTTCAGAGCCGGGCGGTGGTGGCGCACGCCTTTAATCCCAGCACTTGGGAGGCAGAGGCAGGCGGATCTTTGTGAGTTCGAGGCCAGCCTGGTCTACAAAGTGAGTCCAAGACAGCCAAAGATACACAGAGAAACCCTGTCTCGAAAAACCAAAAAAAAAAAAAAAAAAAAAAAAGCTGAGTTCAGAGACACACAAAAGAGCAGGGACAGAGGCTTAGGGACAGGGGTGCGTCGCCAGTGGCCTGTCAGGGCTGTGATGTTTGACACTTGTGTCCCATGAGCTGTCACCTTTGGGAAAGAACAGAAAGCTGTTCCCACACCCTGTTGTGTGTGTGTGTGTGTGTGTGTGTGTATGTGTGTGTGTGTGTTAGAACTAGAGTACTTCAACACAGGGGCTTTAAGTGTAAACAACCCTGTGACATAGGACCTGCATTTGTTTGCAAATGGTGACTTTTACACTCTCTTATTCAATGTAACCATTTTGCTTAAGTCTCAACAAATTATCATCCTCACACCTTAGAGAGAACTACATGTGGGAGATGTCCTTGGCAGTTACAAAAGGAAGCCTGGCATCTTCTTGGTAGCGATCTTTGGGGGTTTAACTATGGTGAAATCTATGGTCAGTGTCTTTCCCTCCTTTTAAAGCCAAATTCAAAAAATTTCTTCCAGCATCTCACACCAACATTAAGAACAGCTTCTCAAGCCAGCTGGTCTTTTACAAATAGTATCTTATGAAAATTTAATTGCTACAATTGGAGCATGAGGCAAGGCCCTTTTCTGGGTTACCACCAGGGATAACACTCTCTGAAAGGAGATGTGGTCAGGAGCCCTGCCTGGTATTTACTTGGTGTTCATCTGCTCCTCCCAGAGAGTGTTGGGGGTGTTGATGGCAAGGGCCCCATCTGTCTATCCCAAATATTTGGGTAATGACTGGGTTTATCTTGGAAAAAACGAGGGTAGAGGAAAAGACAAGCCCTTCAGCTGTGGGTCATTCCTCCCCCCCCCGCTGTCAGGCGCGCGAGTGCGCACACACACACACACACACACACACACACACACACACACACACACGGCTGTGCAGAGCCTCCCAAACCTATCTGGTTCCAGCAGCACACCTCCCTCCTGCAGCTGCTCAAAGACTCACCTGCTGGAAAAGCTGTTCCCATGAAGGACTAGCAATGGTAAGCTGAGGGCTTTAAAGCACCGTGCAGATCCAGAGCTATTGGCTTCCTCCAAGGTTCACCCAACTATGCCTTCTTTCTCTGGACCCAAGATCTAATTGTCTGACATGTCTGTAAATTGACATCTAGCTTATTTGCCCAGTGTCTCAGTTGTTCGGGTGGGAGGGTCACACAGCTGTTTTACAGCGAGGGCTGTAGCTGTGCCTCCATTTCCCATGCTTTCAGCTGCTACATTAACAGCTCCATTAGGTGGAGGTGCAGGTGCCTAGTGTGCCCAGAGGCATGAAGGAGAGCCACTGAGCACAAGGACAACGTCCCAAGGAAGTAGGAACCAGCCACAAGACAGGACTTGGGAGGATTTTTACTCTTTTCTCTGTGCAATTTTGCTGCCTAGCACACTCTACTCAGGTGCTACGGGACCCTGTCAGGACAGCTAGGGACAAGAGATCGCTCCTGGAGGAGAATATAGCAAATGCTACAGCGGCAACAGAGGTGGTAACAGACCTTGGATATAAGACCAATGCGTCCTGGAGCCCTGGGTCAGACATTTCTCAGAAGGCAGGGCAAAGCCTGGCAGGGTTACGAGAACTTGTATAGACGTATGGAATCACGGGATTGGAAGGATGGTTCAGCAACTAAGAGCCCTAGCTGCTCTTCCAGAGGATCTGGGTAGGATTTCCACAGCTAGCAATTGTCTTTAGCTGCAGTTTTAGGCGATCCAATATTCTATTTTGGCCTCTGAGGAAACTGCATGCATGTGGCACACAGATGCAGGCAAAACACTCATACATATAAAAAAATAATCTTTTAGGGGCTGAAGAGATGGCTCAGTGGTTAAGAGCACCGGCTGTTCTTCCTAAGGACCCGGGTTCAAATCTCAGCACCCACATGGCAGTTCACAGCTGTCTGTAATTGCCAGGCTACGCACTACTTTAATCCCAGCACTCAGGAGGCAGAGTCAGGCGGATCTCTGCGAGTTCAAGGCCAACCTGGTCTACAAAGTAAGTCCAGGACAGCCAGGGCTACACAGAGAAAAAACCCTGTCTCGGAAAAAAAATCTTTTAAAATATTTTTTAAAAGTTTGAAGTCAGTTCATTCTGTTCTGTATCAAGACAGCAGCCTCACTGGAAGATTGTATGTAATGAGAAGATCATCAAAAAGAAATCCATCGCAGAGGATAGAGGATAGACCAAGTACCCCAGAGAGACAGAAGTAAAGAGGAAGGTATTCCCTCCCCATCATCAAACTGAGCACCACAGTTTCAGGTTCCTTCATGTGCTTGGCTGAACAAGAACATCTACGTGGCCAGGCATGGTGGCACATGTCTTTAATCCCAGCAGGCAGAGGCAGGCGGATCTCTGCGAGTTCGAGACCAGCCTGGTCTACCACGTAAGTCCAGGACAGCCAGGACTATTACACAGAGAAACCCTGTCTAGGAAAAAAAAAAAGAACATGTACCTGTGAACTTAGTATATTACTATATAAGACAGTCACATGATATCAGGTCTCTTCCAGTCTCCAGGATACTCTGACCCTCTGGTTCTGTTCTGGGTAAAGCCACTGGAGGGTTTTGAGCAGGGAACATTTCCCAACTAATGCTAATTAAAACATTTATAAAAAATGTTTTAAAAGATTTTTTTTCCCCGAGACAGGGTTCCTTTCTCTGTGTAGCCCTGGCTGTCCTGGACTCACTCTGTAGACCACGCTGGCCTTGAACTCACAGAGATCCGCATGCCTCTGCCTCCTGAGTGCTGGGGTTAAAGTCGTGCGTAACCACACCCGGCAATTACAGACAGCTGTGAACAGCCACTATTTTGTGCTGAAAATGATCCGGGAGCAAGAAAAGATATAAGGAGACTAGTTGGAAGCTACTAGTCTTGGGATACAGGGTGAGGGCTGGGGAAGGGATGCTTGGCTGGAGGAAGACTTCAGTGCTGGAAGGTGGGGACCTAAAGTGAGCAAGAAGCTTCAGGAAAGATCAAGGTTGTGAAAAGCTAGAGTTCCCTGAAAGGATCCACAATGGCTAGACACAGAAGCAGGGTCTGGGTCCTGGACCTAAAATGATATCTGAACATGGTCTTAAGGCATGAAAAGCCCACTTGCAGACAGGTAGCTTTCGGTCTGTCTATCAGGTCAGATGACTTCCTGGCATCTGTGCCCTAAGCCCAGGGCTGCTCAACAGTAGTACCTCTTTGCTATCTCCAATAACAACACCATGCTGTATCTCTCAACCTTCTCCCTCATCAGAAGCCTCTCTGTGACAACAAAAGCTGTCTTCTGTAGAGCATAGTTCCCTTGCTGGGTCTTCGTTCTGTTTCTCAGGGAGCCTTCCCTCCGAGGAACCATCCTCACAACCCTGGCAGGACTTTCGACCTCATTGTATACAGCTTGTTGGATTCTTTGCAAGGCACGCCCCCCCCCCGCCCCCCAACTCCTGCTGGTCACCATACAGCTCCCTCCTTGTCCCACCGCCTGTCTGTCTAGCATACCCCTGACACAACTACTTTGTTCCCTAAGAACAGACTTCCAGTCGGGTGTGGTAACGCACTCCTTTAAGTCCCAGCACTCGGGAGGCGGAAACAGGCGAATCTACGAATCTAGGTGAATTCGAGGCCAGCCTGTTCTACAAACTGAGTTCCAGGACAGCCAAGGCAAACCCTTTCTCGAAGAAAAAAAAAAGCATAATAATAATGATGATGATAATAAAAGAACAGACTTCTTTTCCTCTTGTTTATGCCCTCTCCCAGTTACAGTGACCACTGATCACTATGCACAGTGGACAAACGGACAAGTTGTGAGTTTCCACGATCCGAAAGTCGAGAAGAGTCTCCCTCTCTCTCTCTGTCCACAGTGTTCCACGCACGTGGATGATTCCTAGGAAGGACAAGAACGTAAGACGAAGGCTTATACAGGAGGAAACCCGTGGTCCAGGTGCTCCGGTTTCGTTCCCAACCTACAGTCACGGGTCACCTCTGTCCGCATCTCCGGTAGGGCGGAGTTTCTCCGGGTTGTTGCCTCTGGCCACGCCTTCTGACCCGCCTCTCACCCCGTGACCCCGCCCCGATCCCCGCCCCTCCCTTCTTGCCGCGCCAGCTTCCTGGGTTGAGAGCGGCCAGCCTGCGCCTGCGCCCTCCGGCCCCGCCCGGGCCTCACCCCCACTGGCCCCGCCTCCCAGAGGCCCCGCCCCTACCGTTCGCGAGGTGGGGGCCGAGCCACACACTGCGCATGCTCCGACCGCGGCGCCCCCGACTCCGCACTCGGCTGGGTTCGGGCATTTCCGTCTCTTTGTTTTAAACTCCGCACGGCTTTTTTCTCCTCCTCTTGGGGGGGACCCGGAGGGAGCGGCGCCCCCTCCCCCTCCCGGCGAGCCCCCGCGTGCGCCCGCTCGCCCGCCGCCGGAGACGCAGGTCAGTGAGCCCGCCCCGCCCGGCCTGGCCCGCGCGCCCGCTCCTCAGGCCGCGGCCTCGGCCCGTGGTCCGCAGAAGGCTGCGAGCCCAGCGCCCTCGGCAGGCCCGGGAGGCGGGACCCTAAAAGCCTGCAGAAGGCCAGGACTTGGGAGGTCTGGACCCCGGGAGGGCAGGACCCTGGGCCATGCTGGATTCCAGAACAGTCTGGATCCCGGGAGGACGGGAACCTGAACCAGGCAGAACCCGGGGAAGACAAGAGCCGGCGCTAGGCTAGACCAGGCAGGACCAGGGGTGGGCAGAATCCTAGACCAGGCAGAACACCGAGTCAGGCTGGATTCCGAGCAGTCTGCACCCCGAGAGAACAGGACCTAGGGAAGACAAGGAGCCCAGACCGGCTGGACCTGGCACCAGCCAAGATTCCAGAGAACAGGACCCCGGAAGAACAGGAGTCTGGACCAACCTGGATCCAGGGAGATCAGGACCACAGACCAGGCAGGACCCATGCCAGGCCAGAATTACTGAGGGCCAGTCATTGAACAGTTCCTAGGACTGGGCAGATCCCTCATAGTTCTGGGACCCCAGGACAGGTGGAGACCCGGACTCTTGGAATGGACACTGGGGGATGGTCAGTACTAGACTCCTGACATGATTCTAGGAAAGGTCATTGAGGAAGAATGGATCTCAGGACCCGACAGGACCTAGAAAATGCCAAAATCACTGAGATCGTCCAACTGAGGTCTGGATTACAGAGGATGGCTCAGACCCTGAGACCACCCCATGGAGGGCCAGGACGCTGGGACAAGGCCACAGGAAGGTCAGAACTCAGGGACAAGTCGGCTGTAGAGACCTGGGAAACCAAGGTTGGCCCAAAGGAGTCTGGACCACTATGGCAGTCCTTTGAGGAGTTTGGGGCCCTGAGGCTGAGCTGTGAAGAGGGTTCCGAATACAGACAGGCTTCAGGACAAACAGAACCAAAGGAGGGTCACTTTAAGGTGAAAGCCTTGGGGTTGAACCATGAGAAAGGCCCTCAGGGATTGCATGGATGATAGTTGGAACTTTAGGGCAGGGAAGCCTGGGACTGTAGTCATCTAGACCCCAAAACTGCTGAAAAGATTACTAGGCATTGGGAAATCCAGGGGTGGTGGTTCAGATCTGCCCAGCCCACACAGGACCCTTGCTGTGAAGTGCTTACAGGTGGGTTCCTGAGTTATCTGAGCCCCAGGGTTCAAACCCTGCACTTCCCACAAGTCCCCTGATGTTATGCAGTGGGTGAGGGTCTTAGGATAGTTGCAAGCAAAGTCACCCTGGTTCCAAGGACTGGGATGTCAAGGGCAGGCCCTGCACTTGCTGCTTCTGGCCAGCCTCCAAGGTGCCTCTTGCCTGGTGTCCCCAGATCCTACAGCACTGTGCCTTTCCGTAGTCTTTGCCACTGGTCAGTGGCTGTGATTTTACCCTCCCTCTTTTCCCAGTAAGTCAAGAGGGTGTGGAGAGAGGTTTAGAGGTGTGTCCAGTGGGGAGGAGACTGTCCAGGAGTAGATGGGAAGGGGAGGTCGCTGAGCAGAGGACTGAGGGCTGTTGCCATGATGAGCACCTAGCACTCACACTCCTGTCTGTCGTGGAGAACACAATGTTGGTGGAAAAGTGGGATGTGTTTTTACTGCTGTGGGAGACATTAAGAGGTAGTGTGTGTTGCCCTGACTAGGGAAGTACTGAGATGTTCACTGAAAACCTGATATGTTTCAAGTTGAGAAAGCCAGGGGATTCTGGTGTGGCCTCCCCCCACAGGCCTGGGGTGGGCAACAGTGAGTGTGTTGCCCTGTGGAAGCTCTGCTTGGTCAGGAAGCTCTTAAAAGTGCTGGTGATAGGGTTAGTCTGAACTCTGGGCTATTTGGATTCCTAAGAGATACTTGAACTGGCCAATTCCATGTTTCATTTTGAGCCACTTCACTTTTGGTTCCTTGGGGAAAAAAACAAGTCTAGGTTTCTTCACACTGGGTGTCCATTGAGTTGTGCCCCTAAATAGCCCAAACTGGAAAGTTGTATTTGTCAAGTGTCCCTTTACTTGGAAACCTTGTACTCAGAGCTTACTTCTGATTTGTTCTTTTGCTGTGCCCTTTATTGTAATTTGCTGTGTGAAATCTTAGAAAAGACTGAGCGTTTGTTCAGGATTGATGGTGCTCTTCATTTTCCCATTCCTGGACTTTTTTTTTTTTTTTTTTTTTTGGTTTTTCGAGACAGGGTGGCTGTCCTGGACTCACTTTGTAGACCAGGCTGGCCTCGAACTCAGAGATCCACCTGCCTCTGCCTCCCAAGTGCTGGGATTAAAAGCGTGACCACCACCGCCCAGCTCCCCATGCTTGGACTTTTAAACATCGAGCAACAAACTACCCCAGAATGTAGTGCCCTTGGCCAAATATTGATTTTGGTGGAAAGTGAAGAGCCCAGGCCTGACCTTTCAGGTCTTCTGGCCAGGCACCGTAGGCCTGTAGTCAGTGTATTAGCTAGGCCTCCTTTGGCGGGGGGGGGGGGGGGGGGTCCACAGGGAGTGTCCCAATCTAGCCTTGCCATCTGGAAACCCATTTCTTTTCCAAGGACATCTCAAAGGAGAGCAGAGAAGGGGCCAGTGATAGAGCAAGGCAGCTTCTGGAAGGAGGTTACAGGGTTACAGTGTACCCTTGGTGTGCTATTACTTGAGCTGAGTTTTTGTTTGTTTGCTTTTTTGTTTTGTTGTTTCAAGACCCTATGCATACTTGGGAGAAGAAAATCCTACAGAGTGGGCATACCAAAGGGTTAGATCAGACTGTGCAGTATTGCTGTCAGCCAGGCATTTATCAAGTTTTAAGAATCATATGAGGCCAGGCGTGGTGGCGTACGCCTTTAATCCCAGCACTCAGGAGACAGAGGCAGGCAGATATTTGTGAGTTCAAGGCCAGCCTGGTCTACAAAGTGAGTCCAGGACAGCCAAGGATACACAGAGAAACCCTGTCTCGAAAAACCTTTAAAAAAAGAGTCATGTGGCCCATACCTAAGAAAATTTCATAAGTAAGTTAAGAGTTATGTGTAGATCCAGACATGGTGACTCTCACCAGCACTTGGGAGCCCAGACAGGATTGCTGTGAGTTTGAGGGAAATCTGAGCTGCACTAGTGAATTCCAGGCCACTTTGGGCTACAGAGTAAAATCCTATCTCAGAAACAAGTAGTTGTGTGTAGAGTAGTGTGTATGTCACTGTAAAAGTTAAGGTGGGGCCTGGAATGATGGTTCAGTGGTTAAGAGCACTGGCTGCTCTACTGGAGGTCATGAGTTCAATTCCCAGCACCCACATGGCAGCTCACAACTGTCTGTAACTCCAGTTCCAGGGAATCTGACATCTTCACATAGACATGCATGCGCATAAAATAAAATAAATTATTTTTAAAAAAAAAAAGGTGATTGTGATGCATACGTGTATCCTATTTAAGAGGCATCTGCTTTGGGGGACAGTTGTGTGCACTGTGGTTTCTGTACCCAGAGTTCTGTTTGCAGATCAGGACGCTGGCGTCATTATTATTGAAGCATCTCCTGTCTCAATGTTGCATAAAAATTGTTCTCCATCACTTCTGGTTGGTTAATAAAGAGCTAAACAGACTATAGCTGGGTGGGAGAGTTAAGACAGGACATCTGATCTCAGGAGGGGGGATCCCAGGTGAAGGGATCCCACCTAGGTGGAGGAGGGAGAGAGGAGAAGGTTGCCAGGCAGACATGGTTGGAGCAGGAGCAGCAGAGAATAAGATGGCAGATAAGTAGGCCAGGCCAACATAGTTGGGTTAGAACAGCTGAGCATCTGCCCAGCTATATTGCCTGAAGCTTATTAATAAATATAATAGGTCTCCCTGTCATTATTTGGGAGCTAGGACATGCATAGAAAAGCCTTAATTTGCCAGGTGGTGCAAGCCTTTAATCTCAGTGCTCAGGAGGCAGAGGCAGATCTCTGTGAGTTCTAGGCCAGCCTGGTCTACAGTGAGAGTTCTAGAATGCCTGGGACTATATGGAGAAACCCTGACTTTGGGGAGGGGGTTTAATTTAACAATCTGTTACAAACAGAGAATGTTTCTGGTAGTTAACTTACCATTTGGAATGCTCTGGCAAACAGACTCCTGTGGATAAAGTAGGGTGTAGGAGCATAGTGTCTAACCTCTGGGTGAGGGAATTCCAGTATTCTGAGAGCCTTGCCATTGTTACTCTGAAAGAAATTATAAACCAACCTTCTTGATTTTCTATCTTTTTTTTTTGGTTTTTTTGAGACAGGATTTCTCTGTGTAGCCCTGGCTATTCTGGAACTCACTCTATAGACCAGGCTGACCTTTAACTCACAGAGATCCGCCTGCCTCTGCCCTCAGAGGGCTGGGATTAAAGGCGTGTGCCACCACTCCCAGCCATAATAGACAGTTTTTGAATTGTCATGTAGTTGCTGGGATTTGAACCTGGGTCCTTTGGAAAACAGCCAGTGCTCTTAACCACAGCCAGCTCTGCAGTCCCCCTTCTTGATTTCTAGCCATCTTAAATAATATGGAGAAAGTTTCTTTCCTGGTACTTTGGGCCTCATGCACTAGGCTATAAGTGACTTTTTCAAAATAGTAAGATGTGAGATTCTGAAAAGATTGGGGTATTTTTCGCTTGTGGGAATATTATGCTCAGAGATCTCCTACAGGCAGAAGCCCTTCTTGCCAGCCCAGGTCTTGGATGGTAGGTGTGGAAAGTGGCTCAGGGTGGTTATCCAAGGTCACCCTGGAAGTTCTTGCCCTTCATTGCCACCTCCCTGTTGTCTCTGGACTTGGGAGGTTTTACCTCAAGTTCACAGGGTCATTGACTAGAATTGTTGGAGTTGATTTATGTTTTAAAACGTTTGTTTGGATCTGTGTTATTTAATCACCAGATTTATTATTTGCTGCCTTGTTGGTTTGATGTTCAAAAATTGGATTTAAAGTTGAAGATGTAATTTTTGTTTATTTATGAAGTACACTGAGGTCGAAGGTCAGTTTCCTGTTGTCTGCTGGTCCCCTCACCATCTCAGTGTTCATACTGTAAGAATGCTGCATTGCACATTATGCTTCAAAATCTAACTATTCAGTAGTTCTGTGAGTTGATTATTATTACATTTAGCTAGGCATGGTAATATGGGCTATTTGCTACTGTTCATGAGACTGAAACAAGGTCATTTGAACTCAGAAGTTGCAGACCAGCCTGGGCAACATACTGTCACCATGTTTCAAAACATAAAGTAATTAGTCAATCACAAAGATAGATGAAGACCTTAAAAATAAGAAAACATTCTTTTCTCTACCACATACCTTCTCACATAACTAAATTATACAAAAGCCAATAACTCACTTTTGTTTGTTGTACACTGCCCATTGAGTTGAGCAAACTCTGATTGACAGGGGAGCACTTGGTGGAGATGCTGTCTCTGACAGCCTGTTGTTGGCGGTATATTGGATTAAAGAGAAACTCTACAGTGTTTCGTTGGACCTCAAGAATGGAGGTTACTTTCTTTGTTTTTGAAAGTTCATTGATGTTTGGTGAACTTTGCTGTATTAGCAGTAAATTATACAGTAAGAAGCATATAGATGGTGAGACAATGTTTATAGACTTCCTCCGACTCACCCCGTGTCCGTCTGAGTCTCACTGGGCCTCATGGGTCCTATAGGACGTACATACAAGTTGGTGCCTGTGGGTAGAAGGCCCATGGGTCCTGTGTGAGTTTCCTGGCTCATGGTGGAGATGCTCTCTCCACCCTGAGTCCCATGTGGTTATCGTAAGGTCTAATAGAGACCTCTGGATCACATGGGGAGTTTGGGAGTTTGTAGTGACTTTCTCTGTCTACTGGTTCCAGATAGGGCCTGGCCTGTATTAGGTCCTCAACAAAGTCTAGCTTAAAGTAAATCCTAGCATTGGCTTTTGTGACTTTGACTTTGTGCTGAGAATTTGTCTGTGTGGTTGCTAAAGTCTTCAGGGATAGACGTCAAGCCACACATAACCACTAGTGTCCTCACTTTAAGGACTTTTAAAAAAAAATTTATAATTATGTTAGTGTGTGTTTCTGAGTGCAGAAACACTGAGCACATGCGGATGTCAGAAGATAACTTTGTGGAGTCCTGTTTTCTCCTGCCATCTTTACGTGGGTTCCAGGAATTGAACTTAGACACCAGGCTTGGTGCCTTAATCACTCGCCTGAGCCATATCACCAGCTACTACCTTTTGCTTTTTTTTATCTGAGTGCTTGCCAAAGCAAACAATAACCACAAAACTGAAACAAAAAAACCTAAAGGAGCACAAAAAGAATTATAATCACTGGGCATCTGCTGTGGTCCTAATGTTGTTTTCATTCCTCCCAGATTTTTAGACTGGAGTCTTAACTCAAAGATGACAGCCTGAGAAGTTAGCGCTGTGGGAGGCTCCGTGGGAGGCTCCGATCTCAGACAGAATCTGAGGTCTAATAGAGACCCCTGGATCACATAGTCCTTTTCACAGGTTCTGAGAGCTCTTCCATCTTTCTGCCCCAAAGGACTTGCCATGGGGATTAAGTCTGAATAACCCTGAGTCTGCTGTGACCCAGATGCCAGTGCTGAGTGGAAACTTGGTTTGTTGTGGGGTGTTTTGTGACAGCAGCCTACAGTCTAGGACAGGACTCTCGTGCCCACTTGCAGGACACAGTTTTCTGTTCAATAATAACTTTTATCTTTCATTAAACACCACTTTCCTGTCATTGAAATATCAAAGAGCATCTTCAGATGATAAGTCACCTCTTGCAGGGATGAGGAACAGCTCGCTTAAAGCAGAGGCAGACCTGGCTCCTCCTACAGCCCAGCAGAGTGGGAGGCTTGGCATGTACCACAGTCACTTTGAGGATTTACAGTTGCCCTTGTTGTCATGCAGAAGGTCTTTACAGTTTTTCCTGAATAGATTCCTGGACTCTATAGTTGCTATGCATTGTCCTGACACTTAGACGGTCTAACATTAGATTGATGTCTGTTCTGATACTCTCATGGGATTCTGATATTGAGTTCTCTGTCCTGACATCTTTAGAGGGACAGACTTCGGGTTAAGTTGGAGGTTGGAGAATTTCTGCTTTGTAACATATATCAGGCCACTGTACAGCAGTGAGTTGCTGGTGACGCATCCCCTGCTGGCTGGTTTTGTAAGGTCTAATGCCTCAGCACAGCCAAAGACAAGGCATATTGGTGAGGTCGTAGATATGGACAGGCTTCTGTCCGCAGCATCAGTCTTTGATGACACACTGGAGATTATGCTAACCACCAAGGCCAGCGGTTGTCACTGGAGACTGATAACATAAGCCCTTCTGGCCAGGTGCAGTACCAGATCATAGGAAGGCACAGTTTCAGCACAGATTGAATGGCACATAACCATGGATGTGTTCATAAGGCTTAGTACAAAGCCTCTGGGAAAATTCTAATCTGTGTAGGAAACTCCTACCTAGCAAGGGCTACACCTGATTCAATGAAAGGTAATGAATGTTCTGTCTGTTAGAGAGGGACCTCTGCAAGACTCCCACAGATCAGGAAGTGCTGGATGAGACTGGAGTGGTGAGGGAGGCAGGCAAGGGGGTGGTGGTCTTGGATGTAAGAACTATAGCAGTGACAATAATCGGCCACCACAGAAGGAAAGAGGTCTGTCAACACAGAATATACTGAATGGTACTGTTGTGAACAGGTCATAGACAGAAAGAGTTCCCCTTTGGAATGAGATGGGGAGGACAGTTCTCAGCAGCTGAAGGTTTATAAGTGCCTTCTTTGGAAAAGATTCATTTTTTAATTTTTTGTTAGAAAATATTCTTTCAGTATTGATAGTTATTTTCTTCTTTTATATGTATTAGGCCTGGACTACTTAGAGACCACCCTGGAATATGATCAGACCAGTGGTGCCTAAGATGCAGATCTGATGGTGTCTCTGCCTAGATCTTACCCCAGGAGAGTAGGCTTGTGTTACTGATTTTAGTGAGGACAGCATCATTCATTATCGGCAGGGTCTTTTGTAACACAGGGTGGCATCAAACTTGAATAGCTAAGGGTGACCTTGAGCTTCTGCTCTTCTACCTACACCTCCTAAGTGCTGGGATTATAAATATGCACCACCATGCCTGGCTCTGTGTGGTGCTTGGGATTGAATCCAGGGTCTTGTCCGTGCTAGGCAGGCAGTTACCTACTGAACCACATCCCCAGGACAAGGACAGCGTCTGCCAGCTTGGATGTGATGGTTGTCTTAACCTCCCAAGGCTATGTAAGGAACACCTGGGTTGCATGACTTGTGGTTTTTATTACATTAACTGGAGCCAGGATTAAGAGAAATTTATTTTCTAGTTTAAAAAACATCTTAGAGTTATATTTTTATTTATTTGCTTTATTTAGTGAGTGGGCGCGTGTGGCATTCTGAGGACAGCTGTGGAAGTCGTTTCTTGCCTTCCACCTTGTGAGTCTCGGGAATTGAACTTGGGTTGTCAGGCTTAGCGCCAAGTGCTTTTACCACCTGAGACATCTCTAGCCAGTTTTCCAGCTTAAGAAACTTTGTGGGTTTTTTGTTTGTTTGTTTGTTTGTTTGTTTTTGTTTTTCCTTAAGACAGGGTTTCTCTGTCAGCCCTGGCTGTCCTGGACTCGCTTTGTAGACCAGGCTGGCCTGGAACTCACAAAGATTTACCTGCCTCTGCCTCCCAAGTGCTGGGATTAGAGGATTGTACCACCATGCCCCCCCCCCCTTATAATGTTTGTTTATTACATCAAGTTACATCCCTGTCAAATGGACAGCTCTTTTAATTTTTTTTTTTTTTTACTTAGTTTTGAGTGTATGCATTTGTGTGGGTGTTGGCCAGAGTTGGTTTTCTCCAGCAATGTAGGTTCTAAAGATCAAGCTCATGCCATTTGGGCACCTTTATGTGCAGAGCTATCTTGTGGGCCATATTTTCAGCTTTAATTGTCATTCAAATTTCTGTATATCACAAAGCTGAGATGAATTGAGACTCTATGACAACTAGGTATTGACTAAAGTTAGGGCATGTGGATCCCTAGCCCTGGGGAGGCTACTGGGTAGAACCTGCAAACTAGGCCATGTGCAGAGGGGCGGAAGTGCTCTGGTCCCAGGCATGCCATAGCAGGGACTCTGTTTGCTTATAGGAAATATGAGTTCCCTGCACTCTCACTGCCTCAGTCGTAAGCGTGCACAGTACCATCTGTCCTTGGGAATATAGCCACAGCTCCAACTGTTGGCCTTCCTGACTGGATGGGAAGGTGTCCAGGTAATGCACAACTCCTAAACCCAGTAACCACACAGTTGTGTGTCCCAGGGGAAGGGTATCCTGAGACATGGGAGTCCAGGAACCACACAGTTCTTTTGTTTTGTTTTTTATTTTATTTTTTTTAATAATTTATTTTTTATTTCTTCAAGTTACATCTCAATCACAATCCCCTCCCTACTCCCCCCCTCCCGTCCCCCCCCTCCCCCCCCCTCCCCCCCAACCCCCCCTTTCCTTTTTTATTTTTTGAGGCAGGGTTTCTCTGTATATCAGCCCTGGCTATCCCGGACTTACTTTGTAGACCAGGTTGGCCTCGAACTCACAGAGATCCACCTGCCTCTGCCTCCTTAGTGCTGGGATTGAAGGCGTGCGCCACCACGCGGCTCACACAACTCTTTTAGGTAGGACCATGTCCCAAGGGAAGGTATCCTAGTCCTCATCCTAGCACTCAGGAGGGATGAACCAGGATAGGAAGGAAGAGGCCAGGAGAGGGCAGCCGAGAGCTGAGCAGACACCGCCTTTAGATGGGGTTTTTAGGGGGCGGAGCTTTCTAGGGCAGAGATTTCCAGAGAGAGGATTGGTGGAATTTCAAGTCTTGAGTTTTGGGGAGGTTAGGGATTGGTGGGTTTCCTGCTCTGGAATTGGTGGATTTTCCTAACCCTGGTTTTGGTAGGTTTTGTTTAGACTTTTCACCTAAAATTAGCATAATATAGGAAGGGCACTTAGGAAGGGTACTACTGAGGGGCTGGAGATTGGCCTTTGTGACAGACCATGTAAAGCTCCCTGCTTCAGGGGAATGACTAGTTTATACATTGTTGCCACAGAGCTGGTTACCGAGCTCCTAGACTAGCTCCAGTTGGACATGCCCCCTCTTCCCCCCCAGTTCCCTGTGGACAGGGAACTGTAACTGAAGCCTCAGGTGCTGCTGCTTCTCTGTAGCTTTTCCAGGTGTGAAGTGTCGCTGTCTGGAGGGGTAGAGGGGCCAACAGCAAAGCCTAAAGATCCCAGCATCCATTTCAGGGACCCCAGGGAATGGCACCCAGGGGAACTACAGAGCTGGAGAGGGGTCACCCAGAGGCAAAACTTGAAGCCAGCCAGCCAGGCCTGGCTGCAGGAGCTCCTCAGGTAGGGGCACTGGGCACTTTCCTGCAGAGTATAAAGTTAATAAAGAGCTTCAGTCTTGTGAATAGCCTACACCCACCCTGCAGTAGATGAAGACAAGTCACTGACCTGCCTACCTGCATAGTAGTTTCTACTCCACTGTTATATTTGCCATGTCCACATGCATGTCTGTTCTTGTAGCCCCAGATGTGAGGATGTGCAGTGTAGCAAGCAACCAAAATAGGTGATTCTTTTTTTTTTTTTTTTTTTTTTTTTTTTTTTTTTTTTTTTTTTTT
>CAJQZJ010000664.1:0-25984 GCA_907164525.1 Lophiomys imhausi | reverse complement strand
TTTTTTTTTTTTTTTTTTTTTTTTTTTTTTTTTTTTTTTTTTTTTGGTTTTTCGAGACAGGGTTTCTCTGAATATCTCTGGCTGTCCTGGACTCGCTTTGTAGACCAGGCTGGCCTCGAACTCACAAAGATCCACCTGCCTCTGCCTCCCAAGTGCTGGGATTAAAGGCGTGCGCCACCACCGCCCGGCAAAATAGGTGATTCTTAGAAGGCCTGCAGAGGGCACCAGGCTGACCATTTGGCCTCATGGATATGGTAGGAGTTCTGAGACTTAGTTGATTTTTGAGTGCTACAGTCTCCGGAAAAGAGTTTGGTAGGGTGTGTGTGTGTGTGTGTGTGTGTGTTGCCTTTACCACAGAATGCCAACCTTTCTCCTCACTGTATAGGGCACCATGTCCCTAACTCACTATTTTATATATATATATAATTTATTTTTATTTTATGTGCATTGGTTTTTGCCTGTATGTATGTCTGTGTGAGGGTGTCAGATCTTGGAGTTACAGACAGCTATGAGCTGCCATGTGGGTGCTGGGAACTGAACCGGGTCTTCTGGAAAGGCAATCAGTGCTCTTAACCGCTGAGCCATCTCTCCAGCCCCTATATATTATATTTTATATGTAAGTTTCATTGGGTTTTAAGCTTATACTTCCTGTTTACTAATAAAATTGGTCAGCTGAAATTCACTTAATTTGCATTTCTCTTTAGTGAATCTCTTTTCATCATTTAGAGAAGAAATAAGCAAAGTCTCTCTTTAAAAAAACAAGTAGTATTTTGGGGATGGGTAGTCCTTTGACACTAAGCAGATCAGCGACACCACACTATCTTGAGAGCCTGAGTTCGCCAAGCCCTGGTCCCTGTTATAATTCTAAATGTTGTAGACGTGTGCTTCTCAGTCCATAACAGAGTCCCATAGCCCAGTAAAGATCATCAGTTAGGGAAGGATATGAGGACCGCTGACCTGCTCGGTGTCTAAACATTAGCATCTGCTTGAGGGATTTTGACGAAGTGTGATTCACTGTCACCCAACCACTAGGAGTGCGTCTGTTGTTTGTTTTAAATTGTAAGATACTCTTTTCATCAGTTTATCGTGTAGTGGGGACACAAAGCCTCTTCCTGAGACCCGTGGGCTGCCCTTGCTGGCCAGGTCATAGCAGGCAGCTCACCCTTCTGGAATCTTGTGTCCCCTGAGAATGGCACTGTTATGTTCTTTGTGGACAGTTCTATTCTACAGGGAGCACCCTTCTTTTTTTTTTTTTTGTTTTTTTGGTTTTTTTTGAGACAAGTTTTCTTTGTGTAACAGCTCTGGCTGTCCTAGAACTCTCTTTGTAGACCACAGTGGTCTTGAACTCACAGAGATCTGTCTGCCTCTGCCTCTTCAGTGCTGGGATTAAAAGTGTGTGCCATCCTTCTTTTCCTAACTGCTTAGGAACAGCTGCAGTGTGGGGCCCTTTTTTTCTCATGGCAGCGTGCTGGTGGGCATCCCTGTCACCTCCATCTGCGACTTTTGTGCGTGGAGCTGTCGTTGTTCACATCTGAGCTGTTGGGCAGCCTGTGTTAGTGTCTCCTTCAATGGGGTTATTTCCTTACCGTCTTTCAGGATTTCTAAAAATAACGTATGGGTGATTTATCACATAATTTTTCCATGTCTGTTGGGAAGAGGATGAGTTGTACTTTTACCTTTTGGCAATGTAAGTGATGTTTTTCCTTGTGCTGTTGCCTACCTGTATTCCTGGGATGTAGATAACTTGGTCATAAATGGCTCCCTTTGTATATTGATAGATTAAGGCACCTGAGGCTCTGCTTAGGGTCAGGCAGATCTGTTCCCTTCCAAGTCTCATCTTGCTAGAGTTTGGTGTGTGACTAGTAGTTCGTTTCATAACATGAGGTACAGATTGCCTCATTAGCTGTGCATGGAACTGGGAATGTAAACTCCAGACTTGGTGCAGTATAGACAAATGCCTCTTCCTGCTCCAAATACTTTTACCAACTGAAAAGGGTGATTGGAGCTCAGATATGGTAGGCTTGCAGACCCAGAGTTTCGTTTGAAGAAAATTTTGTGACTACTTATTTAGGTCCCATAATAGAGAATATTTTGAGTTTTCTTTATTAGTCTCAATTTAGTTCCCCCACCCCCAGGAATTTACCCATTTCATAAAAACTTCATTTAAAAAAATTACGTGTAAGCCAGGTGTGCTAGCACACACTTTTAATCTCAGCACTGGAATTAAATATTAGAAAGCCAGGAATAGTGGCTTACACCAATAAGCCCAACACTTGAGAGACTGAGGCAAGAGAATAACTGCATCTTGGAGGTCAGCCTGGGGTCCACAGGGAGTTTTAGACCAGCCAAGGCTACATAGTGAAACCCTATCTCAGAACAGTGAATGAATGAGTGAATGAATGATATACTCTGGTTCTTTTGTCACAGGAGCCACCAAGTTAGTTTCAAGGGACAACGATTTCATATGGTCAGTGACCTCCATATTAGGCAGGGGCTAGTTTAAGACAGGCTTGGCTATGGACTGACTCCACCTCTTCCTCTTGAATGTTTCTAACATGTCTGTCAGTCCTCCCTTCTACCCTCTCACTTCCTATCCTCATTTTGTACAAGTTTCCTAGGTTGATTAGTTAATATGTGCAGTTCTGAGGCTGGAGAGAAGGCCTCTACCAGGCCTCAAATTCCTTTCTCAGCACCCAATCATGGAGTTCATAACAGCCTGTAACTTCAGCCTCAGGGGATCCGATTCCCTCTTCTGGCCTCTGCAGGCACTTATACACACATTACATACATGTATGTGTGAGCATGGATACATGTGTTTCTACATTTTAAAAAACTCTTAAAAATTAAGGTTTAGAAAAAATTTAAAGGATAAATTATCTAAGTTGCATTTAAGAGGAAATTCATTTAAGCACATGCTAGGGTCCACTTGTAGTATGTAATCAGTCCTTACGCTACAGATCCGTGGAGTCCTGGTACTGTTGTAGTTAAGACTCCAGGCACCTTACCAAGCTCTTCACCAACAATGCTTGTTCCCACATGGAAAAACTCCTGAACCAAAAGAATCCACAGCTTGGTTCCTAGGACCCCTCAGAGCACCTTAGTTAGGAAGCAGGTGCCCACAGTTACTCTTGGGAGGTTCCAGATCACTCTGTCAGGATTCTCTAGCTGCTGCCCATTTCCACACTCCAGCGTGAATCTGGCCTTACCCCACTCAACCTAGCATGGTGCAAAGCCCACATGGGCCCAGGACACAGTTAATGAGTTGGTGGTGAGTCTATGACTCGGAGGGATAATGACTTAGTCTAGGTGTGAGGACGCAGAATTGCAGACCTCAAATGAAATGAACAACAAAGTGCTAATCAATGTCCTGCTGAGGTTTCTCAGGTCACCCCTGAAATCCACTGTTACCTGGAGCTTCTACAGATACCCCGTCCTGCCCCTTGGCCCCAAAGCAAGTAGTGGAGCCACCTTCTCTTCCCCTTACACTATTAACCCCGTATTTGCACTGGATTTGGCAGGACTCAGGAACTCCGGGAGGTGTCTCTGCTGAGGTGTGTTTACCATCATTCTCATTTGATTACTTAAACCAAGTAAATAAGCAGACATGTTTAACCAAACAGCACTTGAGAGTAGGAAGAGAGTTACACAAGATCCTCCCATGGTGACACCTATCTCTGCTTCTCCACAGACTTCACAATGTAGCCCTGATTCCAGGCTGTCATTCGCAGGTAAGCACAGCTGAAGCTGATCTTCCTTTCTGGCCACCTATGACTCAACCTCATATTTCCTAGATGTTTGTTCTCTGGCAACTACCATTGGAATTATTTATGCTTCTTGATTGTCTTCCAGCATTTCTGGTAGGCTGTCCCATGATTTAGTATGTAGGACTTATCAAAGATGTAGTTAATGTGGGATTGTGTGCAGGACTGACACCAATGTGCTTTGAAGTAATAGTGCCATCCTTGTGCTAGAAAATGGAAAAGGAACAAGGGACAGAAGGAAGGTGCAGAAGCCAGCCAGAACTCAGAGCAAGGAGGGATCATCGCATCCACTTGGTGGCCTGAAGCCTCCATGCCACCCAGTGAGGAAAGACACGCAGACATCCAGAGGAGGTGAGGTCTGGGGTTCCTGCAAGGGGCCCTGCCATCTAGGGGAGGGAGGTCTGGGTTCTGTCCCAAGAGGGAAGAGCTTGGCCCTCTTTACACTCTGTGCACGCTGTCTAGAGCACCATTAGCTCAGGGTAGGGTAGGCGTGCAGTACTGATCGTCGGTTGCCTAGGAGAGGTACATGGTAGAAGTGGTACCATGGTCAGGATGGACTTTGTTGGGGCTGTATAGTCATGCTCAGCCCTCAGGTGTCTGAAAGGCAGTTGGTGGGCCTGGAGCTCAGCAGGGTCTAGGTGGTAACTTGGTGATGGAAGTGCCATCAATTAGTTTCCTCTGGCATTGAATGGACATCTGACTGCTCCCTCTCACAATATGGATGAGGATGGCTAAATTCCTGAGGTGGGACTGGACCCATATATCAGCTGTAATGTTCAAAGGCCATGGAGCAGATCCAGGTCAAAGTGGCTGATGATTTAGGTTGGATCCACAGGACCATATCTAGCTTCCTGTTGGGCTCTCTGTCTTTCTGGTAGACAGTATGGTGGCTAGTGGCAGTTCCTTAATTTGAGGTTCAAAAGCCACTTATCATTGAGGCCTGAAGTGGGTCATTATTCAATGATAGGATGAGATGGGATGGGCCATGTTTCCAACAAAAGGCTGGGATGGGTTCGTACACCTGCTACATCTGTGGATAGAGGAAAGACAGTCTAGGAACGAAACAAATAATATGGTGTATTAGAGTTCTAGAGGAACAAAACAGATTGTGCGTGAGAGTGTGTGTGTGAGAAAGACAGACAGACAGAGAGAGATTGATTGATTGATTGATTATAGGCTGTGGTCCAGCTAGTTCAACAATGGCTATCTCCCAACCAAAAGTCCAACCGTCTGGTAGTTGCTTAGTCTGTGAGGTTGGATGTCACAGCTGGTGTTCAGTGTGCACTTGACTCTTGAAGAGGTAGGCTCAAATGCCAGTAAAGGAATGGACTTGCCAGTGAGTGCAAGCTTCCTTCTTCCTTGTCCTTTTGTGGCCCAGATTAAAGATGTATCTTCCCAACTCAAAAGATTAAAAGTGAGTCTTGTACTTCAAATTATTTAAGAAAAAAATCCCTCACAGATCCTTGGGTTTTAGTTAATTCCAGATTAGTCAATTTGACAACTGAGACTAGTCTTACAGTTACTTACAATGTGTTTCTCTTGCAGAAGCCAAAGATGTTGACCAGGAAGATTAAACTCTGGGACATAAATGCCCACATCACCTGCCGCCTGTGCAGCGGCTACCTGATCGACGCCACCACAGTGACGGAGTGTCTGCACACGTGTGAGTACAGCTGCCTGTGAGCGTGGCGGGGGGGCGGGGCTCCCTCATGTCCTTAGGGCTTTAACCTGGACACAAGGGGCAGGACAAGAACAACAATCATGGGGGCTTAGCAAGTGTACCTTAAACTAGGGCCCCTGTGGGTAATTTCCTGGAGGGAGGTTTCTCTTAGGAAAGCTGAACAAAGGGAACTTTTTTTTTTTGCTGGCCCTGGTGGGGCTTGTGTTGTGAAATTTCAAGTGAAGTTTTTTCTTTACTTTGCTTGTTGGGCCTGCAAGATGGGGTGGGATTTTTGTTGTTATTTGAGTATTTTTAAATTTTTTGTCTTTGAGTGTTTAGCCTTCGTGTATGTGTGTGCACCGCATGCTTGCAGTGCCAGTTGAGGCCAGAAGAAGGTGTCAGATCCTGTGGAGCTAGTGTTGCAGACAGTTGTGAACAGCCATGTGGGTGCTACAAACCTAGATCCTCTGCAACGGCATCAAGTGCTCTTAGCCAGTGAGCCAGTGCTCCAGCCCACTAAGATTTTTTTTCTTAATTTTTCTGGCTCAGTGGAAGACAGATGACCTGTGTGGGTCACCTGGAGATATGAACTGCTTGACAGTGTGTCTGGGCACCACTGAGAGGCAATTCATGAATGAGTTAAAAACTCACAGTACATATGCTTTCCATCCTATACAATTTGCATTTTTGAAAATGTTTTCCACTTTTAAAGAATTTTTAGGCCAAGATTAATTGTATTGTTAGAAACTGGTGGTACAGTTTTGTGTTAGGCAGTTTCACTGAATTTTACCTAGTCTTGCTGTACAAGACAATGTTGTCATCTTTTAGGCCAAAATACAGATTTTTAAATATTAGTTATGTTCTCATGATCTTGCCACTTAGTGACTCAAGCTCTCTGATGTTTCTTCCCTGGCTAGTTTCTAGGCTCGGAGTGTGTAACAGGTGGTAATGCACCGTGCAGCCCAAGAGCACTTTCTTTTCAGAGCTCAGGGACCACACAGAGATTTTTTTATGCAAGTGTTAGCCCTCTTGGAGTTGGCTGGGCATGGTACCAACCAGAGCCTCTCTTGGGTCCCTGTGTCACCCTCTCCCTCTGGGTAGTCTGCAGGAGCTGCCTGGTGAAGTATCTGGAGGACAATAATACCTGCCCCACCTGCAGGATCGTGATCCACCAGAGCCACCCACTACAGTATATTGGGTGAGTAACAACATGGGCTGTGCTCCCTGACCACAGTGTCCATGTCTGCATGGTAGTGGCTACCTTGTTCTTGGTCCCCAGATACTACATTGTAAGTGACCAGGGCTGTGTGTGCCAAAGGAGACACCAGCACCTGCCCTGGGGAATCATGAGAACAAGTGGAATCTTACAAGTTTTCTTTTTCTTTCTTTTTTTCTCTTTTTGGTTTTTGAGGCAGGGTTTCTCTGTGCAACAGCCCTGGCTGCCCTGGAACTGGCTTTGCAGGCCAGGCTGGCCTTGAACTCATAGAGATCTGCCTGCTTCTATCTCCCAGGTGCTGAGGTTAAGGTATGTGCCATCACACCTGGCTTTATAAATTTTCTTAAACTAAAAGTTTGAAGTAGAAAGGACCCCAGACCTACCTTTCATTAAAGAAAAGTAGTAGCGTGCCCCTTGGCTGGAAGTGGGGTTTCTGACTTGAAGGGCCACCCCACAGGAAATGAGATCACAGGTACACGTGGCCTGAGAGAATCAGGGAGAAGATGAACTAAAAGGAAGAGGTGTGTACAGTCACACATGCAGCTGGGAGCAGCAGCAGCACTTCACCCTGAGCTCTCTGACCTTGGACCCTCCAGGCTCCCAGACAGGACAGCACCCCTGATGCTGCTGTTCCTACTTCCCACCCTGAGATGAGAGTGTGTCTTCTGTGTGTCAGAGTTCATTGCCAAATCATCTCTTCACACAGTCTCTGTCTGCATAAGGCTCATGGTCTACGGAGCCTGTGTGGTGGAGTATGGAAATGTCCAGCAGCTCTTGATATTTAGTACTGTCCTGAGTCCTTGCCAGTGTCCCACATGTGACTGGGTAGGGGACATCTGATTTAAGAAACTTCTGTGCATATTCTCACTGGCTCTTGAACCAAGTTCTAATGTTCGTGTTCTGGCCAGTGTTGTATGGTGATAGGTTTTTAATTTTGTCACCATGGTGGCTCTAGGCACAACTCGTCCCACTACCATAGTTATCCCTAAGCTTGGTGCCTTACCATACATTAACTCTCTGTTGGGACTTCCTTGTGATACCACCTGTCTCAGGGCTCTGCTCTGCTTTTTCTGTCTTCATGTGCCTCATGACAGCACAAGCTGTGGTACCTGCTTTCTTGCCAGTGTGCCTGCCATTTTGTAGAGTTCAGAAGCAGGTTCCCTCTTTGAACTGAAAGGAATGATGAAGGGACTTCCTTGGGGGGCTGAGAGTTGGAGGGTGGGCAAGTTGCTGTCTTTAGGGTTGCTGGAGTTTGCTGTGGAAGGCAGAACACAAAAGAGCTATCTTGTGGTCAGACCCTCTCATGGAAGCTTCGATTGTCATGCAAACACAGAAGAGAATTGGGGGAGGAGCACAACAGTGGACCAGGTGTTGGATTAAGTAAGGGAACCAGGGTGGCATCTTGGCCTGAGTGTTGTGACTTACATTATGAACTGGGTAGCAGCTATTGCCTGCCAGAGACCTTTGACCTCTAGAGGCTCTTAACCTCTCTCTCTTTAGTTTAATTGACATAGAGTTTTGAGTAGGCTTGAACTTTTCATCCTCCTGCTTTTACCTCCCAAGTGCTGCGATTATAAGTGTGTTCTACCATGCTCCATTTATGCAGTGCTAGGGATCAAACCTGGAGCTTTGTGAATGCAATGCAAGCATTCTATCAACTGAGCTATCTCTCATATTGGCAATGTCTGGGTTCCATCTGAAATTGTCCAGGGTGATCCCTCTGCTGGTGCTATCCTCTCTGCTCCTGACTTGGCTTCGCCTACTCCATCTGCCTGATTCTCTACTTACAAGGGGCAAGGTGAGAAAGCCTGCTGGCCCTGCAGTATTATGTAGAAGGGGTTCTTAGCTTTAGCATTTACATTTCAGAATTTAGGGTGGAAAGATGTGCAACCAGGACAAGCAGAGATGGTCCAAGCAGGTTGTAGAGACCTTGCAGAGAATGTTGGAAATGTGACTGTCAGCCTGGAGTGTGAGCATGTTCACTCTGAAGAAACAACTCCATTTTGAGAGCCTTCCATCCAAAAAGTACCCAGTGCTATGTATCCCACTTACCCCCCCTCCAATTTCCTAGATAGGCAAAGCCTGGCATCATTGCTTGTTACCCAAGTGTTGGAGTTCTGGTCTTGATCTGTGAACTCCAACAAAAACTAGGTGGGTGTCGTGAAGGTGTTAAGAGAATCAGATGCATGGAGGGCCCTGTCCTAGTTTGCTTTTCTGTTGCTGTGATAAAACACTAACCAAAATCAGTCTGGGGAGGAAAGGGTTTATTTGTCTTATTCTTCCAGGTAACAGTTCATCACTGTAAGAATCAGAGCAGGAACTAAAGCAGAACCATGGAGAAATACTGCTTACTGGCTTACTCTTCATGGCCTGCTCAGCCTGGTTGCCCATACAGTCTTGGACCACCTGCTCAGGCGTGACTGTGCACACAGTAGGCTGGGCTCTCCTATATTAATCCCTAATTAGGACCCCACCCCCACCCATGGCCACAGACCCAGTCTGATGATGATGGGCAGTTCCTCGGTTGAGGTTCCCTTTTCCCAGGTGACTCTAGTTTGTGCCAAGTTGGCAAAAAAAAAAAAAAAAAAAAAAAATCAATCAGCACAGGCTTCAGTCTACAAAGCCCAAATTTGCACCTGAATGCATACGATCCTGGTCTAGGTGTGGACTGTGTTCCTTCGTGTGGATAGTGGGAAGGAGGTTTGGAACTCTCTGTGACTACCACACAATATTCAGTTGGTCCTCATAGCCAGCAGCTTCCAGAAATTGGTGCATGCAGTGAGTGATGGATGGTCTTACAGCAGTTACCCTAGGACTTGCCCATGAGTACCCACTGTGGTGAGCCCAGGTTGGCTAGATCCCTGTGCAGTTTTTAAAGTGTCATTGGTTACTGGATTCATACAGGCTTATAGAGTAAGGATTAGAAGTTAAAATGGGTTTGAAAATTAAATTCTCTAACACTTTAATCAAGAAATTGCTTAATATAGTTATACTTAAAAGTAGCAAACTATAATAGGAACTATATTGTAAAGAAGTTCTGCACCTTCATGTTTGCTTGTGTCCAGCAAGTTGAGCCTGACCCTTTGTCCAGGAGGGTGGTGGGGCACTGTTTCCAGAGTGACCTTCTCATCCAAATAACTGCAACTTAAATGATGCATCAATTCAAGTTCTAAATAATGTTTTAGTATGTGTATTTCATCACAAACTAGAAGGAAAATCCAACCTCAAGTTGTTAAATAGAAATGTAAATAATTACGGCATTTATGTTGGTTGACGCACCCTCCTGCCTGTTCTCTTTTTGCAGTCATGACAGAACCATGCAGGACATTGTTTACAAGCTGGTGCCAGGCCTCCAGGAAGGTGAGTTGAAACACTGCTCAGCTGAAGGTCATAGCTAGGGTTTTGGCTCTTGGACCCAGACCCATTTCCCATGTTTTAGATTCTCCATTGTCTTCCTGTGATACAAAGGCTGTGTTAGTCTTAGGAAACAACAAAGTTAAAATGCTGACATCTTCATAAGCATTTACAGTAGAATTTTATAGGCATGTAGGCTAGTACATGACAATTCCTGTATGCTGTAATCGCTGATTTTTGTTCTTAATTTTGTATCCTGCAACTTTGATGAAAGTATTTATCAGCTGTAGGAGTTTCTGGGAGAAATTTTTAGGGTCAGTTATATGTATAATCATATTATCAGCAAATAAAGATACTTTGATTTCTTTCTTTCCTGTTTGTATCCCCTTGATCTTCTTCATTTGCCTTATTGCTCTAGCTAGGTATGCAGAGTGTGGACAGCCTTGTCTTATTCCTGATTTTAGTGGAAATGCTTTGAGATTCTCTCCATTTAGGCTGACACTGGCTGTGGGCTTGCTATAAATCACTTCTCTTATCTTGAGGTATACCCCTTGTATCCCTAGTCTCTCTAGGACTTTTGTCATGAAAGGGTGTTATATTTTGTCAGAAGTCTTTTCTGCATCTAATAAGATGATCATGTGGTTTTATACTGAGCCAATCCTGTACATCTCTGGGATGAAACCTACTTGATCATAGTAGATGATCTTTTTGATAGGTTCTTGAATTTGGTTTGTAAGTATTTTATTAAGAAAATTTGCATGTTCATAAGGGAAGTTGGTCTGTAATTCTCTTTATTGGGTCCTTATGTATCAGGATAACGATAGCCTCGTAAAAAGAATTGGGCAATGTTCCGTCTGTTTCTGTTTTATGGAATAATTTGAGGAGTATTGGCATTAATTCTTCCTTAAAAGTCTGATAGAATTCTGTACTGAAACCATTTGGCCCTGGGATGTGTTTTTCTTTTGGTTGGGAGATTTTAACGACTGCTTCTGTTTCACTAAGGTTTATAGGACTGTTTAAATTGGTTATCAGATCTTGATTTAACTCTGAGATCAGAGTTATCCACCAGGTGTGGTGGTGCACACCTTTAATCCCAGCACTCAGGAGGCAGAGGCAGGCGGATCTCTGAGTTTGAGGTCAGCCTGGTTTACAGAGTGAGTCCAGGACAGCCAGGGATACACAGAGAAACCCTGTCTCGAAAAACCAAAAAAAAATTTTTCTATCCATTTCTTCTGTCTTCTCTTCAGTGCCTGAGGTTCTCTTTTCCATCTTTTATATTCTGCTTCTGAGATTCCTGTTTGAGTTTCTGAAATTTTCATTTCCAGATCCCTCAGTTTGGTTTTCTTTATTGATTTCATTTCTGTTCTGATATCTTTTTTTGGTTTTTGGTTTTTCGAGACAAGGTTTCTGTAACAGCCCTGGATGTCCTGGACTCACTCTGTAGACCAGGCTGGCCTCTGCCTCCCGGGTGCTGGGATTAAAGGTGTGTGGCTCGCCGGGCGGTGGTGGCGCACGCCTTTAATCCCAGCACTCGGGAGGCAGAGGCAGGTGGATCTTTGTGAGTTTGAGGCCAGCCTAGTCTACAAAGTGAGTCCAGGACAGCCACGGCTACACAGAGAAACCTTGTCTCGAAAAAAACAAAACAAAAACAAAAAACAAAAAAAAAAAAAAGGTGTGTGGCTCTGCTCTCATATTTTGAATAGTGTTTTCATTTTATCTACCCTTGGTTTGTATTTTCATAGATTTAATTAATAAATTTATTCATATCATTTTAAAACCCTTAAGCATATTCATAAAGGCTGTTTTGAAGTCCTATCTGTGCTTCAGCTACATTGCATTTTTCAAGGCCTGCTGTAGTAGAGTTACATGGCTTTAGTGGGGACACATTGTCCTATTTGATCACCATAGATTAAAGCTGGACATCAATTACAGAAACTACAGAAACCTTACAAACTCATAAAAACTGTACAACTCACTACTGAATGAATGAGTCAGGGTAGAAATTACTGATTATGTTTTTGCACTGTCTTAATATATCTGGGTTTGGAGTAATTGTTATTATAGGTGTTGAGATATAGTCTTGTCTTTGTTGGATGGGTTTTCCATTTTTTTTATTTCTATTGCCCTCTGTAGATCTTAAGAAGGTGTGGTGGGTTTCCTGGTAGGGAGTCTATCAGGTGTGACTATTGGAGTCCCTGGGGAGAACTTGTTTGTATGTATTGGGACCTGAAACCCAGGAAGGGGGAGGGGCGGGGGGGGGGGGCTGAGGAGGAAAGCTGGGTCTGCCATGGGAATCTGGTGTCCACAGTGAGTGAAAGAAGAGAGGAAGACTGCTGAGACTGCAACTACAGAACTGGGATTAGAGAAGAGTAAAGATTGCCTACCCGTTTCTCTGGCTAGCATGGCCAGTGGGTCTCCAGAAAAAAGCTGCCTCAGGTGTTGGCCAGTGAGACAAAGGGATGGGGAGAGAAACTGAAGCCGTAACTTTTAACCACAGTCGAGTAAGTGTTTTCCCCCAAAAGGATTCCATTCTTCTTATCAGTAGACCTACATTGCAAAAAAAGTGTACTCCATTGTCTTTACTGTATTTTGATTGGCAGTGCTCTGTGGCTGAACTATATCTTCAGTCCCTTGTTACTGAATGTCATCTATAAGAAGCTATGGAAGTTTGCTTCTCTCTTGTTACTGAGCTCCAGTCAGCATCTCAGTATTGCCCCTTGGTCACAGTTTGCTTTGCTTCTTGAGAGAAAACCTGCAGCCAGCTATGGCTTGATGCTGAGTGGGGCTGGTGTACACAGAATCTGGCTTGCTGTTGATGTGTGTAACTCAGCCTTTCCCCAGTGGGTTTCACCTAGTGTGGGCCCAGCAGACACCTAATTCAAGTTGACTCATTGGCAGCGTGTTTCATTGGGAATAGTTGTAGAGTCTCAGGTGCCATTCTGCTTCTAAATCCCAAGAGAATCCTGTGTTTCTGTTTTTGAATGTGTGGGCATTACACTGGTGGAGCCTGAGTCAGTTGTGTTTTACGGTGTGTCTTTTCCATAACTGTGCATTGAGGCACACGCTCCTTGCCACATGCACTGTTTACAGTAGCTGCATAAGACTCCTTGGGTGAGTGACCCTGCTCTGGTCCCATGATGCCCCTGTTGGATTAACTTTGCCTGTTGTTGACTCTGGACAGTGCTGAAATATTCACGGCCTCTGTAGGAATATCTGTCTCCGGAACAGAGGAGAGACCATGCACTGTAGACCAAGTTCCACCATTCAATTTGTATGTAATTCTTCAGTTTACAAGTAAGACTCGCTTACACATCGGCCTACTTACCTTTAGGATAGATTACTAACACTGGCTAAATTCTAATGTATTTTAGATACATAATTGCAAAACAATTATAATTAATGTTTCTGTATCTTTTTGTTTGTTTGGGTGGGTTTTTCATTTATTTGTTTTTAGATAGATTGTGACTGTCTACCTCTGACTGGCCTTGAACTTACTGAGATCCACCTGCATCAGCCTCCCAAGTGCTTGGACTAATAGATTTGTGCCAACATGCCTGGCAGTGTTTCTGTATCTGTGTCTGTATATCTGTGTGGAATATACCCAACACTGTGCTTTTTTTTTTTTTCTGTGACAAAAACAACCTGGAGAAGCAGTTCTGTCATATAATTTTAGGATTTTAAGTCCATGGTCATGTGGTTCCATTGTTTGTGGATTCTGGTGGAAAGATCCAGCAGAGCAAAGTTGCTTACCTTTTGGTGGCCAGGAAACAGGAGCAAAACCAAGACAAGAGGACTAGGAGCAAGCTCTCTTCAGAAGCTTGCCCAGGGACCTACTTTCTACAGCTAAGCCCTGCCTTCTACACCTCCCAGTATTGCCATCCGATTATCCACTGAAGTTAGAGCTCTCCTGATCCAACCACCTCCCAAGAGCCCCATAGTTGGCCACCTTAAGCATGAGCCTTCAGAAGACATACAAGATTCAAACCATACACTGGGTATTATTGTATTTATCCTTTTTAATTATAATAGTGAGAAATAAGGAAATAGGCAGTAATCATGTTGTCAGAAGCCAAGTTATTTCTACTTTGGGGAGTTCCTTATTGACCTCTGGGCTTTTTTTTTTTTTTTTTTTTAATTTGATTCAGTGTTTATTTGTGTATCCCTGGCTGTCCTAGACTCTCTGTAGACCAGGTTGGCCTTGAACTCACAGAGATCCACCTGCCTCTCCCTCCCAAGTACTGGGATTAAAGGCATGTGTGCCACCACACCCGGGTGATCTCTGGGCTTTTGGTGTTCAAGTCACAGCTGTTTTGAGGTCACATTGGGTGGCTTCCCTTTCTCCACGCTCTGCTTTCAGGGCTGCCCTTGATACAGTTGTATGTGTATGTATGTGTACACGTGGCGATGCATGTGTACCCTGGTGTATGGTGCTGTGGTTTGATACAGAAGTCAGGGGACACCTTGCAGGAGTTAGTTCCTCCTTCCGTAATGGGTCATGGGACGACTCAGACTGTCAGGCCTGGTGGCGGGCATCTTCAGCCATTTGGCCACCTCTGTGCCCAGAACACCTCTAGCTGACACTTTGGCATCGTTTGGGCTGAGCCTTTGCTTCCCTCTCTCCAGAAGGTTCCCTTTCTGAACAGGTACACAGCTTATACACCCTCACACGTGTCCAGTTAGGTTTGCAAAGCATCTGTTCAGACTGGATATGCCCATATGTGTTCTAGACTATCTGTGGGTTCTAGGTCTACAGGGAAGACAAATCCAGATGTGTTCTAGACTATCTGTGGGTTCTAGGTCTACAGGAAAGACAAATGTGCAGATGAAAAGTTTAAAAGACCAGGCATAATGGGCGGCATATGCTTTTTTTAGGTTTTTCAAGACAGGGTTTCTCTGTGTAGCCCTGGCTGTCCTGGACTCACTCTGTAGACCAGGCTGTCCTTGAACTCACAGAGATCCGCCTGCCTCTGCCTCCTGAGTGCTGGGATTAAAGGCGTGTGCCACCATGCCCAGCAGTGGCATATGCTTTTAACCTCAGCATTCAGGAGGCAAAAATAGGCCAATCTCTGTGAGTTAGAGGCTGACCTGGTTTACACAATGAGTTCTAGGCCAGCCAGTGACCCTGTCTCAAAAAAAAAGTAAGTTAAAAAAAAAAAAGTAAGTAAAAATTTAAAAAGTTTAATGAAGCATTTGTTATTTGAGTACATGTAAAAATTTTTTGTTTTTTTTTTTTTACGGGGTAACTTATAGATTTTTGGTTTGAATAAGTCATTTTAGGTTTCCTTTGCCATCTGTATATTCTGAGCAGTGGCCAGGACATATCATTTGGGTCTGATTTTTAGTCTCATGGATGGAGCTTTTGCCGAAAGTCAGAAGTTGCTTTTGTCTCATGTAATTGATGATTTCCTCTAAGTACAAGGCATCAGCCAGGTCTAGCCAGTGGGTGTGTGCTGCCCATCTAAGGAAGACCATGCTGCTTTATTGCTAATGATCCATAAAAGCACAGTAATCTAGAGCCTGGATAGATGTCTGCCTTCAAAAATAAACTGTCTGTAGGTTGGAGGTGTCTGTCTCCTTTTTCTTGCATCTCTTTCATGGTCACTTCTGCCCAGCAGCCACTGGGGGCAGTCTTCACCCAGGGTAACACACATGGCCACTGACCACTGCTGTAGTGTTGGCACAGGAACACAGGTTTTCAGGACGGAGATGTTCTGGCTCTGTCCTCGTCTTCCAGGTGCATCCTACCTTCAACTTAGTGAGAGCTCTTCTGCACTTGATGGCAGCCAGATGGTTGTGACCATCAGAGCTACAGGGACAGTAGGAGCACTTGGCAGCATGTATGGATCACTGAGCTGCCTGTGCCAAAATAGTGCATGGGATATAAGAGTTTACTACAGCAGTGTCGTGCTGATGATCTCAGCCACCTCCTCAGGGCCTGTTATGCTCTGAGGAGTCCCTCAAACTTCCCCCAGGATCTGTCCTGCTGGTGATGAAAAACCCCACACCATCCTAGGGGGCTGAGGAGGTTGGAATAACATCCCTTCAGCTCCAGAGCCTGTCTTGTGCCAGTTCGTCACACCCAAGTCCTGTCTCAGTGTTCCTGCACACTGCAGGGTGGGCATTAAGGTTCCTGATCTGACCTGTGCTTACCTCCTTACTATTATCATCCTTCAGACTCAGCATCTACCTCTGCAAGTTTCTTCATGTATTACTGAGCAGTTTTACTATTTAAATTCTTTCCTACTGAGTATTAAAATTGTCTCCATTCTTAATAGCGGAAATGAGGAAACAGAGGGAATTCTATCACAAACTGGGCATGGAGGTGCCAGGTGACATCAAGGGGGAGGCGTGTTCAGCAAAACAGCACTTAGATCCCCGCAATGGTGAGTAGCTGCATTAGGCCACCATGCAGTTTAGAAGTTCATTTACCAGGTTTTTCTTTCACAGAGCACTTTGTCTCAAGCCTAAGGTGGGTTTGCCAGAAAGTGACCATTTTCTGATGGTTGCTAAAAAGGTTCTTCATCAACCCTGGTAGCTGGACCTGGGGATTAAGTACAAGAGATACTAGAAAATGCCTGGGGTCATGTGGAAGAGAACAGAATTGGGCAGAGGGCCTAAGAAAAAACATGGAAGGTGGATATCCTTAAGATGAGATTCTAACTTTGCTTTATAATAAAGAAACCAAATGCCAGTTGGATTTGAACATAAAAGTAATTGGTGTTTTTAAGTCTGTATTTAATAAGTTATTCAAATCTTTGAGTCCTGGTGCTTTATCAAAGGGACTGTTTAAGTTCCTGAGAAATCTCAAGACCACCCTGTATATGCTTACCAGCCTATGGAGAGTTGCCTGGGTCCCAGTAGGAGTCAGACCAGGGTGCATCGGAGTGGGTAAGGTGGGTGGAAGTGAGAATCTGGTCCTGAGTGTGTGTTCAAACAGTAAGGTTCCATGAGCCAGTCTTCTTAGAGAAGTACATTACCAAGGAGAGTGTCCTGGGGGCTTGTCTCTGCTGTGCTCACCAGTTTTGGTCACTGTCTCCATCTTCTGTGTTCCTTAAGATACACTAATCCGAAATCTACTGAGCCCCACAAGACACATAAGGCAGAACCTGCCTCACACCAGAGTTACTTAGCAGAATGGTTTTAATTGGAATTACTGAGCTCCTTGTACGTATGCAATCAGGAGAGTGAATGTCAGCATGCTCTTTCATAGACTATGAATATTGCAACATTTTGGGTTTCTTAATATGGGTTTTGCTTGTCCAAAATGCTTGGAGCCAAAGGTGTTTCTGAATTTTTTTTTTTAATGTTTGTTTGTTTGCTAGCTAGTTTTTGGAAAAGTTGCACATAGTATTTTTACTTGTCCCTTTTTCTCCATACAGCCTGTCACATGGGTTAAATATGATAGTTCCCACTTATGCCACAAAAGTTTCATATGCTAGAACTTTTGAATTCTGGGTTAGAGATATTTTAACCTGTACAACACTTTCTGTTTGTGCTAAAAGGTGAAACCAAAGCAGATGACAGTTCAAATAAAGAGGCAGCCGAAGAGAAGCAGGAGGAGGACAACGACTACCACAGAAGTGACGAGCAGGTCGGAACCCCCCTCTGAGTTCTCTGATGTCAGTTTAGTCCCATGTCTGCATACTTCAATGTCTCGTGAAAGTGTGACAAGACAAAACATCATGAAGTTTTCTTCCTATTAATTCCTTACCTTTTTAAAATATTCCTATTGTTTGTTTTAATTATGAAAACAGCATATACTGACTTTAAAGCATTTCAGACATATAGAACTACAGTCTACAATCAGTTTATGTTTTCCATAGCCCACTGCAAATACTCACTGTAGTAGTTTGGTACCTTCTCTGCTGTGGCCCCAAGGGAAGCAACCTATCAGCACAGTGAAGAGAAATAAGGATGCGGGGTTGAGGACTATCCATGTCTCAGTTCCACATTATCAGGTGAAAGAAAAATATCACCACAGAGATGCCATAAGGGTCTGATAAAATTCCGTGTCTCTGACTACAGAACTTCCTAGTGTGTCATCTGAGTTTTTGAGGTCTAATAGTTGTGATGTTTCTCGTGAAGGAGCGCCATTGCCTTACTCAAACAAGGAGTAATGAGATGCCATGACTGGTGGGCTGCCTCTATGCTTGGATGTTTTTTTCCAGCAGCAGAGAAACAAGAATGGGACACTTAAAGGGGGGAACAAGGATGCTGTTAGTCTCAGGTAGTGCTGTCTCACATAAAACTTAAGACAATCCACTGAAAACAGCTTACTTTGCTACATGTGTGACTTGATCAGCGTGTAATCAGGGCATGTTGTGAAGAGGCAAAGAACCAGGGCACACCACCAGGAAAACTTTCCCCAATCCGACTTCAGACATGATGCCAGTGTTGACAGGAAACACTGACTATACCGCTCCCTGGGAGACAATTGTACACATGAGATTGCTTGGCCCTATCAGAGCTCATTGTGACTGAAACGTATTCCGGGGGCAGGAATGTGGAATCTTATTTTTAACATTTTTAGCATAATTCTGCAGTTAACGATGGTCAGCTCCACAGAGATAGGTAGGTTTGCAGATACATGTGGGTAAGAATTCTTTTCCTGTGGTGAGAGGGCCACTTTGAATCCGTTGTGGGCAGCAAGCACTGCAGTCACCTTGGAGTGGCCCCTGGTTTTATCTGCTGTGCTGATTCTGAGCCTCAGTGGCAGAGGGTGCTGTCTGTAGGGACCTTGGAACAACTCAGGCGATATCCCCAGGGGGCACAGGCCCTGCCTTGTGGGCCATGTGCCTAGTAGTTGTTCTCCAGTTACAGTGTTCTTTTCCTGGACTCAGCCCTATACTTTTGGAAGCCACTGGGTCTCTGGACCTTGTCTAGCCCCTGGACATGGCTTATGCCAATTTTCTGTAGATTCGCACAGAATTGTTTAAGAATATTTTCTCTTTCTCTCTCTTAGAGTTTAAAAAGTTTCTGTTGATTGTTGTGAATGTTGCCTTTTTATTTTTTATAACCATGCTACTTGTTTAAGTTTCTTAAAGCATATGTGAGGAGTTGTAGTAAGCAGCTCTTAGTTTTATTACACTATATTATTTTATGATACTTAATGCCTCTACCTCCCTTCCACCCCCACCCCCCCCCACTAGGTAGGAGATAAAGAAGATTAGAGGGAAAGGGACGTAGGTCTCTTTTAACTACTTCCTGCTGATTAGGTTCTTTGGGGGGGCAATACCTAACCTTGAGTTAGGATATCTACCAGTCCAGCAAACCAGCAACAGCTCAGGGGAGCACCAGCAGGGAGAATAGCCACCTCTTCCTTCCTCAGAGCCCCCTCCCCCACACACACAGCATTTATCCCCTCACCAAAGCACTCAGAATTAAACCCTCACCGGCTGTTAGCTCACAAGAGATTCGTGTAGCTAACAGCTGTGCACAAACTGAAGCAACCCATATTCCACACCTGGGATATCAACAGAAACATCCCATAACTAAGTTTTTTAAGAAACAGCTATTACCACAAACAGTGAATTTCGTTTTTGTATTTGTCTAGCCTTTGGTGCTAAACTGTATGTTCTTGATCTCACACAAACTGTGGACTTCCTGAGTGCTTTGGGTGCAATCCTGCGCACTGGCAAGTTGTACCCTACAGCCCTTTTTTTCAGGAGAGGCATTAAGCCGCCATCTGACTTCTGAGATAAGTGTCTCAAGGGTCCACCTGAACACCTGTTTGCTATAATACTTTCTACTTCCTGTCGCTGGTGTTTCCTTCTCTGTGCTTCTCCAGTGTCCAGGCTCTCATTTGCTTTTCTGTTGCTGTGATGAACAACACAACCTGAATCAACTTGGGGGAGGAGGGGTTTGTTTCAATTTTCACTTGATGGCCCATCATCAAGAGGAGCCAGGATAGGATCTCAAGGCAGGAACCCTTCTTATTGATCTCCTTCCTCTGGCTTTCTTGCCTAGCTTTCTTATACAGTTCAGTAGCACCTCCTTGGGGTAACACTGTCCACAGTGGACTGGTCCTAACCTCCATTATTAGCAATCAAGAAAATGCTCTACAGACATTTCCACAGGCCAGTTTGATGTAGGTGATTCCTAAGTTGAGGTTCCCTCTTCCCATATGTGTCAAAAAGACAAGATTAGCGATAACAAGTCTACTCTTTGTCACCTTAACATATAAACATATCACTATTAAACTATAGAAGATTCTTTTTTTGTTTGTCCCAGGATCTCATGTTGATTATCAGAATATAAAATACAAAACAACTTTACAGTCCCACGATGTTTTGGAGTTTCATCACTTAAAAGTTCAGTGTCTTGGGGACTGGAGAGGTGGATCAGCGAGTCTCTTTAAAAGTCTAAGGTCTCAATTCTGGGTCACTGTAAAATCAAAGTTGAGTTAAATATTTTTTTGTTTCAAAAAGGAAGAAAAAAATAATCACACTTAAGGAAAAAAATCTTGTAGTTCAGTGTCTGGCATCTTGGACTCAGGCTGTTGTGGTTTCCCAAGGGCTTGGGCAGCCCCTCTCCTTCGGCTCTGCCATCTGCGCACATGCGCTGGTCTTACAGTCTCAGGCTGACTCCATTCCACACTTGCCGCTGTCCTTGGTTGTCTTCCTACAGTCCGAACATCTCCAGTTTGTGAGTTCTCTTCTGCACCTGGGGCTGCACCTTCACCAGTAACTTCATCAGGGAGGCTCCAAACCTGCCTTATGGTACGAAGCTTCACATTCTCTCCAGGACTCTTTCAGTCTTGGGGTTTTGTTTCCACTGTAACTGGGGCTTCACCCTCACCAAGGTTCCCCCCCCCTCCACACACAGCCTAGCCTCTCTTTAGGAAGACTCCAACCCTGCCACAGAGTACCAAACCTCAGTTGTTCTTAGACCCTTACATGCTTAAAAAACCAATATCATGTGGGAGACATTTGCATATCTTATGCTAAATTCTGCTGCTACTTTAAAATACAACTTCATCATGGGCTGTACCCTTCTGTGTGTTATCCTGAGGAAATACTTCAAGGAAGACTTCTTCACCTCCATGGTCTCTTACTAGTCACAGCTGATATTTTTAGCCCCAGCTGACCAGCATTGATTGTCCCAGTAAAGAAAGGTTTCACACCAGTGGTGCTGGTATCTAGTTAATCACAGCTGATTCTTCAGCTCCAACTGACCAGAAATCTGAGCTATGCCCTCTTGTTGTTTTTTTTTGTGCTTTCTCTGTGTAACAAGCCCTGGCTGTCCTAGACTCTGCACATGCTTCCTTTCTGAACTCCCCATGTCTCAAGCTCATCCACCTCAGAGAGTAAGAATTCAGTCTATTCTCATTCTGAATTCCCCTTGAATCTCTACCCAGATCAGCCTCTGCATACCAGGTAGCTCTGGTAACTGTTTTCCCACCTTTTCTCGGTGGCCCCAGAGGGCAGGAGTGGCTGTGCTGCACTGAGCCTTGGATTCTTGCAGCTGGTGCAAAATCCAGATCACATGGTACATGGCAAGAGGGGAAGCTGTCAAGGAGCATGGAGCAGGTTCAGGAGGTAGAAGAGAGGCCGAAGTAAAAGCCTGTGGCCTGGTTCCCGAGCAGTCTGTTGTGGACAAGAAATTCCTCTGTTGCCTGTAACAAAATATACCCCCCCCACACACCCTAAGGCCTCAGTCATCCCCACATACACCTTGGGTCTGAACATCAGCAGCACCTGTGTGGGGAAAAAGATTCATATCAATGGCCCCGGACCCATCTGCCTTGATGGACTATGCCTCACCTGTGAGTCTTAAGATTGCTGTTGTGGGTGGTCACAAGGCCAGGGTTTTAGTTTCTTGTTCATGGGTCCTCACAGCCACCTGCTCTTGTCTCGCAAATGGCTTAGACCTGTAGTCCATAGATAGTACAAGTAAGCACCTTGTCTTCTAAGATTCCTCCTGGTCTCCTTTCTATCCATCTTCCTGAACCAGTCCTTCCATAGTTTGTGAGGAATCTTGCTCTGTAGTATGATTTCATAATAATCTGTTTTCTGATCAACTGGCCTGTGTCCCCTCCCTCTCATTTCTAAGTTAGGAATGTTCTTTCCTTTTTTGTTTGTTTGGTTTTGTTTGATTTTTGAATTCATTTTCTTGTTTGTTTGTTTTGTTTCATTTAGTTTTGAGACAGAACTTCACATAGAGCAAGGTGGCGTGAAACTCTAGCTTAAGTTGACCTTGAACTCACGAGCCACCCTACTTCTGCCTCCCCAGTGCTGTGGTGCAGACAGGCCTGTGCCACCACATCCAGCAGCTGGGTCCACCAATGCGCTACCTCGGTCTGTGGCATTTCTTTTAATAAGGTATCACAAGAAGTTTGTACTTTCTTTTAAGTTGCCCCCTTCTTCTTTGTCTTTTTAATGTGTGTGTACATGTGTGCAGGTGCCTGTGGAGGCCAGGAGAAGGCACTGGGTTCCCTGGAGCTCAAGTTACAGGTGGTTGTGAGCTTCCCAACATGGTTCTGGGAACTGAACTTGGGTCCCCTGGAAGAGCATCACACACTTTACCCATGGTACATCTCTCCAGCCCCTTTGGTCTTTTGGTTTTCATTGTTTGCTTTCCTGGTCTGCAGGTTTCTTTTTTTCATCATCCAGGGAACTTGCTTTTCCAAATTCTGGCTTCCCTTGTCCCTCCCTCTGTGCAGGTCTGTGGATTTCATTCATCTGTCTTCCTACTGGCTTCCTTATATTTTCATACTTTAAATAGCACCTTTGTCTTTAAACTTAAATTCTTACTATTAATTTCTTGAAATGATCTTTGAGAAAGGTGTTTTTTGTTTTTTGTTTTTTTTTTTTGGTCTTGAGCTAAGACTAATTTTCAGTTCAGGCAGAGTGTTTTTAGCTTCAGTGAATGTGTTTGCTATTTTTAGAAGTTATGGTGTATTTTTATGCTTGTATAATCTTCTTTACTCAGTATCTTTCGTCTTTGATTTTTCCTTTTGTATCTATTATGATACACATTTTAGTTAATTTCCTTTTTAATTCTTTTACCTGAGTTTTCAGAAACTTGAGGGAACCCATTTTGGAGGAGGGGCTTTCTCTCAGCCCTGGGATAAAGCTTTGCCTCTCTGAAGCAGATTCCCACTTCCATTGCCTTGTACCCTGACTTGTTAGGATCCAACAGTTAGCTCCTCTTGTAGGTCTCTGTCTCACCCCTGAACTCTGACCCTGAGAAATAATGGCTTATCCAGAGCACCCTCTTGGTGTCAGGTCAGGCTCTTCTCATGGCTCTTCCTCCATCAGAAGCACACCTCTGTGTCTTTCACAGTCCTTGCTTAGTACAGGACCTGTTGGGGTAAGGGCAGGCATTTGAGAACCTGAGGGATTCGGTGCCCTTAGGAAACACAGATACATAGCACTCAGAATGACTATAAGTTAAGAAGACCAAAATTGACAAGCTAGGGTGTTAGCATTACAAAGACTCTAAGGAGGTTTTAAAAGAAGGTATAAAATGACTGAGGCAAAACTCCTTCTACAGTGTTGTTTTGATTTCAAAAGACCGGCCCTCATGGATGTAGGAACAATAGTCTGAGGGTGGCAGTTCTGACCTCCTATCCTTTCTCTTCCAGGTGAGCATCTGTCTGGAGTGCAACAGCAGCAAACTACGTGGCCTCAAGCGGAAGTGGATCCGATGCTCAGCGCAGGCCACAGTGTTGCACCTGAAAAAATTCATCGCCAAGAAGCTCAACCTCTCCTCCTTCAATGAGGTAGCTATCAGCCAAGGAGCTGGGATAGCTCCTTCTTGCCTGTCTTGTTTATTAAAATAACAAGCCAGGCATTGTGGCGTAGGCCTTTAATCCCAACACTCAGGAGGCAGAGACAGGTGGATTGTGAGTTCAAGGCCAGCCTGGTCTACAGAGGGAGGTCCAGGACAGCCAGAGAAACCCTATCTTGAAAAACAAAAACAAAATCAAGCAACAAAAGACACATACCCCTTCTTTTTTAGCGACCTTATTTGGAGATTTAAAAAACCATTTTTTTAAATAAAAGATTTATTTTATATATATATATATATATATATATATATATATAAAATAAATCTTTTACCTACATGTATATGCACCATGTTTATTCTAGGTACCCATAGAGGTCAAAAGAGGGCATCAGATCCCCTGGAAATGGAGTTACAAACATTTGTTAGCCACCATGTTGGTGTGGGGTATCAAAGTGCTCTTAACCATTGAGCCATCTCTCTGATCCTACAACTTTGTTTTTTAGTTTAATGAATGAGTGGGTTGATGAATGAATGAGGGATGGATATAACAGTTATAGGTTAAAAGTAATAACTGAGAATAAAGTAAAACTAGAGGCCCAGTGCTTGCTGTTGGGGCTTAGGGCAGAGACTTGTATGTTGAAATATTATTAATATTTAATATTGATTCATATAATTATTAAGGCCATGGTAATTCCTTAACTTTAAACACAGAGACCTGTTAAATTTTAATAACCCTTAAAGTACTGGGGCTGGGCAGATCTTAAACCCATAAACTGTCTTGTCTGTTTCTCAGCCACAACCCTCATAAATACTTGTCCACGTTCCGTCTGAGCTGGTTCTCTCCATTATGCCAACCCATGAGGAGCAGCTACAGCCACATGTGCTCATTGCTGACCCACGGTGTCCTGCTCCTTTCTCTCCTTGTGCTCCTGCTATCCCCAGGCCCATGAACACTGGCCCTACCTAACCCTCTCTTGCCCAATCCAGGCTGTAAGCAACTCTGTTTAGCCAATTGGGGATTATTTTGAGAGGCAAAGTTTACACAATGTCACTCTGGATACCTGAGGATTTGCTTATAGGGCAGCAAGGATCTTGGAGGGGCAATTAACATTTGATACCTAGTAAGTTCCAAATCAACCCCAACACATGTACTCAGAAACCCAGCCTGTGTGACACTTGGGCAAAACATCAGCAGGAGCTGCTCCTGCTACACCAAGGAACGGTCAGTGATCTGACCGTTCCTTGCCTCGTAAGAGTTCTGAGGCTGTCTGGAAAAGTATTTGAAGAGCATATAGATCCCTGTCATGACAGAAGGTCCAGCATGTTGTAGCCGGCACATATGAGTGGTGGTTGAGTTTAGTTTGGAGAGTGGCATCTAGAGCTGAGTTACCGTTGAGCAGTATCCCAACTGGAACCTGTGGGTTTAACCCACTAGAAGAGGGTGTTGGCAGATATAACATCTTAAGGCTTTTAAGATGAAACATCAGATTATCTGCTAAGCCTAACCTCAGTGACAAAAATCTTGTATTAGTGTGCAGTAAAGGAAGATTTTAGGCACAGATTGGGGGAAGTCAGATAAGAGATAACAGAGGCAGAGACTGAAGTGACTGGCCATGAGCCCCTAGAAATGATGGGGCAAGAGGATCTTCTTGTAGTCAGTATCCCCCAAGTCTGTGTGCTTAAAACTCCTGGTACTGGGAAGTAGGACCTCGAGGAAATGTCTAAATCATGACCTGTACCTAGGGAGTCTCCCTTCTGTTCCTACAGCCTGCAGTGACAGCAAGTGCTTACATTAAGACCAGAATCCCAGCTTCTGGCACACATTCACTGTTAATTGGATTATATTAACATATATTAATGTTGTATTATGTTAACATGTTAACTGTTTATCAGTTGCCCAGTCTGTGCCATTCAGTTATAGCCACACTGAGAAATACTGCCAGCGGTCCTGCCACAGTGCTCTCAGAGCTTTGTATCAGACCCTGGAGTGCCGAGGGGCTTACCATCAGCCCTGAGCCAACCACATGAGTGGCTGGGGCGGAAGTGGAAGACACAGAATGAAGACATTACTGGATATTAACTCCCAGGAGCCCACAGGAAAAAGCAGTTATAAGTTTGTTTGGGTAGAGGAAAAGCTGGGAGGGTAGGAGAACCTTGGATCCTGTGAAAGTAAAGATACCCATCTTGACTTGAAGTGGCTTTTGTGCACTGTGCAGTGTTTCCCTCTGGTTGGATGATGGACGACGGTTCACATTGTTTTGG
>CAJQZJ010000662.1:2589098-2610469 GCA_907164525.1 Lophiomys imhausi | reverse complement strand
GTCCATATACAAGGGTCAATACCATTGTGGCCAACTATAATCTTAGTTTTGTATCAATATACAAATATCAATACTGACGTAGACCAATACAATCTTATTTTTGCACAATAAACAATGGTCAATACCACTTTAGCCAAATATACTATTAATTTTGTATCAATATACAAGGGTATAAGGGCATATTCAATAATGTGACCTTTCTTCTTGATCCTTCCTGTGCTGTGTCTCGATTTTTCTCAAGTCTGTGCATTCCTACATAGGAGATAAAGAAGGATACAGAAAAGGGAAAGAAGGAATACCCTGGGTCTAACCTCCAAAACCCATTAAACAGGACCATTTAACAACTTGTAATCTCTTCCCCTAAATAACAGTGTTTTCAGTTGTCCTTCAAATAACCGAAAAAAGGGGGGGGGGCGGAGAAACACCCTCCCCACCCTCTGGGTATGGGATGTCGTTCTCTTAAAATTACTTCCTGCTGATTTGGGTCGTAGTAAACCTGTTTGGGGCCCAAACCAAAATGGAAAAATGTTTAAAAATGTTAATACAATCCTTTTATGTTCAGTCCTTCTGTTCTCAGCTGTTTAGATGTCCTAAGGAGTTTGTAGGCAGAAGCTGAACTTCCAGGCTTTACTGAGGTTCTGGCTGGGGCATTGTGTAGAACTGAACAGTCTTAGCGATATTGAGTTGTTGTGGTTGTAGGCTTTTGATGGAGACATCTATTGAGGGAGTCTGTCAGGCTGAATCATCTGGGTCACTGGTCTTCTTTTGGTGTCTGATTCTGATTTCTGCTGAGGTTTCCGTTGTCCAGTTGTCCCTGGGTTCCTTGGATGGATGCTTTGATTCTCCTGGAAAGATAAGAACAGAGCCCTGCCCTATTCCTCACTCAGGGAAAATCGCCCTCTTTTTTTTGGGGGGGGTAGGTAATATTTCTCCTAAAGCAAATTTGGTTTTTGACAATATATAAAGTGTTATCTTTCAATCTGGTTTAAAGAAGAAATTATTTTGTTATTTTGGAGCTAACCCAGCTTTAGTGTATATATTTTGAGGTCTCGAAGGACAATTTGTTTGTGTTGTGTGGGCCTTTTGTAAGTAGCTTTTAAACTTAGGTCCTTCCAAATCCTATGTGTGTGTCTCCGCATTCTAATTATTGGGATCCGAGACCTGTGGTTCCCATCTGAGGGGATTAAAGATGTGTTCCACCACTCCTGGATCGAAGTTTTTCTTTATTTAGAGTTTGTTTTGTATCAGGCTGACCTTGAGCTCTGAGATCTGCCTGTTTCTGTCTCTAGTGTGTTGGGATTAAGGGTGTGTACCCTCACCACCCTTTTCCGTGTAACTCTAGAATTTATAAGTCCACTAACTCTATGGTGCTCCTCCCATCTCTGCTGAAGTTAAAGGCATGGGTTAACACCACATTTCTCCTGTATTTTACCTTAGCTCTACGTTTTTTCAACACTTGGAGGTTCATAAAACCAGGTTGAACGGCTGTGTCCTTTATTTTATTTACAGTGTATTAACGTTGTTACCTGCTTTTTTTTTTAATTAGTAAATTTATTTGTTTGTTGCTACAGGTTACATCCTTGACATATTGTCCTCTTTTCCTGCTTCCCAGCCCCACCCTCCCATGCTCTACTCCCTGACCCTTCCATCTTGATCCTCTGGGGTGGAGTGTCCCTGCATACCAGTCTCTCACCACAGATCAGGAGTCATATGAGGGCTGAGGGCCTCTTCATACACTGGGGGGTCTACGAGGCAGTACTGCCCGTGAAAGGTGTCTCCTTGATATGGGGGGGAAACAGAAAAAAAAAACAACAGACACACAAACCCACAAAAACAAAGAACAACAACAAAAAAAGAGAGGAAAAAGAAAGAGAAAAAAGAGGGAAAGGAAAAAGAAATTTATGTCCATGTTCCTTTTGGTGTGTTGGTTGTAGTACAGATATCCTGTACGATATAGCTAAAATCCCACTATAAGTGAATAGATGCCATGTGCATCCTTCTGAGTCTGGGTTAGCTCACTCAGGATGAGCTTCTCTAGATCCATCCATTGGGTTGCAAATTGCATGATTTCATTGTTTCTTATAGCTGAGTAATATTCCATTGTATAGATGTACCACAATTTTTTAATCCATTCTTCAGTTGAGGGACATCTGGGTTGTTTCCAGTTTCTAGCTATTACAAATAAGGCTGCTATGAACATAGATGAGGAGACTTCCCTATGTCTCCGTGAGAGGTCCTTTGGGTGTATACCCAGATGTGGTATGGCTGGGTCCTGAGGCAAAGCTATTCCAAGGTTTCTAAGATATCTCCAGACAGACCTCCATAGTGGTTGCACAAGTCTGCACTCCCACCAGCAATGGAGGAGGGTTCCCCTTTCTCCACACCCTCGCCAGCATGTGCTGTCATTTGAGCTCTTTATCTTAGCCATTCTGACAGGTGTGAGATGGAATCTCAGGGTCGTCTTGAGTTGCATTTCTCTGATGATTAAGGATGTTGAGCATTACTTCAGGTGACTCTCGGCCATTAGGGATTCCTCCTTTGTGAATTTTCTATTTAGCTCCATCTCCCATTTTTTGATTGGATTATTTGGTTTCTTGGCATTTAGTTTCTTGAGTTCTTTGTAGATTTTAGATAATAGCCCTCTATCAGATGTGGGGTTGGTGAAGATTTTCTCCCAGTCTGAAGGCTGCTGTTTTGTTCGAATGACAGTGTCTTTTGCCTTACAGAAGCTTTTCAGTTTCATGAGGTCCCATTTATTGATTGTTGATCTCAGGTCCTGAGCTGTTGGTGTTCTGTTCAGGAAGTTGTCACCTGTGCCAATGAGTTCGAGGGTTTCTCCTACTTTTTCTTCTATTATCTTTAGTGTGGCCGGCCTTATGTTAAGGTCTTTGAACCACTTGGAATTAAGTTTTGTACAAGGTGATAGGTATGGGTCTAATTTCATTCTTTTACAAGTGGACATCCAGTTGGACCAGCACCATTTGTTGAAGATGCTATCCTTCTTCCATTGTGTGGTTTTGGCTTCTTTGTCAAAGATTAGTTGGCCATAGGTGTGTGGGTTCATGTTTGGGTCTTCAATTCGATTCCATTGATCCACTGGTCTGTTTCTATACCAGTACCATGTTGTTTTTATTATTATTGCTCTGTAGTACAGCTTGAAATCTGGGATGATGATACCTCCAGATGCTTTTTTATTGTACAGGATTGATTTAGCTATTCTGGGCTTTTTGTTGTTCCATATGAAGTTGAGTATAGCTTTTTCCAAGTCTATAAAGAATTGTGTTGGTATTTTGATAGGAATTGCATTGAATCTATATATTGCTTTTGGTAGAATAGCCATTTTTATTATGTTGATCCTACCTATCCATGAGCATGGGAGATCTTTCCATCTTCTAAATGCCTCTTCCATTTCTTTCTTCAGGGGTTTGAAGTTCTTGTTATATAGGTCCTTTACTTGCTTGGTTAGAGTTACCTCCAGGGATTTTATGTTGTTTGCGGCTATTGTGAAGGGGGTTGTTTCCCTTATTTCTTTTTTGGTATGCTTGTTTGCTGTATAAAGAAGGGCTTCTGATTTTTTTGAGTTAATTTTGTATCCAGCCACCTTGATGAAGTTGTTTATAAGCTGTAAGAGTTCTTTGGTGGAATTTTTGGGGTCGCTTATGTATACTAACATATCATCTGCGAATAGGGATAATTTGACTTCTTCATTTCCAATGTTTATCCCTTTGATTTCCTTTAGTTGTCTTATTGCTCTAGCAAGAACTTCAAGTACTATATTGAAGAGATATGGTGAAAGTGGACATCCTTGTCTTGTCCCTGAGTTTAGAGGAAATGCTTCAAGTTTCTCTCCATTTAATTTAATGTTGGTCACTGGCTTGCTGTATATTGCCTTTATTATTTCTAGGTATGGCCCTTGTATGCCCGTTCTCTCCAGGACTTTTAGCATGAAGGGGTGTTGGATTTTGTCAAATGCTTTTTCTGCATCTAGCAAGATTATCATGTGGTTTTTTTCTTTCATCTTGTTTATATGGTGAATTACATTGATAGACTTTTGTATATTGAATCACCCCCGCATTTCTGGGATGAAGCCTACTTGATCATGATGTATGATATTTTTTATGTATTCTTGAATTCGGTTTGCTAGTATTTTATTAAGTATCTTTGCATCTATGTTCATGAGGGAGATTGGTCTGAAGTTCTCTTTCTTTGTTGGGTCTTTGTGTGGTTTAGGAATCAGAATGACAGTGGCCTCATAGAATGAGTTTGGCAGTGTTCTTTCTGTTCCTATGTGGTGGAAGAGTTTGAAGAGTAATGGTGTTAGCTCCTCTTTGAATGTCCGGTAGAATTCCATGCTAAAGCCATCTGGCCCTGGGCTTTTTTTGGTTGGGAGATTATTAATGACTGTTTGAAGATATTTCCTGGACCTTGGAGTTGGGAGTCTTCTCTTTCCTCTATGCCTATGATTCTTAGGTTCTGTCTTTTCATTGAGTCCTTGATTTCTTGGATGTTGTGGGTGAGAGATTTTTTAGTCTTCTCGTTTTCTTTGGATGTTGTACTGATTTCTTCCATCAAATCTTCCATGCCTGAGATCCTGTCTTCCATCTCTTGCATCCTATTGTTGATACTCGCATCCGTAGTTCCTGTTCTCTTCCCTTGGTTCTCCACTTCCTCTTTTAACTCTGACTGTGTTTTCTTTATTGTTTCTATTTCTATTTTCATGTCTTGTATGGTATTGTTCGTTTTGTACATTTCCTTCTCCAGCTTACTTGTTTTTGTCTGAAAATCTTTCATTGCTTTGTCTTTTTCCTGTTCAAGCTCTGTCACCTTGGCTTGGAGCTCTTTAATGGTATTGTTCATTGTTTTGGCTTGTAAAATTGTGGCTTCTTTGAATTCCTTCATAGATTTAAGTTCTTCTTGCAGGGACTGTATCACTTTCAATAATGCAGAATTGTCAACGTTTTCATGTGTTTCTGTTGGTGTGAGGTCATCCGAATTGGATGAGCTAGGATAATTCTGCTTTGTTGGAGTCATATTTCCTTTTCTTGGACCTTTGGCCATGTGTGTGTGTTTAGTTGTCTGTTCTTGTCATTTTTTGTGTTTGGATCCACAGTGGATGCTTTGGTGAAGGAGTCGAATTGCTTGGCTATCTGTCCTTGCTTAGGGTGATCTCAGGGTCACTGTGGTTTTAATAGCCTGAATCGTTGTGGCTGGTGCAGCCTATTCCCAGGTAGTGAGTAATGGTCCGGGATTGTTACACTGCTCCCAGTTCAGACTTCTCTATTTTGCACACTGAGCGATCAGCCTTCAATGGTTCTAATGGTATGGACCTGTTTGCCCAGGCACACATTTTGTGGGCTTTGCTTGTCATCATGGAGGCTGACAGGGCCCGTCTCCACACCTAATGTGTCTGGGTTTACCCGAATACAGCTATTGTCCCCTGGCTTCTGGTTACCCACTAGGCTTCTCCGCCACAGGCCTGGCCGCTTCCCTCCCTATCTGCTCCGCCTTGGGTGGGCGGAGCTTCGGCCCCTCCCGCTGTCAGAGCTGGCCTCCCACCCTAGCTGCTTTGCCATGGGTGGGCGGAGCTTCGGCCCCTCCCGCCTTCTGAACCGGCCTCCTTCCCTAGCTGCTTTGCCGTGGGTGGGCGGAACTTCGGCCCCTCCCGCCGCCCGAGTCGGCCTCCCGCCCTAGCTGCTTTGCCGTGGGTGGGCGGAGCTTTGGCCCCTCCCACCTTCTGAACAGGCCTCCCGTCCTAGCTGCTTTTCCGTGGGTGGGCGGAGCTTCGGCCCCTCCCGCCAGCGTCCGCTTCCCTCCCCAACTGCTCTGCCTGCCCACCTTCCGCTCTGGCTCGTGGGGCTGCGGATCTCCAGCTGAGCGCCCTTTTTCTATGTCTCGAAAAAACAAACAAACAAACAAAAAAAACCCACAAGACTTCAACTATTCTGCAAAATTTCCTAAATAGTTATAAGGTCTTCCTGAGGTATGGGAAGCCCAGGTTAGTGGGCGATCGCCATGTGGCCTTTGATTCTGCCTGCTGTGTGTTGGGATCGATCTTACCAGTCGCCTCTCCAAATGGGAGTTCCCGAATCCCGGATTTAGTGGCTTCCCTGTCTGCGAGAGATGGGGGAGAGCCTTACCCTGGGACTTTTAACAGTCCCTTGGGAGCTGTGCGTGTTCCCAGAGGGGCCAGACATTCCGGTTTTTGCACAGTGTCCCACAACTCTGTGTTTTCTATGGCTCTTCTCTCCCACATTCAAAATGCGTCTGTGAAGTTCGCTGCCATCTTCCGCTCCAGGACTAGTTCTTGATACAGCACATGCCCCAATTAGTTAAAGTATGAAATAATTTTGTTTACACTATGATGAAAGTTACAGTTATAATGAAAGTTTGCCCAAGATTCATAACTTTCTATGGGCATCTGACACAAATTCAAAATGATCATAATTTAGCCATTGAAATTCTCACTGGCTAAAGGTCACTTAAAATAAGCTGTTAACACTAGTTAAAATGTATGAGAAAAAAATCAGCAACAGAAAAGTCAGGAAAATAAATAAGCAGGAGGTTAACTCATCATAGTTTTAAATAAAAATCTTATAAAAATGGTTATCATAATTAAGCAAGTGAAACAAATTGCTAAATTATAATGAAGAAAATTGGTGAAATAGAAAACTGCTTAAAAGAAATCAAATAAGGCCGGTTTGACAGCATGTGCTTTTAATCTCAGCACTCAGGAAACTAAGGTAGGTAGGACTCAGTGAGTTCAGGGCCAGCCTGGTCTAACTGTCTCAATTAATTAATTAATTAAAATCAGGTCTTCTAAGAATGAAAATTGGAACTAAAATGAAAATCTGGTGACTAGCTAAATTATAGCAGGGCTTAAGTGGAAGGAGTGAAAGAGAATGGGGAGTAGAAGGGCAGACGAAAACTCAGAGGTGGAGGAGTAGAAATTATCAAGTCTTAAGAAACAGGGAGCATAGCAGGAGAACATGCCTGTCTAACATACATGAAATGCTGCTACCAAAAGATGTTCTTTGGGAAGAAGAATGTTGAGCGTAGCTGAAGGACTCAAGAACAAATAACAAACAAAGGAACAAAATAATAACAGCTGGGAAATGGCTAAAGCAAAATAAATTTGACATGAGAGTTACATAAATAAGCAGAAAACCATAACAACGATAAAATATCACTAACCGGAGAACAAAGATGAAAAGAAGGTGGAATTAAATTCCAAAACACAGTAATCTGTAAAGACAGAGATTCAGGGGAAAACTTGTAAAGCCTTTTATTATTTGGCACAAGTACAGAAATATTGATAGTATCCAGAAATCAACAATGCATGTTAAATTTCTATGGGTAGCTGCTAATAAATAGCTTATGAGTTATGAACCAAGAGACAGAAAAGGAGAATACATAAAGGATAACACGGTCATAGACAGCAAGAAAGGAAAGAATGCAAAGAGTGTTGTAAGTACACACCAAAAGTGGCAATGAAAATAAACATATTGTGAATTTTTAAATGCTAATCAAATGATTCATTAATCAAATTATATTAGAAATTATAAAATATTTGGAGTTAACAATGAGATTATCAGCCCTGAGATCTAGGTGCAAATATAACTGATGTATTACTTACAGGTTAAGCTTTATAGCCATGGAAACTGTCCCACAATCCCCACCACTTGTTATTAGAGTCCTTGTGTGATCCTGTCCACTTCAGTGTGTGGGATAGGGCTCATGACTTACTTATCACAAATAGAATATGTCAGGTGTCACAGAAAGGATGTAAACAGTGCTGGGATATTGTCTTGTAACACTCTCTTGGGCTATGTTTTCTTGTGTCTTCTATTGAAGGTATCTGACAAAAACTGCCCAGTGATAAGAATAGAAAGGCAGATGTCAACCAAGAGTCAGTAAAGGACCGCTGATACTTCATATCAACAATACCAGAACTAAAGTCTGTCTATAACCACAGGAATGCGTACGGGGGTGACTCCTGGCCAAGCCTTGTCAAGTCAGTTTTGGCTGATACATTAACAACAGTGGGATCTCACCTTAGCCTCTCTTCCTTTATTGTATTTCAAGTTTTCATTTTACTGTGCATAGGTATACTTGTTTATGAGATCATTTAATAATACTTATAAAATATCTATAAAGAATAATTAACATAATTAAACTCATAGAGATTAAAGCTGTAAAAATAATATTAACTTTTTATTTTGATCACACATTTTCCATTTGTACTTCTCTTCATTTTCTTTAGTAGATCTAAATTTCATTCAGTCTGGTTTCTCTCTGTCTAAAGAACTACATATCAATTTTTATTATGCTAGAAAGCATGGATTCTATTAGACTTCTAGTGCCCACAGTGGCATCAGTCATATTAGATTAAAGCAAGTGATTACTGGATACATAATTTTATGTTTCTGTTTTTTGCCTATGTTGGCTAATTTTTATCATCTGTAGGTTTTTTTTTCCCTTTCATTCCCACTGCTGGTAATTTCTGCTTTCTTTTTCTTTATCTTTATAAGTTTAAGGCATGACAGATATAGGTTCTTCTAGAGAACCAACTTTCGATTACATTTATATTGTTTATTCATTTTCCACTTACTTGGGAGTTTAATTTTCTCCTTTCCTGAAAACCAGTCAAATTTAAACTTAGGTCACAAATTTAATCATCATTCTTGTAATATAGACACTCAGAAATACAAATTTTCTCCCTAACCACTGTTCTGGGTAATTTGTACAAAGTTTGATGTGTTTTAAATTTCATGAAAATGTTTTTCTTTTTTCTGATTGACCTCGTATTTCTTCACTGACCCATGAAGAATGAATATGTTGCTGACCCTAAAGAGTTAAATATTTTCTCGAACCATTTTTAGTTTTAGTCTAATTTGTTTGGTTAATAGAACATGTTTTTTATGATCTCAGTCCCTCGTGTGGCCCAATAGACAGCCTGAGATGGGATGAGCATTTGTTGTGTGCTTTACAAACAGGCAGAGAATGTGGAGCACAGTCTTGAAATGCCAAGTAGATTAAATTGGTTAATAGCACTGTCCAAATCTGGCCTATCTTTTATTTCCCAATTTTTGGCTGCTTACACTTTCAACAGAAGATGATTAAAATCACCATCTGTAGCTGTGGATGTATCTGTTCCATCAGTTTCTATTTTATATATTTTAAATCTAAGATTGTTGTACCAATAGAAAATTTCTCTGATGTTGTTCTGCACTTACTCATCAGAGAAAGGCTATTTAAAAAGACATACTAGTTCTTCAATATAAATAAATGGAAAAATAAGGAGCAAAATGTCACAGCTTCTCTACTTCGACTTCCTCACTCTTTTCTACTTACTGTGCTTATATTTAACTTGTCAACCTTTTGATGAAAAAAACCCAACTTTAAAAAAAGCATTTTAAAGCTCTAACCCTATTTTCAAGTCATATTTTAATACAGTGTTACTTTCAGCTGTGTGCTTTGTTAAATAATGAAAGTCATCATGGCTTCAAAACTACTTTATTAATTCTTTAATGATTTCATTTACTGAATTTTGAACTTTTTTTCTCCTTCCCTCATTACTTTGTGCCCTCATTTAAAAAAATAAAACATTCAGTCCCATTAATGCTGCTTGCATACTTACATATGTGGACATCTACTGGACCATGTTAGATCTATCAGTAGCCTCTTTCTTTCTTTCTTTCTTTCTTTCTTTCTTTCTTTCCTTCTTTCTTTCTTTCTTTCTTTCTTTCTTTCTTTTCCTTCCTTCCTCCCTTCCTCCCTCCCTCCCTCCCTTCCTTCCTTCCTTCCTTCTTTCTTTCTTTCTTTCTTTCTTTCTTTCTTTCTTTCTTTCTTTCTTTTCCTTCCTTCCTTCCTCCCTTCCTCCCTCCCTCCCTCCCTCCCTTCTTTCATTCCTTCTTTCTTTCTTTCTTTCTTTCTTTCTTTCTTCAACTTCCATCTCCATTGCAGCCCCCTCCCTCCTCCTGGCCGGGTCCCACCCGCCCACCCTCTTCCCCCTCTCTCTGCAACTCTTTTCCTCAGATGAGGGAAGCACCCCATATATCTACTCACCTCTGTGCATTAAGTTGAGTGAGGGCTAAGAGCTTCCTCTCACATTGGGGCCCAACAAGGTCCCAGTTAGGGTCAGGAATTCCACTAACAGTCATCAGCGCCCATGTCAGAAACAGTCCCCCGGCCACCCAGCTCCACTTGCTAAGGGTTCTGCATAAAGACCAAGCTGCCTATTAATGATATACACTTTTGCTTTCCTTTTATGGTTTTTTTTTTTTTTTGGTTGGAGTTTCGGTCTCTGTAAGCCTTTAGGGGCCTAAGTTGGTTGGTTCTCTTGATCTTCATGTGGTGTTCTTGTCCCCTCCAGCCTTCCAGATCCTTCTATTCTTCCTCTCTCTCTTATACATGATTCCCAGAGCTCCACCTAATGTTTGGTTGTGTGCCTCAGCGTCTGTTTTCATATGTTGCTGGGTAGGATAGCTATGCTAGGTTCCTGTCTTTTTGGGTCTGTGGGTTGTAGGATGGTTATCTTGTAGTATATGACTAGTATCCACTTATAAGTGAGTATCTTTCTGGGTCTTTTCGTGTGTGTCTTTCTGGGTCTGGGTTGGCTCACTCATGATGAGCTTTTCTAGTTCTATCCATTTGGTTGCAAATTGCATGATTTCCTTGTTTCTGATAGCTGAGTAGTATTCCATTGTGTAAATGTACCAGTTTTTCTATCCATTTTTCAACTGAAGGACACCTGGGCTGTTCCCAGTTTCTGCTAAATAAAGTACCTCTCCCTTCCCCAGAAATAGCAGGTAGTAACCAATAGCTACTCCAATATAGTGATACTTAATATCCATCTCCTCTCTCCATGCTGTGATCTTTTTTTGGCTTGAACTTGTGCAGGTTGTATATAGGTCACAGCTCCAGTGGATTTTTACGTACAACTGCACTGTTGTCTCCAGAATACACTTTTCCTTGTATCCATCCACCACTTGTGGCTCTTTCTACCTACTCTTTCCCGGTGATTCCTGAGCCTTGGAGAAGGAGAGTGTGACAAACATGTCCCATTTATGGATAAGCACTCCACGGTCACTTATCCTCTGCACCTTAACCAGTTATCAGTCTCTGTGTCAAAATCCAGACTTCTCTGAGGAGGTTTGAAAGATGTACCAATCTATGGGTATAACAAGAAGTCCTTAAGAGTCAGTTTAATAATATGTCCCATTAACAGAATAATGATAGCAACTCCTCCCTTAGGGCAACAGGTTCTTGTCCACAATAACTGTGCAAGATATGAGTTCCATTTTCTAGAGCAAGATTAAATCTGATCAGAAATTGGTTGATTTGTTCAAAGACATTTGTGCCACTATTGTACCTGTAGGTATATTTTGCCAGGTAGGTTGTTATTGTAGCTCATTAGGTTCATAGAAGAATAAGATTGATAATTATATTTATTCTCTGGTAGCATGCATAACACCTACTAGCACTATGCAAGTTACACAGTAGGAATGAAGCTTTCAGGTCAATACCAGTTTTATTTATCCATGTTCTATGACATGATACCTTCAGCAGTAGGGTCTTACTACCACATTCTGGCAAAAAAGCCAAAAACAACTGCCATAGCCTGCAGTATCTGGGGTTCTATGGGACCTCAAAGAACAACAGCTTCAACAGAAGCAACCCATTCCTGACATTGTTTATCTTTAATCCACCATTATCAAATTGTTTTCATGCCATAGTTGTACAGAATGTTCAATAAATACAAATAAATGAATGAAATCTACCACAAATAGACTAAAGGAGAGAAACCATACAATCATATCATTAGAAACAGACTAGACTTCGGACAAAATTAACATCACTTCATGATAAAAGTCCTGGAGACTTTAAAAGTACAGAAGACATAGCTTAGGATAATAAAGGCAATATGCAATAAGGCTGCATCCCACATTATCCTAAATGAAGAAAAACTCAACACATTTCCACTAAAATCAGTAACAAGACAGGATGTACACTCTCTTCATTCATGTTTAGCATAGTACTTGAAGTATTAGCTAGCAAACTAAAACAAGTGAAAGAGATCAAGGGAACCCAAATAGGGAGGGAATAATTCAAATAGACCTTATTTGCAGGTGATAGGATTGCACAAGCCTCTAAACACTCCACCAGAAATCTCTTACAGCTGACAAACATATTCAAGGACAGTGGTAGAATAATAATAACTCAAAAATCAGTATCCATCCTATATACAGAAAACAAACACACTGAGAAAGAAATCAGGTAAGTAATACCATTAAAACTTACCTCAAAAAATAAAATATCTCGGGATAAATCTAACTAGGGAAATGAAAGACTTGTACAATGAACCTGACTATTCTTTATGGACCAGGATATTAAGAGGGGCTTTGTAATGAATCCTACTAAAAACTTTGCCAGTACCCCCTGGTCATGAAAAATAACTTGTACTTTTCCATTGTGCCCTTGAAGGTCTGGGTGTTGTTTGTTGATTTTACCATTCATTTCAAGGTAAACTTCCAGGTTCAATCCAGTATGCTGAATCTGGCTTCATCCTTTCTCTTGAGGTAGCTGTAAAAGAATGACATGACCTTATCTATTCCACACCTTCGATATTTACATTTAAAAGAATTTAATAAATTAATTACTTCATGCATTCGTGAGATTTGTATTATTATAAATTTAAAATGTAAATCATGACAAAGAATACGTGTAAAATGTTGTAAGACTCTGTAACCTTGTATAATTCATTTGTTGTGTCTCATCAATCTTTCATTCTAGCATCTCTAAGACTGGGATGCATCTCAAAATTGAAGTTGTCATGGTTTAATGGGGAGGTTTTTAGTCTTTCTTTAGTGTGATTTGCAATCAGTTACAGATTATATTCTATGAAATAATAATTCTGAGTATAATCACTTTTGGGTATTATATAGAGGAACCGAAACAACATGCTTATCACAAACATATGGAAGGGAATACTGGATCTTGAATTTAGAGCTGGGGATATCAAATTCAACTATTGAACTTATTTACCACAGTAATACCAATAAGGAAGTCAGGTGGTATGAACAGGAAAGATCCATGAAAGGATCGTCTGTCCAAATGTAAATGAACACAAAGACCACATATTATCTGTAGTATACCACATCGTTGCCCAGGAGCTTCTGAACCCTTTTCACTTGACTCACTCATGTATCCACCTGCAAGGATCCTGTTTCATTATCATTCACAACCACCCAATTCTGTCTTAAAACACAACTTTAACTACTCAGACTTAGTATATAAAAATGTCCTGTGCCTTGTGACACTTCCGTAGAATCCAAACACCACAAAATTACTTTACTGGCATTGTTTGAATAGGATCATCCACATCTTAAGAATCAAAATGAGATTTCAACATCTTCCTTTATAATGTTATCTGCCTGGTGAATGCATAGAAACATCACATGTACTTAAGTGGAATACCAAAAGCTTCATTTATTTATATTGGGGGGGTGGGGTCACACAAGAAAAGCACAGGCTGAATCACTAAACTCCACCTCCTAGCCCAATCCATGATGTGTAGGCATAAAAAATCAGACAAAATTGACAGAGAGACAAGTGTTATCAATAACTTAGAAAATGGCATCTTCAGGTAAGGAAATCTTAGAAATGATGCATTTATGAATAACTGTACTCACAAAGTCACAGTTTAGACTCTCTCAGAATAGTCTTACTACAAAAAAAACTTATTTGGGATGTATTTCATAGAAATATGTATATCATGATCTCAAAGACAAGTTAAGTTTGGCAGGCTGGTCAAATTACACAGCATTTTGCATAATCTTATTTCACTATATTCACCAGTATTTACTTTTCTGAGAGCAGAAATTTGAACATAGCCACAGCTGTCTTTTCCTCTGTGTATCTTTACCACTTAGTACATTGGCAGACCCATGTCACTGAGCAAGCACAGATAAGGTGTAGATATAATTTGACATTACTTTGCTTTGTATGGGAAGTTATTCTGAAATCAAAAATTATTTGCAGGAGGGATGAAGGAGAGAGATAAGGTGGTCACTGAATCCAAAGCTATAGCTTGATAAGGTTGGCATTCTGTTACATAGCAAGTTAATGACAGTCAGCAATAATAATATATACTTTAAATAGCTAAAAGATTGTAATTGTTAGCACAAAAACTGACAAGTATCTGAGATTATGGATTACTAAATATATGATTTAATCACTCTGCAATGTATCCATGCATTGAAGTATCATATTACTTCTATAGATAGCCCTAATTATTGCTTAGTAATTTTAATATTATAAAGTTTTATGTAAAACTTTATATATAATTTATATTTATATATAATATAAAAATATTATAGTATACAATATTATAAAGTAATTATAACATTATTGGATGAAAGCTTTTTCTAGCATATACTAAGTTCAGCTTGCTTAGTTGTCTAAAACAAAGTGGAGATGGTTCAAATAAATGTCATGGGAATCCATACTAAGTTTCAACCACTTTTATTTGATACTAACTTCTAGGACTAGAAGCCCCTATTCTTCCAGGCTCCTGGAACCACTCTTCAATTTCAAACAAGGTAATTGTGATATTTCTGACATGTATTGTATTGTAAGTAGTTAAGCCCTTCTTGGGTTTTCTAAAGTTTCAGAGGGTCTTCACAAGTTCTTGACATCTTCTGGTTTACGCTATGCTTCTTTTGAACTTACATTCTTGATACTCATAGATCACCACCTGGTTTGCTGTCTTCTCTCTTTAAGTACTGAATTGATCCTCTGAAGCATTTCCTTTGTTTTCTAAAAGAACCTCTAACCACAACATTGTGCATAGAAATTGACATGGTTTTGAAGGCTTAGGTTATCAGAAGCCAATTATGTACAGGCAGATTAAAATTGACAGCCTTATAAAACTGAATATCAGTCACTTATGTGCTAAGATTCAAGGTTATCTTTACTGAGGATCATTCGGTGAGAGTCTTTCTTCCCTGCAGAATCCAGATACTTCCCTCTCTCCACAAAACTCCTCTTTTCAACCCTAGGGTACCTTTTCCACCCCTCATTTTTTGTCTTCCATTTCTGATTCTTAGCTTGGAGTCTTTTGCCTTTCATTCAAGGGAAATAATGTCACTTACTTTGCAATTTAAAACTATCATATCCTTATATGCCTCGATCTTATCCCTTTAATTGTATCCTAGAGATTTTAGTGCTATGCAGGCTATTGTGCTCTGCAAAAAGAAACGTGTACCCTAAGAGGAATCTTTCCTTTCTTCTAGTCTTGCCAGCTTAAACTGAAAGGAGAAAGAAAGGAAAGATGAAAATAGAGAAGGTGAGGAAGAGGGAGAGGAAGAGGAGCAGGAGGGAAAGAGAGGAGAAGGAGAGAGAAGAGAAAGAAGAGTAACAGAAGAAGGAAAAGAAAAAAATAATGATGTCTTCTCCTCAATAGAGTTATAAGTAAGGAATCTATTTAACACAGATCATCGTGGAGAAGTAGTAGGGTCTGAAATTACTTCTAGAATTGAACAGCATTCAGAAGAGATGGAAAATTTATGCAAACTATACAATCTTCTATCCCTGTATAGAGATCTTTATAATTTGCTTCCAAATGTATCAGCACAAACATCAGGATGAAAATGAATGCATGTGCTAATTTTAATCCACGCCATAGAGGGTATCACTTAGTCCAGCCAGGAATTTACTCTCAACATAAGATCAACTAAGTACTAAATTGGAAAATGCACAACATGAGGCTATGAAGACTTTTTTTTTTAATCCTCAAGTAATTATGTTACTAGTTTAGATACTGAGTATTGGAATGGATTTATATTGGAGAGATTATTGGTTTACTCATTAAAATGGTTAAGTGTGAGGTGACCTATTCACTAGAGTGGGAAAGTGAGTTTTAGCAGAATTTTACACGTTTCTAACTCTCATGATCACCAACAAGCCCTCAGGCAAGCATGATTAGTCTTGGGATAAAGAAACCACAATGGTAGAGTGCCTACCAAGCTTATGCAAGACATTGGATCAAACCTCCTGAACCACAAAAAGGGAAAGGGAGCTAAAGGCTCTCAGCTAAGAGTTACCAAGTTAATTACCACTTCATAATTAGCCATTGTAGTTGACTGTATGAGAACCTCTATTCAAGGGTTTGTAGATTCTTTCAAAGGAACATAGATGAACCTTCTTGGAACACAAAAGAGTGAGATGTGGGATGGCTTCTGTGTCTGCTTGTCTGTCTGCAGACTTTGTTCTTAGGTGACTTTCTCCAAAATAGATCATAGAAGATTAGCTTCGAGCTTTGGTTCTAGTGCCTATAAATATCTGCCACAAAGAAACTAATAAGTGTGCATGAGTCAACAGATTCAGAAGGGCAGCATGCACAACTACAACAGTGGCAGTGTCTGTTCCCATCCAGTGTTGCACAAGGCTGGACACAGGACACAAACTTAATAACTATTTAATAAATGAGAGACTAGGGCCCACCATAAATCTAACTAGGCTGTTGGGGATATAAGAATGAAGAAGAAAACGGATTGTATTTATTCATTTTGTCACTTTGGTGTACCAGGTACAGCAAACCTGGGCCGGAGCACAATAGAAATGAAATTAAGACAGGCTGATCCAGGCCAGGCTTGGCCAAGGAACACTTGAACTCAACAGGGACAATCACGCACAAGAAGCAGTTTTGTAAAATTGAATGTCTTAAAATCAAGGAAGGTTCTAGAAGTGCTTGATTTTTCTCTTTTAAAAAGAAGTAAAAATAATATGAACCAAAACTGTGGCTTCTGCATGACCAAGAAAATGACTAGGAAAAAAAAAAAACCAAACCTTACTAGAAAGACAATTTAAAATAAAACATTGCTTGAAAACCATAGATAAGCAAATAAACATGTAAATGTGCAGTAAACGTTCTGTAAATAGACTAACACCATTTCATTGTATCCATCTCTACTTTAGGAACCCTCCTGAGAAAGAAGCACCACTTGATTGCTAATGCTTTAGTTATCAAGTGTCTCTGTGTATATGGAGAGGCAGCTCCGTGGTTAAGAGCATTAGCTGCTCTTCCAGAGGACCCCAGTTCAATTCTTAAAACCCACATAGAAGCACACAAACACCTGTAGTTCCAGTTCCAGGAAATCCAATGCTGTCTTCTGGTCTCTGCAGATATCAGGCATGCAAATGGTGTAAGACATATATACAGGCCTGTAGCGAGAATTTCAATTTCTTTTAAAACCCGGTTATGCTATGTGACTATATTTTTGTTTCAATCCCAGCTGTAAGGTATGTGGTGCTTCAGTGTGTCAGCAGTCATTGACTCTGATTGTCTTGTGCTCTAGGAGGGACATGATGCAATTCTGAGGACTCTGGAGAGGGTATAAATGGGCGAGCATCCCAGAGGGCTGGTGGCAGCTGCTGTTCCCTCTGCTGTTGAGGGTTCCTGATGCTGCATTTGCTATTGCTTGCTTGCTGGTTTGCTGGTTTGCTGGTATTGCACTATAATTTTTGTATTGAGAGGTAGAGCTGTGAAGGGTAGGACCTGGATGTAGGGAGTAGGTCAGTAAGGACCAATCTTTGCAGGATGTGATTTCCTTGGTCTTCCTTTCTGTCCTCCTTCAATTCCTGGAAGCAATGAGGTAGGCCAGTCTACCATGCCACATGCTCCTGCCATGATACTCTACCTTACCATGGGCCCAGAAATCAAGAAAGCAAGTGGTCATGGGAAGGATCTAAAACAAACCTTTCATGATTTCACATTGTTTTCTCTGGTGTCTGTTACAATGATGAGAAATGAAAATGACACAATGGTCAAACATCCTCTTCAATCCCAGATCTTCCAGTTATGCTTCTCTCTAGAAAAGGTGTAACATAAGCTTTGTCACTATGGAATGCTGCAAGCCCTGGTCTGTCAGTTTAATTTGTTGTTTTTGTATTTCTTTTACAATATTGTGTGTGTGTGTGTGTGTGTGTGTGTGTGTGTGTGTGTGTGTGTGTCATGGAATGCATGTATAGTTCAGAAGCATTGTATAGGGGTGAGTTATCTCCTTCCACCATTGTACAGCTGACATTAAACTCATAGCATTGGGTTTGGTGGCCAGCCCCATAACCTGCTGACCCATCTCTCCAGCCCAGTTTTGCATTTTTTCTTGTATTTCTTGTTTCTACAAATTTGGCATCCTCAACACTGGAACCAAATTACTCAGATACCACCCTTTATTTTTCAAGAAGTAAACACCCATCATACAATCCTTCACATGTAACCTGCTTTTCTTTGTATATACTTCTGATAAACATGAGGTTCTGAGCTACCTACTTGAAAGGAAACTTGAAGATTGTCTAAGCAGCCTTCTCTCTTAACCGTGAACATTAAAGTAATTCTGTTCAGCACATTTGCTCAATGACCATTAATATGAACATCTGACATTAATTCTTATGCTCTATTAGAAAGAGGCATGGAAGTTTTATTTCCACCCCAGAGAAGTCTTTAATGTATTTTGGAAAGCTTGGTTTAGATACACAATGCAACTTGAAAAGAATTACTAGAAAATACTCTAATTGGTACAAATCTAATTTGGGACTCAAAAGTTTCTGTTATTAGATATTTTATATATGCTACTTTGTTTCAAGAATTACAAACACACAGAAAATTATAAAGGTCATGGCAAGATGGAATAAAGCAAGAGGCGTCTTGCAGAAAGAGCCATGAGGAGGACTTTGCAGGCTAGTTAGTGTGAAGAATGGTTGAGATCATCCTTGACTAGGGACATAGCAGAGGATGAAGATCAGTACAGTAAATCAAAACTGTGAGCAAACATGAGACTATAGGGGATGCAGCTAGGGGCTAACGTCCCTACAATAGGAAGAAACAGCTCTTCTGACTGTGCTACTCTCATTTGAGGCTTCACAAAAGATAGGGATATATACATTAATACACAAGTTAATGTATTTGTAATTAATATACATTTTACTAAGGAGACTAAGTGCACATTCAAGTTGCTCAACAGCAGGAAGTAATGGAAAAATCTCTAGGAGGAAACTTACTGCATCCCACAAACAGTCAAGCAGGTTCCCCTATCATTAAGCAGAGGTCATGCACTGGAGAACCACTAGATTCATGGTTTGTCAATTTGAATTTTGCTCTCTTTGATGTCTATGATTTATTTCTTTTTACTTTTGTATTTCTCCACATCTAAGTGAAACAAAAAGATCCCTCCTCCATTGTACACATACATGTAAGAATCAGAAAGAATCCTTGGGTATCATTCTTCAGGCTCAGTATCAGCATTTTTTATTTTATTTTTATTTTTTATTTTTGGAGACTGTATTACTGTATCTCTCACTGGTCTGCTATTTACCCAGGCTGGCTGATCAGCAATCCCCAAGGATCCCTCATCTCTGTCTTTCCAGTCCTGAAATTACAAGCACAGTGCCCAGGGTTTTTAAATATAGATTCTGGGATGAAACTCAGGTCACGAACTTTACCAACTGAACTACCTCTCAGCAACAGGACATTTCTAGCAGAAGCACTAACTGCACAGCCACAGGATATCTACATTCCAGTGAGAACCATAGCCCCAAATTAGAACCATTTCCCGGAAGGCAAGACCTCTCTACTCATCTCTGTAGCTAAGTCACACCTTCAATTTTATTAACTACCTGAATTTCAGAGTATTTGAGTCTTTAAATACTACATTAAAATAACACTTTAACATAAATATATATACATATTAATAAATGTATATTTTAATAAAGTACATAAATGTAAAGTAAAAGGGAGGTTTTATTCTGTGCTTCTCCAAACACCCTGTCATTAGAAATTTCCTTTCATGACCTGTATGACAAGAACTTCAAGTCCTTGAGGAAAGAAATTGAAGAGGTCATCAGAAGATGGAAAGATCTCCGATGCTCATAGATAGGTAAGATCAACATAATAAAAAATGGCCATCCTGCCAAAACCAATGCACAAATTCAATGCAAATCCTATCAAAATACCACCACAATTATTTATAGACCTGGAAAAAGCAATTCTCAACTTCATATGGAATAGCAAAAAACCCAGAATAGCTAAATCAATCCTGTACAATAAAAAAACATTGGAGGCATCACCATCCCAGATTTCAAGCTGTACTACAGAGCAATAGTAATAAAAACAGCATGGTACTGGTATAGAAACAGACCAGTGGATCAATGGAATGGAATTGAAGACCCAGAAATGAACCCACACACCTATGGTCACTTAATTTTTGACATAGAAGCCAAAACTGTACAATGGAAAAAGGACAGCATCTTCAACAAATGGTGCTGGTCTAACTGGATGTCACATGTAAAAGAATGAAATTTGACCCATACTTATCACCTTGTACAAAACTTAAGTCCAAGTGGATCAAAGACCTTCAAGGACTTGAAGTTCTTCTCATACAGGTCATGAAAAGAAATTTCTAATGACAGGGCGTTTGGAGAAGCACAGAAAAAAAAAAACGCCCCTTTTCTTTACATTTATGTATTAAACCAGACACACTAAATCTATTAGAAGAGAAAGCGGAAAAACCCTCGAAATCATTGGCACAGGTGACAATTTCCTGAACAGAACACCAACAGCTCAGGACCTGAGATCAACAATCAATAAATGGGACCTCATGAAACTGAAAAGCTTCTGCAAGGCAAAAGACACTATCATTCAAACAAAATGGCAACCTACATATTGGGAAAAAAATCTTCAACAACCCCACCTCTGACAGAGGGCTAATATCCAAAATTTACAAAGAGCTCAAGAAATTAAATGCCAAGAAGCCAAATAATCCAATCAAAAAATGGGGAACAGAGATAAACAGAGAATTCACAAAGGAGGAATCCCTAATGGCTTAGAGATACTAGAAGAAATGCTCAGCATCCTTAATCATCAGAGAAATGCTACTCAAGACTACTCTGACATCAAAAAAAAAATCTTGATTTAAGATAACATCTTTGAATGCCATATTCTGCAGATCTCTTGGGGTTTTTGAAGATGCCCTATCCATCTCTTGTATTTAGATAAGCAAATGTTGCTTGTCTCTTAGCAACTTGATTACTGGGTAGTTTAGAGAATATCTGTGATAGACTGTCATAGTAGCTAACAAAGTGACATGTTTGCATCACTAGGAGTTTGTTTTACTTAACTATCCTAGACCGTTTTAGACGGTTGGTATCAAGAGGTCAGAGCTTCACATTTTATTTTTAAGTATCTCTAGGTATGATACCATTAGGAAGCATTACCTTTAAATTTGTATCAATATACAAAGATCTATTCAATTGTGGTTAAATATACTCTTAATTATGTATCAATATACAAAGATCAATGCCTATGTAGCCCAATA
>CAJQZJ010000662.1:2464420-2534098 GCA_907164525.1 Lophiomys imhausi | reverse complement strand
ACCTTCTGGGGATGGGACGTTGTTCTCTTAAAATGACTTCCTGCTGAAAATCAGATATATTTATTCCTCTCAGGTCTCTGAGGTGGTTGGAGAACAGATAGCTAGAGCCTCATAATTAAATTTTGAGTTGTTTAGGAGTCAAGAGAGTGTTATAGATCTAGGAAGATGCTTTTAAAATTGTGTTGCAAGTTAGTATGAATGTTGAGTCAGATATAGAACTTTAAACTCATGGAGATGGTTAGATAGTAGAATGTTAAAGTCAGTTGCCAAATACATATGGACTAGACATTGGGAATGTATGCTAAGCCATATAACCCTCATAACTGTGGCCTAATTACCTCTGTTGTTTTGTATTGTATTTATTATTATAAGAGAAAGAGCCATTTGTTGGACTGAAAGGGGAAACTGTAGGGGGAAATAAGATATACCTTAAACTTAAAAAAAAAAAGGGAAGAGGATGGGGGGTTGAGGGTGGGAGGGTGGGACTGGAGGGGGGAATAGGGAGGGGACTGCGATTGAGATGGAACTTGAAGAAATAAAAAATAAAGGAAAAAATTAATTTATTAAAATAAAACTACATGTAAGCTATATATTATAATTAGGAGAAAGGTATTTTAAGTATGACTATATTAGAAAAAAGATATATCCATAAGAACAACTTGATGAAAAGAACACTTTTTCCAACAACTGTAATCTAGAAAAGAATAAAATAAAAATTTCTTAGATGAAAGTACAAATGACAAATGTAAAGTTTTTTATGAAGAAGTCAACAGATGGCTTAACACTTAAATACTTCAGCAATGTAGAAGATAAAATTAATGATACAAAAAGCAAAAGTTCATATCCCATGTATGCCACCAAAGGGCAGTGCAGAGAGGACAAGTGGAGGGGAAATACAGGAGGAAAAATGTATAAGTCATGGAACACAGTCTAGTTCACCGCCTAAAAAATACATAATTTATTCAACTTCTGGAACACATCACAGTATCTAAAGTTCTTAAGGCCACTATATTATCATTATATATATTATTATATAGTGATAATATTATATATTATCACTACTATACTGTTAACTGTCCTAGAAGAATAACAAGAAGTGGGAAGAAACAAGAGCAGCAGGGAAAGGTACCACTGAGTCCATTGGGACATCTTCTCACCAATTCAAGAAATACAAAAGAATTGTCTGAGGACACATCGTAAAGAGAAGACTTGGGAAGAGAAAAATGGCACTGAGAAGCGCTTTCCTGATGTAGAGCAAAAGATCAAGAAGATGCAGGAAGAGAGGCTGGAGGCTCCAGCAGTTGCACAAGTCTCTCTCTCTAGCTAAGAACCACAAGTCCATGCAGAAAAGGACTAATCTGTAAGCAAACAGAAGGGATGGGATATATCAAGCATTATGGGAGAAATATAACATTAACATCACTTCATCTGAACTTAAAGTTATATGTAACTATCCCATTACATATATTTTTCTTTCAGTTAAAAAATTAAAAATTTTTATTCCTTTCCTCAAGATATAGAAATAAAGAGGGTAGAGATAAAGCTAAAAATATGAATTCAGTTACAAATGCTATATGTCAATGCATATACATCAATCCATTACCCACTGTCATATGAAATACAATACAACAGATGTCTCTGCAATTGCTATACCTACAAATGACCACAACTGTGTGTCCACCAGGGAATGTCTTCAAATGTGCTCATTTAGCACATGCACTAGTTACCTACTACTGTAGAGCAACCTGAGAGAAAACATTCTGATTTTAAAATAAGCATGTGTTGTTTCACGTAGTTATTGGAGAAAGCAGTTCAGTAGGTGCTTAGCTGAGAATATCTTAATACATTTTCCAGGGAGTTACAGTCAACGTATCAGCTGAGGTTACCACTGTCAGACCCAAATGTTCAACATCTGTAGTCATCAGGGAAATATAAAACCCACCCACAAAACCCATGACCCAAAATTTATCCTACCTACAAGATATGCAGGGATAAAAGATGGAATAGAGATAGAGAGAATGGCCAACCAATGACTGGACAACCTTGAGACCCACATCATGGGAGAGACCCAACATCTGACACTATTAATGATACTCTGCTATCTTTACAGAGAGGAAACTCGCATAATTGTCATCTGAGAGACTTCATTAAGCAGATAATGGAAACAGATGCAGAGACCCACAGCCAAACATTAGGTGGAACTCTGGAAGTCTTGTGGAAGAGTTGGGGGAAGGATTGAGGGAGCAGGAGGTGTTAAGGAGACAACAAGAAGACCCATATAGCCAATTAACTTGCACAGAGGGGGATTCAGAGACTGAACCATCAAACAAAGAACATGCATGAACTGGTCCTAGTCCCCTACTCATGTGAAGCAGACAGGCTACTTGGCCCTCAAGTGGGACCCCTAACAAATGGAGCAGGGGCTGTCTCTGACTTGAACTCCGTTGCCTCCATTGCCTCTGGATCCTGTTTTCGTAACAGGGCTGCCTTGTCTTGTCTCAGTGAAAGAGGGGGCAGTTAGCCCTGATGTGATGTGATATGCCAGAGAGGGTTGATACCAGGACAGGGGGAGGGGGGTAATGGAGAAAGTGGGTGGAAGGGTAGGACTGGGAGGAGAGGAGGGAATGGGATTACGATTGGGATGTAAAATAAACAAATTAATAAATTAATGGGAAAAAAACTACTTTGAGATTTTTATCTTAACCCAGTCACAATGGCTAAGATGAAGAAAACAAAGGTAACAAGAATGTTCATGGATATGGGAAAAGGAAACCCTTATTCACTGTTAATGGAAGTAAAAACTGAAGCAGCCACTGTGGAAATAGTGTGGAGATTCTTCAGAAAGTTAAAAATAGATCTACAATATGACCCGATCTATAGGGCACCTGGGCATACTCCCAAAGGACTCTATATCCTACAACAGAGAGACCTGCTCATCCATGCTCACATTCACTCTATTTGTAACAGCTAGGAAAGAGAAACAGCCAAGATGTCTATCAGTTAGTGAATAGAAATGAATAAAATTCATCAACTAATGACTAGAATTAATGAATGAAAATGTGGCACATATGCACAATAAATTATATTTCAGCTATAAAGAAAAATGAAATCTTGCTGGTAAATGAATAGAACTGAAAAACATTATATCCAGGGAGGTGACCCAGACCCATATGTAGATTCTAAGTCTGAATCTTTAGGTTTGAGTACATATAACCTGGAGAAATCATAGACGCTAGGAAAGTAGAATGGGATCATTGGAGGGGAAGAGCTCTAGAGGGGGGATAGAGCACAGCTACTATAAAAGAGCCAGCTGGGTGAGGTCAAGGAATAAATAACAGTAAGGATGTTGTTAAAACCCACAGAAAACCTATTTATGAATGTTCTTAAATGCGCGCGCACTCACACACACACACACACACACACACATATATACATATATGTATTTATAAATTGAACTCATTCCACATAGGAAGACAATGTTCCCTCATAAGCTAAAGACAATCAACCTAAATCCCTGTGCCAGAAAAGGGTTGGTCAGGGGCATCTAAAAAATCACTAGAACAATACAGATTAATTGTCATTGTTCTCGCTTGCCTCCCAAAACCTGATGGTAAAACCCTAGTTTCAGAGACACCACACACTTTGGTCATGGGACTTGGAGAAGTCAAGCTGGAACTGACCTGGAAGCCTCCTTCATACTTGCTAACTCTCAGTATATCAGAAGATGCTATGTAAGGTGCCTGGGGAGAAAAGTTATCAACAGTTCTGCTCAGTTGGGATTCTTGTGAACTACAATAGTGACTGACGCAGCAAGATATGCCCAGTAGTGAAACTTGCGCCACTGACAACTTGGAGGTAGCCAACAGCTAATGTGACTGGATGTAAGACCACTCAATATGAAAGTGCAGCTCTGACCCACCCACATCAAAGCATTTTCTTTTTGTGCCAGACAGAGATTATTACAGAAAAACACAACTAGTAAAACTTCAGAGAATAAGCAACTGGTGAGTGGTCCCATAATCCTGCCCCAAAGGTTCTAGGAATATCTCAGGAAATGGTACAGACAGCTCCTGAGGACTCTGTCCTGTTTGAAGGGCTACAAGAAGTTATTAGCAGTTGCTAAGGAAAGTCAGTTCTCTTCAGGGACAAGCTTCCTGGTAAGTTCATGCCCAAGAAGTCAGCCTATATCCATGTACTATGGGCAACACTAATTGGACTCAATTGGCTATATACATGAAGAGGATATGAATTTGAGAGAGGGATAGGGAAAGGACCTGAAGTGGGGAGAGAGGAGGGATATGATGAAAATTCATTATGCTCATGAATGGAATTCTAAAAACGAAGGCATGAAATTCGTACAATGGCTGCTGGCAAGGTAGTGCTAGCTTTGGTAGGAATATTCATTTCCTTACTAATGGGCCTTTTCCTGGGCTGCCTGAGCACTCAAAGGCATGCCGTGAGCTTCTCCTACTGTGAATGAATCCTAGAGAGAACCAAATAAACCCTTATACTTTCTTAGCCCTAGCCTCAAAGGTTACACAATTCATTTCTACAATATTCTACTAATCATATGGGTCAGCAATGATTCAGTATGGGAGGAGAGGACACAGGATATAAATAACAGGATATGAGGACTGTGGGGGAGAGGCATCATACAGCTACCAGAATATTAATAAAATATTTAAAGAAGCATTTCATGTACACTAGTGAACATTCTTAAGTTCAAGAGCACATAAGCAGTCAGCTGTTGAGTTCCAGCAAGGATGGCGCACATACTACTAATTTTCTATGAGTAAGAACTAAGCCACAAGACACACAGTACAATACACAGCACTCCACAGGAATATGAGAAGATACTTTACAATAATCATCCCAGACTTAAGAAGCCAAAACATCCCCAAACTGACCTATTTTAATGTGTAATATGACACAGCTAATTAACCAAGTCTTTAAAAAATAAACAGGAAAGATTACAAAGCAAATAAACCCTTCTGCATCTCCCAGGATGAAAGAGATGTCCTAAAGGAAACATTAGATGTCATGCAGGCAAGCTGTGTGTTCAGAGGTAAATGTGTTAAATACAAATAGAATCCTGAACAGCAGCCCTTAGAATAAGGTGCCACATGTTGCTCAAGGGTGGACATCGAATGTGCACGCAATGTGAAAGTTAATTCTGGCCTCTTGACTATTTTGCATAAAAGCACTCATCCACGGACCATTAGATAAGCTTATTGTAAATATGGTTTGCCTGCCTTATTTATGAGTGAAAACTAAGTAATATCTCTCACATAAATATACCAAAATAAATGCTTTTACAGCACAGTTCAGTGAAGCATTCCTACAAGGTTTAAAAAACCATAAATAAAATGAACCCTCAGTATTAGGCACTTCTGTACCATTTCACGTTTTCCTCACAGGTATCCTTTATGTTTAGTTAAAAGCAAGCTAAAGGTGAATTTTAAGGCTTTTTTTTTTAACTCCTTGCCAGAAGAAAGAAAATAGGAAATGACTCAAAACTACAATTCACAGAGGTTATTCTGCTATTGCAGACTCTATATTACATTTTAAATAAAAAAAATTTAATCACAAAGATTTAATATCTAGTTTCACTTTAATTTTGGAAAAAAATTTAAACAGAAAAAAAAACCTTCGTGCAGCTTGAACTTTCATGGTAAATAACTCTGTGTTAATAAAAAGCAAATCAATAATTTTGTTAAATTTTAATAATCCTACAAACCTACAAATAAAACCATCAACAATCTGAGTTGAGATGACAGTTAACTGTGTTACTATGACAACCTGGTGGAACAGAACACGTACTGACTTGCAGCTAAGTGAAGATATGAATAGAGTGACATTTACCCATACAAGAAAAGTTTGCAGCTTTTCTTCAAAAGGAATCAATTTCTCAACAAACACAGATTGGTACTAAGTGTATAGCACTTTTAATTAAAGACAGATTCTTAAACCATCCATTGAAATTCTAGTATAATATTGGAAAATAAATGTCATTTCAGGGTCACTTTTACTGAGTTTTGAACTTATGGGGGGGGGAATCACTGCAGAAAATACTAGACTAAAGTTATTAAGGGTTTCTCTGTGAGGACCTGTTTAGTAGCCCTTCCTTTTGTCAGTGTGTCCCGAGAGGATGGATATTCCAGGGAAGTTCAGGATGCCTCTCCTGGACTTGTGGGCCAACACTACATCAACTGCATCATTCTCATCATTAAAAATCCATGGATAAGAAAAAAAATTTAGTCTAGCTAATGAATTCTACATTTTCATACTATTTTCATTTTGTCAATATCTCTGTTTCACACGTTAATACATTTTATATAATGCACCACTGTTACAGTCCAAATCCAAAGACTTGAATTTCACTTATAGAGGAAAAAAAAAAATAGTAGCTGGGCCCGGATAGTTCAGACCTATAATCCCAGCTACTCAGGAACTGAGGGAGGGATATTGCATGTTTGAGGCTTACCTATACTACATTTGAGTTCAAGGCCAGCACTTTTAACTTAGCAAGTCCCTCTCAAAATCACACTGAATACGGGCAGGGACATAGCTCAGTGGTAGAGTGCATGACCATGCAGATGCTCGATTCAGTCCTCAGGGTTCCATGGACCAAGTGTCAACCACTACATCTTCTATTCCTACTATTTATTCAGAAATTATTTTATTTCTAGATACCTCTTTTGTTAAATTCAACTTTAACATTAGAAATCAAATTGGCATTAGATATACTTAAGAAGAGAGGTGAGATATCACAGAAAGCCCAGATTAAGCTTGTAAAAATATTTCTAGGCAAACACTACTCAGCAAACCACATCGCTCTGTGCAGATGGCCTTCCCAGCACAGCTCTCCTTCCAAGACACCTCAGCTGAACCATTAGGAAATTTAATCACATGAATGCTTTACCTAGTTTCCTGTCATCAGCTACATCTGACTAGGGGCAAATCCTTTTAATAAATATCCAATGTTTTAAAGCTTGATACAATAGGGAGATACTAACATCCTCAAAGAATTTCTCAGTGTTAAAAGGAAAAACTGTTCTCATGCAGCTTGAATTTCCACAGTAAAAACCAAGTGTTAATAAAAAGCAAATCAATAATCAACCATGGGTATGAAAGTCTAAAATAAAGGTTTGTTTCCTCTAGGACATTCTGTCTAGACCTCTAATTACCTTGAGGAAAGCCTAAATACTCAAAATTGTACTCATTCTTACGAGTTCAATATAAAAAATAAAAACTATCAAAATCCAATATCAGAACATTTGAATATTTGTATTCTAAATTTTCTCTCTCTACCAATAACTTACTTCATATAAGATCCATGATATATGCTGATATTTCTAATCATATAATTTGTTAGAGAAAAGAAAGAATATATACAAATAAGGAAAATGGTATAGGTATTATTGAAATTAATGTCAATCCAAACACAATTTGAAACTCAAAACCATAAAAAATATTTTAAGGAACAGAACTAATCATTTCCACAGAGTATTATGAACAAAGACAGCAGACACAAATGAAAATCACATATTACTGGACACACACATTTACTCAAAACTATGTGATCCCTACATATGCACGCACAACACAGAACTCCTTCAACTTAGCACTTAAATCGTACACTATCCTTCCGAAAGGGTAGAGTGGACTTCTGGTAAGGAAGGGACTTAGGTAAGTCAGTCAGGGGCTAAGGCCCCTCCCAAAGTGCACAGCACGAATGGAATCACCTTAAAGGGGCCTTGCACGCCTAACTACTGTGAGCTATACTTCTACTACAGAGTAGCATTTTATCTATACAAAAGATGAGAAATATGACTTCACAGCTCCTTCCACACTGTCAAAATATATCAAGAAAACTACATAATGAGCTGAAAGAGTAATTGCTGACTTCCATTAATAATACAAGGTACTAACTACAGCTGCCTCTATGAGCGCACTTCTCAGGAAAGTGACACAAAGATAGCAGACTCCACCCATAATAAAACAACCATGGCCGAAGCGTCCAGAATGCCTTTCTATCATGCTGACAGATAAGCAACTGCATTCCTTATGAATGCAAATAATGTTACATTTTCATCTTTTAAGCAATATTGTTAATAAAAATTTCATAAAAACCACTAAAAATTGGTCTGCTATACTAACATGGATGGCTCAGGCCTGCTTTTTCAAATGTACAGAAAGTCATCAAGGCTCTTCCTATCTACAAATTATTTTTAAAAGCATAACACACACTGTCACCTGACTTGCGATCAGGTAGTTTCTGTTCCCGTAAGTGCCTGAAGCCACTGGGGCCAAAACCTGGGCATGTAGACAAAAGCTACCACTGGCAGCTTCCAGTGAGAGGTCAGTGTGGGTGCAAGATAACCTAGAGTGTACAAGACAGTCCCAGAAAACAAAATCACTCAATTTACAAAGCCCACAGTGTCACAGGATGACTATACTACAACCAACACACCAAAAGGAACAGGAACACAGACTTTGTTTCCTGTCAATGAGACACTTTGCCCTAGTGGTGCTGCCTTGTAGGCCCCCCGTGTATGAGGAGGCCCTTGGCCCTCATATGACCGCTGAACTGGGACGGGGGACTGATATGTAGGGACACTCCACCCCAGAGGAGTGGGATGGAAGGGATAGGAGGTAGAGGGTGGGAGGGCAGGACTGGGAGGGGTGGAGAGAGGACACTGTAATGGAAATGTAACCTGAAGTAATAACTAAACATTTAAAAAAGCCCACAGTGCCAAAGTGAGACAGCAGCTTACTAGGTTCTCCCTGATAAAATACTTTATAGACATTAACATCAATCTAAGGAAGCTTTCTCTTGATGCTTGTCAAGTGAAAAACAATCATAAAACACTATGCACAATGCAAATTTTTCTCTGGAAATCTATGCATATTTGCTGGGGAAAAATTGAAGAACATATACCTAATAGTAAGCTCCCTCAAGCTTCACGCTCTTCATGTGTGGGACATGGTGATAACCCGACTTATGTCATGTTAAAGGGGGAAGGAGTTCATTGGTCTGATATCTGCACACTCTAAAAAAAAAATGTGCACTGGATTTCTTATCAAATAAACTCTATCTTTATAAAAATAAAAATAAATGCCACTGTTTAATACCACTCAAACTGCATCACCTGAACTGAAATCCCTGCGTTTCGGAGCTTCTCTCCTCACTCAAATACTCTAACTAGGAAAGGGAGGAAAACTTGAGCCTGTAATAATTGAGGAGCACTGCTTAAGATGAACAAGTCAGGTGGGCTTCATAAACCCTGCTCTCTCCTTTGCCCTATAGTATCAGAATTTCATGTTCAATTCAAGGAGAAAAAAAATAAGGTGAAGGTTCCCATGCCCTAAGCTGCATACCATAAACAGGATCAACTCTCATCATTTATTTTATATTGGGAAAGCGATAAGAATATATAGAAGAGGAGGAAAATGAGAAAAGCAAATAAGCTTTTCATTTCCTCCCAGCCATATGGAATAACCTCCCCAATCTTCAAGATATGCCATTCGGGTGGACAATTTCCGCCACTAAAGCCAACATAACCCTCTTTTCCTTTCTTCCCAATATCCTCTGGTGATCACAAGATCCATAGAAGCAGGGTTTATGCCTTTTCATTGTTCTGAACTTCACCTAACAAAACTGTGGGTACCTAATAAAGACCAGTCAAAACAAACATTGGTAGTAACAGCAGACCTGAGTTCAGTAAGCAGCTTCCCTAAGGCATCCCCAATTAGATCTCTATACTCCAAATCAGAGGCTAGGAACCAATGCAACTACAGGCATCGTAGAAACCCTAGGGAGTGTGCTACTCTTGTGGGGCAGGGGGACGGCTGGCTCCATAAACAGGGAAGGCAGTGTAAACTAGAATTTCAGACACATCTATAGAAATAACACTCCTCCTCTTCTACCAGAGATAGAAATCAAAGGTCATGCAAACTCAGTTTTCAAAAAACCTTACGTTTAAAATGCGTACTGTTATATGAAAAAGAACAAATGCTAGATCCTTGAAATTGCTGTTTTAGCAGAGACTTAGTATTTCTCAGGCATGCCTAACTGCATATTCCTTTACTAAATGTCTACAAGCATGTGGTAGGCAGCCCCACCTAAACTTCATGAAACAACTAACATTAAAATATAAACAAATAACATTAAAATGAAAGTCTTCTGTCTTTTGGATTCTCCCCTTCCCCTCTCTGTATCTAAGAGTAACACATCTCTAGGGTTTCTATGATGCTTGCAGTTGCTTTGGTTTCTAGTGTCTGATTTGGAGTGTGGAGATCTAATCGGGGAGTTGTTTGATCCCAAAGATGCCCACTTTCCCCCATGGTTTATCCCAAAGAGCATTTCCTAAAGATTCAGAAAAGTCATGGGCCCAAATTCTGTAAATGAAACATATTTTTCAAGGAAGTATTCAAATAAGAGGGAACTCCAGGAGCTGCAGTTAACAATATGAGAACTAAAGAAAATAAAAATATATCTTCACTACTGTCATTTAAACTGGGAGCTGGGGAGAAAAGCAGAGGTTGGAGAGAAACTGAGAGTTGTCCAACATCCTACTCAAATTCACAACCAAGCAGCCGATCTTAAGGTAACATCTCCTCTGCAGGCTGTATCCCACATAATCCCCATATGATGGGCAACTATCTTAAAACCTGACTCATTCTACATTTAAAAGGGATGATAAATATATACATAAGAAATTTTTGTACACATTAAATGTAAGAACTGTACACAAAGTACAATATCTGGTAATATCCAGCGAATGTCAGTTTTGAAAAGTATTATCAATATTGTGTGTAATGCCCCAGGTTTAAATAACAGAACTCATATCCTCTCTCGTAATCTAACCTCCTACTACACTGCTAGACGTAATCTAGAGTGAACCGAAACACGTGGAATCTAATTACTTCTTTGCTCTAGAACTAATGACATGAGACCTCAGCTCAAAATGCAATTCTGAGAGACAGCACTTCTCTAACACACTCAGGTCCTGGGGTTTGATCCTGAGCATCTGTGAGAAAAAGAAAGTTTTCCAACTTAGTTAAGTGTGAGTCCGGCCAGTGGGAAAAGGAGAGGAGGTACTGCTGACCACTACGACTTAACCAAGAGCCTCACTTAGAAGCCTATCAACAAAGCTAAATACTTCAAAACTGCCCAGTCCCTTGGTGCTGAAAATGATGACAACAGCCTAAAATATCAAGCACTCTCAATGGTCGTCCCTCTCCAATCTCTCTTGGATACTGTATGGGGAGATCAATTTAGTCCACTGAGACTGTTGAAGAAGCCAGTCACATTCTGAAGTAAAGAAACATGACAAGCAGGTGAGTGGGAATCTCTATATTTATATATCAACTTGGGCTGAAAAGAACCACAGAGCTCCGTGGATCCCTCAAAGCATTCTTAGTGTGCAGAGTGAGGGGCCTTCAAGTCTTTACAAGGAAGATTTTGGCCCCAACAGCCAAGTGAAAGGGTTAATTAAACAACAGTTGAGAAGAGTCATCAGAAAGACACACATATCTTTTCAACAGCTCCCCATGACATCCCACTACACCCTGTTTAAATAAATATCACGTGTTTCCAATATGCTTTACCTTACCTGGCTGTATTTTGCTGCCCAAACTATAAAATAAGCCACGTGGAAGAACTGCTAGGACAAGGTCAGCCAATCAAATTAGTTAATGCATTAGTTTCCTATCACTACTATAAAACACGATCACAAATACTGTCCTTTAAAACAATGCATAGCTGTCTTACAGTTTTCTAATAGGAAGTCCATGGCAAATAACCCTGAGCAGGATTCTTCTAAAGGCAAGAGGCAGAAAGCCTTCCCTCTCCTTTTCCAGGTTCTGAAAGCTGCTCAAGTTCCCTGCCTTCAAAAGCAGTCAGGCTCCTTCAACACACACACCACACACCACACCACATATCACACCGCACCACACCACACCACACACCACATATCACACCACACCACACACCACATATCACACCACACCACACACCACACCATACCAACCACATATCACACCACACAACACAACACCACATACCACACCACACCATACTATACCACATAACATACCACAGACCACACTACACCACTACACCACAGACCACAGCACACCACACCACATATCACACCACACCACACACATTACACTACAGACCACATACTACACCATACTACAAATTACATCACAACACACTATAAACCACTACACCACATTACATGCACACACCATGCCACAACATACCACACTCTACCACACCACGCACCACATCGTGACATAACATGCCACGCCACACCACACTACAGTACACCACACCACACCCTCTCCTGACTCCCTGTTCCACCTGAAAAGCCTCTTATGATCACACTGGTCCTGCCCACATCCTCCACAGAATTGCCACATCTCAAAGCAGATGACTGGCAACCTTAACTCCTCTTTGTTCTGTAATACATCATGTTCACAAGTTCTGGGGATCAGGACAGAAATATCTCTGGGGAAACAGTCTTTCTGTTACTAGACTAACATTAAATATCAGAAGGCTGAAATTAGTAGACTATGAAGTTGCACGCCAAGAGCCAAAATTAAAGTTAAATGGTTCTCATTTGTATCTTAAACTATTTCCACTTTGTGGATACAGTCCAAAAATCAAACAGTTCTCATACTGAGTCAGGGGTTGGGACAATCACTGCTTCTGATTGATACAGGGTGCTGTCAAGTCCCCAGCTTTACCTTCTCCAAAAGAAGGATACAATGTCATCCTATCAGAAAAACCAACCCTAGCAATGAAATGTAAACCATCAACCCTTCAGGCTGTTCCTCATTCACCTCAGTCAACTTTGGTTTTTGAAGTGAAAAGAATTTCTATATAATATATTCTGACCACAGTTTCCCCACCCCCAATTCCTCCCAGAGCCTCCCCACAATGCTCTTTAATCTATATTTATTATCTGACATATCCTAATAAGTATTCTTTTTATTGTCTACCTTCCTGACCAAACACTAGTGCACTGTAGTATCCTAGTATTCAATAAATATTTGAGTGATCAATACTTCAATCTTGAACTGCCTGAAATAATTTTTCTTCCAAGCAGTGAAATTATAAATTCTATTCAAAGGCCTATCATGCCATAGTTATCTTTCTCATCTATAACAAATGGTAGAAATAGAGTGAAAACCTTATATCCAGAAAATTCTACAAGTTTCTAAAGTGATAATATTTATAATATTTGCCTCAAAGGAAATATTTATCTATGCCTGAATGATGCATTTATCAGTAGAGTCTGTTAATATTAATAGCTCCTTAAATAAAAGAACAGATTTTTAATCCAAGGGCTACCTAGAAAAATGGAACACTGTAACCCCATGCTCTTTTCTCCATAGCAATCAATCTCAGAACAGCGTAATTACCATTTTAGGTACTAGCTGCTAAAAACCTGTTTATTAAAATTAATATGTGTAAAAAATCAGTTTAATTTTCAATAAATTATTTATAATCTCTGTCTACCAGGTGAGATAAATGATTCTGTATGGCACATTTTCTGATTTAAAAATAACGTCTCCTGATTTCTCATAATGACTGGTTTTCACTTCAACAAAACTGAAAAGCTACTCTCCATGTGGCTAAAATCCCTAGAAGTTGATTTTATTTTACGATTAATTTCTCACCATATTATTTTGAATGGCTTCAGCAGTCAATTCATTTTAAATTTAATGTTTAATATTAAACATTTAATATATTTAACTTATTAAACATACTCGTGGCCTCTGAACTATGTAAAAAATAAACCACCTCGAAGTCATCTTGTTTAGAAAGTATGTTTTTTAATAACAGTAGAAAAAACTATAAAGATAGAGATGACAGTCATTAGCCATTCTGTTATTACACATCTTGGCCAGGGGCTGAGAGATGCAAAATATGTACCTGAGTCTTCACCTTGATGGAATGCACTGCAGACAAAATCAGTCCAAACACTGTATGACTCGTACAAGACCAGTGGAGCCTCACTAATACAAAGCAGACCCCAATGTTTCAGCTACATACTGTGCTCTTCTCTCTCCTTTGATCCCTCTTAAAATTGATGTGTTGGTTTTTAACAAACACTTTTAGTCTATAAAATGCCATTCCTGGTCCTTAAACACCTAGTATAACTCCCAATTATATCAACACTCCCTTGGCAAACTCTTTTCATTTGGTTTCACTTTTCAAAGTTAATTAAAATCACAGACAATAGAAGACAGTGTTCCTTTCTCAGATACATATTAAAATAAGAGTTTGCTGAGGGGTGAGAGCTACACTTAATCTTCATATGACGATAAAAGGATAGAGTTATAGAATGCAGTTAGGAATTCTACTAGCTGAGAGAAGTCGTAGTATGTTCTCCTCCAGGGTTCATGACTTCACCAGATTCAGGTAGTTGGCTGGGTTTCCTGTACCAGGCATGAATTCTATCCTATTGAACAGGCCTTAAGTCTAAATAGATGGCTGTTGGTTAAGCCCCAGGTCATAAATTCCACTACTGCACCCTTGCGGCTATCTTGCTTTCTGGTACGTTGTCCAATCCTAAGTGGTCAACCCTAAACACATACACATACAAGCAATGCTTAAAAAAAAAAAAGGCTCAGTAGGTTGTATTTATATGTACACATAACAATAATACATGCAGTAACAACAGTAACTAAAAAAGAGATCATGAATTTGAGGAGATGAGGGGGACACAGGAGGAGCTGGAGGAGGAAGAGTATGGGGAAGTAATGTAGATGCAGTACTCATATAAAACAACAACAACAATCAAGAAAATAAGATCTTGAGATAAACAACAACAATGACAATCAAGAAAATAAGACCCTGAGATACACCTGGTGCAACATGAGATCCCACTTAATTGGAATATCAGAAAATGATAGGAATTTCAAGCAACTTATGCAAAATATTGTTTAAAACATTCATTATTATTATTTACAAAAATGGAAGTTTTGAGCCCTTGAATACAGAAACAAAAGTATATAAGGCAAATGCCTGCCTTCCAAAGCTCAAGGGTTACAAAATCTGATAGGAATAAAGGAGGAAAAGGAGAAGGGGATGAAGAAAGATTCCTCAACCTACTCAGTGATGTCTTAACATGTTATTCCTGGAATGGACAGTGATTGAAACTATGTAAAGAAACCCATGGAAATTTCTCCTAAGGCTGGACTGTGGCCTAAAACTTGAGCTTGACCATCAAACTCACTTCAATAAGTAATATCTAAGAGAGAAATGCTGCCTCTAGTTTGTTAAACAGCTTGGGTCTCCTGGGGTAACAACAGCAGGGGCTCCTAGGAAGGAGCTGGAGGACCTGGGAGGACTCTGAGTTACGTGGGTGGATTGCCGTGTACTTTCTTTTACCATGCTGCAACTGTTGTCACTGAAGGAGAAATTCAGGGCTCCCGGTACCATGAGTACCCAGATATAGTTTGCATTTCTTCTGTCATGTTTCCCTACATCACCAAACTTTCAAAGAATGTTTCCCCCTTTCTGCTCAGAACCAGCACCATCCAGCTCTGCCACCTCTGGTCCCAGTCTCTTTTAAGCGCCATCCTTGAGACTCTTTGATCACTATTGTATCTCTTGTCAACACTTTCCAACAGACAGAAAGGCTAAAAGTCACTAAGGGTGACTTTCAGGTGCGGTCGGTCTGCCCTGCTGCTCAGTCTCCTTGCACCTCTCAACTCAGACATCAACCCAGAGCTGGATCTTCTGGTTTCTGAGCTATTTATTTCATTCGGTGTGTATTATTCCCTGCTTTCTGGTTATCCTGGAGGACTGGTTCTATGCTTCACTTATTCTCCTTGTTACTCCATTTAGTATCTTGAGGATATCTGGAAAGATTTAGATCTGAGTGGCTTTCAACATCTGCTTCCACAATGAGATAAAAGTCTGGGACACAGCTCAAGTGCTGCCTAATTCTACACCAATGATTCTGGGCATTCAGGGTTCTCACCTAAGATTTCCAAGCATAACAGTGATAATCTGAATTGTTCTTCCATATATGAGCAAATTCAGAAAAAAGGTACCTGGGATCCCATGGTACTAGCAATCCTATAATGAAATGTTAAGCTGCATGACCAGAAAATGCCATAATATATATGATGCTGTCTGGAGATATATAAAACCATCATTTCACAGGAAAAGCAAAATTCATATAACAATCTGCAATATTTATCAAACAAAGATGAAGAAATTATCACAGATACAATCACATTAGTAGACATTTCTTGCAGATTAGCAAGAAATATTTTCATTTGTCTTCTCTAAATGAAATATTAAAAGAAAACACATTACTTATTAGTCCATTCATACAACTTGTAATCTAATTTGCATTATGCTCAGCATATTTCTTATGTAGTTTTGAAAAGGGGTTTTTCAAAGCAGTGACAATTTTGAAAGAAGGAATTTATTCCCCTTGAGTTGTAATCTTAACAAAATTCCCTAACAGTTTCCCCTTTAAAGAAATGAACTATAATTTCATTGATTCAAGAAATATTTTAGATAGTGCCGTGAACATAGGGGATATGATCATTTATGTTCACGAAAAAAGAAAATGAATAAATATCAGGGCTGAGGTGTGACTCACAGGTGACATACTTGTCTAGCAAATATGAGGAGCTGGGCAGAATCTTCAGAACCACAGGAGAAAAAAAAATATATATATAGTAAAACTATAATGCAAAAATTGTGAAAACAAGCAGACTTTAATAGGTGGGGATTGGTTTCTAAAACTTTACATCATTCTTCCCAGCATGCATAGCTGCAGGTGAACCCATTCCAGACAACAGATGAGGTCCATGGTGTGGTTGTTATTGCCTTTGCCTCAGGAGATGAACAGAAACATTCTTGTTTGTTTCTTTAACCACTGAGCCATCTCTCCAGCACCCTTCTTGTTTTATTCTCTATTTGTGTTTAAGCTAATCCATTTAATGTTTTAAAGACAACCAGCATGCTCTTCCTTCAGTGTCTGCTTTACAGCCCTACTTTTCTAATCTTCCAGCCAATGAAAATGACAGACTTTGTTTCCAAGCAAGCCTAAGACAGCATCAAAGTGAGTGACAAATCTACAAGTGCCACCTTACCTCTGACTCATCTGTAGATTCTTCAAGAGACCCAGTTTCCTGCAAGCACAGAAGAGAGAAGGGGATCAGAAGAGTAAAAACCATTTTCAATGGAAGGAGTCCCACTGTACCCTATCTGTTTTTCTGGAAAAGCCATTTGCAACAGTATTTTAGAGGAGTCAACATGCGCAACTCTCACACTCCTTTTACCACTTCACACCCTGGCAGGCCTGGAACATTGGAGGTGGGGAGGGACACAAATGACATGACACACAGGACACACGACATAACATTAATGGAAATCCATCTGGCAAAACCTCACTGATAGCACAGAGAAACAAGAAACCACCACTTCAAATGAGTCAGCTTTTATACTGAAATCTCTTATGTTAATGAGTCAAAATTAGTCTTGCTAAAAGTCTAGGGAGGGATCAGGGGCAAGCGGCGGTGGCTGGTTTAGGTTTGTTTGTTGAAACAGGTTCTCATGTATTCCAGGCTGGCCTGGAAAACTCTGTGTTGTTCATGAGGACCTTGAATTTCTGATCACCTTCCTCTATATCCTATGTGCTGGGATTACAGGCATGTGACACTATGTTTGGTTTTATGCTATGCTGAGGATTGAACTCAAGGCTCCCTTTATGCTAGACAAGCACTCTGCAGCTAAGCCACATCCTCAACTCTAGAACAGTTCTTGTAAAAAGAATCTCCCTCCAGAGGTATGCATCAGACATGATATAAACCCTTTAATAAACCAGTAACTCTAAGACAAATTCCTCCACTTAGTACAGTTCCCTTCTTGCTGCACAATGAATCTTGCTGCTCTGGAGGAAACAACGCAAAAAGGGAAAAAAATGGACTTGATCTCGCTAATCTCTCACCTGTCCACTGAAAGAATCTGCTGATACCATGCATCCTCAAAGAGGTCAGCAAAATGAAGATTTACTTAACGTACTTATAGATATCAATAGCAATAAAAGGTTACAGCTAATATGCTGACACTGAATGTAAGCATTTTACAATCCAGGAGATAAAGAGAACAACAAAAGAAGTAGGGTAAGAACATTTTAGACCTAACATAGTTTTAAGAAAAAAAGAACATTTTAAAGCAAGTCAGATGCACATTATACTCAATTCAAGACACACAGCAGGATAAATGCAAATCTGATGCTCAAAAACAGCCTTATTTTATATGTCAGAAAACAGTGAAAGCTTGGAAGGAGACAAGTACCTTCTAAAGGAAGTTTACATTTTAAGGAAAATATAGTCCTTGTCCTTGAAGACCATGTGAAAAATAGAGATGTTACTGCAATTAAGACTTTTACTATACATGTGTCATTAACAGGAAAAGTTAACATAAAGTCTTTTCTGGATGCTTGTGCAGTTTGTTTTATTTAATGTGACTCAGAATCTTAGCACTCTCATTAGTTTGTAGCTGCAATTCTCTAAAACAACTGATTATTCTTACATCTGGAAGCCACACAAACATGGGGGGGAAACCCAGCTTTCTTACATTTGAACGTTGGCTGTCCAGAAAGTCAATGGCACGTGTCTCTCCTTCCCTTCTAAACTGTCTCACTCTGAACTAGCCATCCTATGCTTGGGTTCTCTCCTGTTACCATCTCCATCTATCTCTTCTACACATTCCACTTTTAAAACTGTGTCACTATTCCAACAGGCTATAGAGGCCAGAAGTAATTCAAGTAAACAGCACTAATTTCCCATAAGGGTCCTAAGAAAACACCGTGGGAAAGGGCTCATCATTTATAAGGAGGCTGAAAGAGCTAGGTCTCTGCATGTAAAAGCAACTCAAAACAGACAAAACACCCACAGTTAAGCTACAAAATCCTGAAACTCCATATAGAAACCTTACACAACATTAGCCTTGGCATTGATTTCTTGATAATCACACACAAAAAAAAAACATAAGGCTATAGATGGGAAAATAAATGACACTGCACTAAACTAAAATCCTCTGCATAGCAAAGCAAATAACATACAAAGGCAGCCTATAGGTTGGATAAAAATATCTGTCAGCCATGTATCTCACAAAGGGCTAACCTCCCAAGCTTGCAAAGAATTCACATGAATCAACAGCAAGAAAACATACAACCTAATTAAAATTAAGTCCTAAACAGACATTTCTTCAAAGAAGATATTTAAAAAATGGACAACAGGCACATGAAAAAGTGCTCAGAATCTATAATCACAAAAACGCCAATCAAAACTACTCTATCACTTCTGATAAGTACAAGATAACTTCTACCAGAAAGACAAGGGATGAGGAGAGCCGTGAAGGTCCTGTTGCATTATCTCCTTATATGTGCATTATATAAAGAGGGAAATGTCAAACATGCAAACATAATAAAGCAGTGGTTACTAAACACACAGTTGCATGGAAATGGGTTAATGCAGGTCATGGGACACAAAGCAGCAGACGTGTGGTACAAAATAAAGGCCATCGTTGCTAGGGTATAGTCAATGAATTGTAAGAGTTTTTGCCAAAGAGTGAGGTTGAATTTAATGGTTTCTAAATGTCTCTGATCTCAGATTCCTTGAATATTAAATAGTACCAGCAAAGCAAGGCTGTGACACCCATGCAAAACAAAAAACAAAACCCTCTGTCTAGATTCTGATTTCCCACATCTGGAGTGCTAAAAACACATCTTATATTTAGAGTGCTAAAAACATATTTGGCTACTCTTCCAAAAAAATTTACATTAAACTGAAAAACATTTTTTAATGTTGAATCCACTCAAATATACAAATTTGGTAAATGGGGGAGTGTCTACTCATAAGCCTCATTAAAACAACATAAATCATCAACCAACGGAGCTGGGCCAGTACCTCAAAATCCAATTTCACACTTGTTCCACATCACAAAGAATGCAGTGCCAGAACCTGAGGCCTCAGGGCTTGCAGATCTCAGGGATAAACGGGCTGTGCAGAATTTCCAGCAGCTAGCACAAACTGAGAAAAATGTGCTTCTGGACTCTGAAAGACTACCAGCAGCATTGCCACAAACTATCTGAACATAGATATGGCCTCAACACATCTACCCTTCTGTCCACATTAGGAAAACAATGCATGAAAAACATCAGGTATGAGCCCAGGATAGTTTGTCAGCTTCAGTCATTGACCAATCCTCCTATTTAAGGTCCTAGAGATAAAGAAGCAAGCAAAAACGCATAAAAATGAAAACACAAGAAACAAGACTAAACCATTAGAAAAATTACCATTAAAACTGCATGGTTTCAACAATTTAGCCTCAAGAAATCTCATATTTGAATCATGAAAATGTAAGCTAACACTGTGCTGTTCTCTATGTAATATAAGTCAACCTCATCAAAACACCCCACAAATACTGTGTGGCCTTCTGTATAGAACACAGAAGTAAAATAGAGATTTCCAGAGCAATGTGGGAATGGGGAACTATCAGTAGGTAAAATTTCGGGTGTAAAAAGCTTGAGGTATGATTGGAGGGGATGGTTGCATAGCGACCTGAATCTACCTAATCCCACTGAATCATATACTTACAAATAATTGAACTGGTGAATTTCATGTCCAACGGAAAACTCTGGTTTTTTGGCTAAAGCAAAGGTGGACAGGCTAGAAGATATCCACCAGCACAAATGGATGAGCCCAACTAATTCTAGGCAGCAAGCTTAACAATAAATTCAGAAATTTACCTTTCTTTTCCAAACCAATCCCTCAAACTCAAGTCATCTACCTAAAGAACTGCACCTGATGATTTGTGCTGGCCCTGAGATATTCATCAGCTGCCACCAGATTGTCTTCCCAAAGCACAGATGACAGTGATTACTACCAACCTCAAAGAAACAGCAATGGAAGTCTCCCACTGGAACACTAGACAGATCTGACTCCCCAGCAAGGCAGCCAAAGGAAGTGACTTCCAGTCTGACCCCAGGAGACTTCTAGGCTTTCTCTCCACCCCTCCATAAATCTATATCCCTCTAGCTACACTAAGCTGCCACTGAGAATCATATGCTCATGTCTCCATGCTAGAAACCGCAAACTGACAGCTAGTATTTGAGTGGGACATGCAAATGCATTATGTAACCTAGAAGATGTTTTTCAGAATCATCTCTACAAAAATCTGTATTTCTAACTTCATAAAACTCGAGTTATAGCTACACAGTATCAGTATTTCTGCCTAACTTCAGTTGGAACTGAGCAGCAATGACAGGATGGGTGGCATTTTACCTCTCACCACCACTTCCAACCTCACATTCGTCATGGAGCTGCCTTGAGTCTGTGGTCCCCAATGAGATTTTCCTTAGGGTATTTATTCCCTTCACTTAGCCTTGGCTTAAGTCAACAGGGACCCTAATGATTTTACAGCTTTATCTCTGGTTGCAATGGTACTCAATGGGGAAAGCCTACACAGTGGAGTCAGGCAGGCATCCTCCTGCTTCACCACGAGTTTCACTGCCATGACCCTAAATCCATGGGACCAACCTGGGACTTAGCCTGAAAAGCATGGGCTATATTTAAATGTTCTCTGTCCTTTACAGCCCAGACTTGGCTGCCCCTGCCAAACCTGGACCTGGATGATTAAACTTGGTCTTATTCATAAGTTAACTATTTCACCCTAGCCACTTTAATGGATTTATTTCATAACAACAACTCTTAGAGAATAAATTTACAAGCAAAAAAATAATGATAAACTCAAACCTGATTTTTATTTTATACGCATGGAGATAGTCATAACCATGGACTGGACCACCTGATAACCTGCAATAAGGATGGGATTCCCTAACTTCTAAGATGCAGTAGTGGAAATCAAAATAAAAACTCCCTTATCCAGCCAAGGAAGAAATGGTTAATTTTGTGGCTGAGTGGGGAGGATGAAAGTGTGTGGAGGTTAAGAGGAAGAAACTTGGAGAATGTGATCCACATTACACTGAATTAGTAATACTCCAGCATTTTAAATATGATACAATGATTTCACACAAACTCTATTGAACAGAATTCACAATGTGACAATTATGAGTGTTCTCCTTCTATTAAAGTCATTTCAACACTTTTGAGTTTGGAAACTACTAGCTCCTGGGGAGATACAGACAGGAGTAAACTATGGTCCTCATTCCGAGGACTCAGCAATCCGTAGGAGACAAATACACCACCAACCAGACTTCAAGCAGAATGTTATTCATGAGAGGTCGGGACAAACACTGTTGGGCATCTGTGACTATGAAAGCTCCCTATAAATCATTCCAAAACTAAGTAAAACTGCTGGTTACGAGAATTCCAAGCAGAATTGAGGCTATTAGCTCCTGTGAACTATAAAACACAAATGTTACTTTTACAAAGTACTTTTTCTTTTTTCAGCAAAATCAAGGCTTTCATTATGACTTAAAGGCATCTGTTTATCCACACTCAAACAGTGGTTTTGGCTTTAAATTGAGAATTTTTTTATAGTATGTTAACTTGGTGCAGATGTCACCATTTTGGCTATTCATAAAATTAAAATGGAGACAATCACCAAAGAACACAACACTCAGGAAAGATAAGCCAATGGGTTTAATTTTGCGTTATTTGAAAAAATATTTGCATCATTTTTTCATTTGCAGGGCAGGGTACCAAGTAAATCCTCTGCCTCCCTCTGTGATTTATCATAGTAGTTCATTTAATACACATGTCAACTCCTAAAGTACTCAAGAGGAAGAGAAAAAGATCTCATGCCTTCCAAAAATATTCAATGTGGCAAAATATTAGCAGCACAAATCCAGAGAATAGAAAAACCTATGTCTGTTTAATCTTCAAAGAATTAATGACATGAATACAATTATTTATTTATTTTCTTTTTAGAATAGTAATTTTTATGAATTCATAAAACAACGAATGTTTGCTTCTTTCAGAAACAGACAATAGATTACTTGCCTTTTTGAAGGCTACACTGATACCAATGGGGGGAAAAAATGCTCTTTCCAATAGTACATAGGCTGTTAAAACACCACAGGGGGAATAAGAGCTAAAAGGAAAACCATTAAGACTAAAAGGGCTGCCGGACATGGTGGCACATGCCTTTAATCCCAGCACTCGGGAGGCAGAGGAAGGTGGATTTTTGTGAGTTCAAGGCCAATCTGGTCTACAAAGTGAGTCCAGGACAGCCAGGGATACACAGAGAAACCCTGTCTTGAAAAACCAAAAAAAAAAAAAAAAAAAAAAAAGACCACAAGGGCTAATTCCACTTCATAAAGTTCACATATATATTTCATATATATTCCATATATACTCATATATGAAATTTAGATTTGGAGTCTTCATATACTTAGATTGCTTACGTTCTTCAGAAGCAATGTGGTCCAGTGGGGGGAGGGATGTCAGTTTTGTAGACATGAGACTAAAACATTATAAATATAAGCATAAGAAAGGTCAAACTGACTGAATTTCAATCCATGTATCTGTAAAATTCAATCAATTAATATATTAAGTATCAGGCGATATGCCAATATTAGTCATCAGCAGCAAAAAATTCTTACCATGTGGCATACGATAGTGAAAATATACAAAAAATAAATAAAAATTTTACGACATAAGTATTATGCAGAATAATATGTGAAGGTGGTTTCAAAGAACGAGCAGGAAGTAGCAATCAGAAAGTAAGGGAGAAGGCCCTGCAGATATCAGAAGCCCTGAGAAGGGCCAGTGTAAGCTAAGGTTCTGCAGTGAGAACATGCCTGGCTTGTTTATAGAACAGTAATAAAGGCAGTGTGAGACAGAGAGTGGCAGGAGAGAAAGCCACAGTGGGAATGAAGTCACAGAGCAGTGGAAGGTGTGGCTGGACAAGGTCCTATCGGGCAGTGACCATATGGGTATTGTTTTATCACAGTGTGGAATGGAAGGGTTTGAGACTCAGAGACTTTATGTGACTTCTAGATTCGAATAAACATTTACCTCACAGAATTCTTTTGGAAAGACCAGATGCCATCTGAAAGGGTCTAGTTTGAAAACACTGTACAAGTGTGAAACATGTTTTCTACCTGATTTTCTCTTATATTTTTGGTTGTGAGCCTAGCCTTTAATGGCTGAGCCATCTCTCCAGCCCTCTACCTGATTTTCTAATGTTAAATATCAGACAGCCTTCACAAACTCTTCTGCATGAGTAGGAATGTAAGAGCTACTCCATATTTCTATCACACTGGATCTAAAGAACTTAAGGAACTTGGACTACATATTTTCAAAAAAACCACAACTGTATTTCAACAAGATACGGAAAGGCTCAGTGTGAAAAGCCATCTCCCAGTAGTCAAACCCAGTAAGGTCTGCTGTGAGGCACGTTCTCTTTCCCTTGGACCTGCAGTGCAAAAGATAGTTTGCACAAATGATGGTAATAGGTTCTTCTTAACACAATGATGACCCCCAAATTCTTCCTGGTCAAATTCCTTAAATGTTGGCATCCTCAAAATAAAGCACAGACGTGAATGATTTAAAAAGTCCACTACAAGTAAATGTCCCTTATGACAGTAAACAGCTCATCACCATATCACTTCTTAAGGGGCATCACAGAAACTGGCAATCAATTTAATGTATGAAAGGAAAATATGAGATATATATCATAAATATATATACATATGTATGTATAGATTATGTGTGTATATATGTATATATTCATATATAAATATGAAGTGACACTAGAAACAGAAACTTAAGGAGTCTCTTCCAAGTTCTGGCCTTACTCTTCTATTTTGTTAGTTTCATGTAATTTTGTCGTTTGCCCTAATCTGTGGCTATCAGAACAGCTGTATGAAAACAAGGCAGTAATTTCTACTCTACACGTCAGTACCACTTCTCAGAAGTAGGCTGGGCGTTGCCATCTAAATCCTGCCAGCAACAGGAGTAATCCCTTAAGCCTTGAATGGCAATCCACTCTTGACTTGCCTTCTTCGAAAAATTCCACTTAACATAAACCAGAAGGGCTGAACCTGGGCAAGGCCAGCTCGACTCGGACAGAGAGTGTGTGCATGGCACTATCCGCGCTGGGGGGCGGGGGGACGCCCCAATTCGCCTGGCCAGGACCGCGTCGTCCCCCGCCCACCGCGTCCCAGAACCCCTCATTTAGGTCTCCGTGTCCCGGTTGCCCCGAACTACCTCTGCCAGCATTTACCTGCTCCTCTGCTTCCGCCATAGCGCAGCCTGAGAGTCACATGACAAACACGGAAGTAAGAGAAAACAGCCCCTGGGCCACAGCCTACTGGGAAATGTAGTTTTTTCCACATCAATCTAGTTCCTTATCCAATTCTCATTTTTGCTCAACAGAGTCCTGTTTAAGAGACTCCAATATATCTGTATATCTGTAGTTAACGCTAGATTTTATTTTGTTATTAGTCTACGGTCTGTTGTTATTGTAGTATCTATTAAGCACTTTCGATTCCAGGCTCTGGTTTACAGTAAAATTATGAATTATCTCATTTAGTCCTCTCAACAATCCCTATTATTATCCCCATTAACAGGGAAGCGCACACTACTTCAGAGATCGCACTAAACTTACATGTGAAGCCTAGGTTTAGAATCCATCCCTGTCTGATTGCCAAGACTACTATATCAAATGTTCTTCAGGCCAAATACTGTTGTTGTGGCTGCCCACTCCCATTTTTAAAGGATTGGCTATAAAAGAATGTCTTCAACAGAGAGTCAGAAAATAATGTATATTCTGACAAAGACCTAATATCTTGGTACATTAAACTGAATTTAATTTAAATTTCATTTTATTTGTACAGATATTTTATGTGCATGTATGTCTGTGCACTGAGCCTTGTGACCTCAGAGGCCAGAAGACAGTATCAGATTCCCTGATATTAGAGATACAGATATTTGAGAGCTGACATATAGGTTTTGAGAAACTCTGGCCATTTGGAAGAGAAACAATAGCAAGTGGTATATAAATATTGGATTTTTAAAATCTCCATTATTTATTTATTTGCTAAACTACATTGACTATCTTCAAAATAAAATGTCTTCACACCACAAGGACATCGTCGGCTCAACTATGTTCATAGCAGCTTTATTTGGAATAGCTAGAAACTGGAAACAACCCAGATGCCCTTCAACCAAAGAATGGATTTAAAAAAAATACTGTATTACATTTACACAATGGAATACTACTCACCTATCATAAACAAGGAAATCATGCAATTTTCAGCCAAATGGATGGACTCAGAAAGACACACAAGATCACTTATAACTGGATTTTAGCCATATAGTACAGGATAACTACCATACAACCCACAGACAAAAAGGAACAGGAACCTAACATAACTATCCTATGAGAAACTCCACCCAGCAGTGGATCAAAACAGATGCTGAGACACACAGCCAAACATTAGGTGGAGCTCTGTGAGCTGTATGTAAGAGAGGGAGGATGAATACAGAGACCAGGAGGGGATAAGAGCACCACATGAAGATCAGCAGAACCAACCAATCTAGGTCCATAGAGACTTACAGAGACTGAATCACTAACCAAAAAGAAAAAGAAAAAGAAACATATAATAGATCAGACCTACCCTCCCCCCATATATATATATGATAAGCATCTTGGCCTCCACACAGATCCCTTAGCAACTAGGGGTTGGGGGGCAGAGCCTGTCACAGACTCTGTTGCCTGTTAGTGGAACACTTTACCCTAGCTGGGCTTCCAAGTTGGGCCCCAGTGCGAGAGGAAGTGCTTAGCCCTCATGTGAATAAGGAAATGTAGAGGCTTGATATGTGTGGGGCCTCCCTCACCTGAGAAGAAGGAAAGGAGGCAGAGGGAGAAGCAGGTGGGAAGAGAGGAGGGAGGGGGAGGGGGCTGTGATTGAGATATAGCTTGAATAATACATAAATGTTTAAAAAAAAAGGATAAAGGACTGGAGAGATGGCTCAGAAATTAAGAGCATTGGCTGCTCTTCCAGAAGTTTTGAGTTCGATTTCCAGCAACCACATGGTGGCTCATAACCATCTACAATGAGATCTGGTGCCCTCTTTTGGCCTGCATGTATACATGCAGACAGAACACTGTATTAGTAATAAATAAATAAATCTTTTTTTAAAGATAAAATGTAAATTTGTCATTTGTAAAAATATGAAAACATCATTTAGAAAACTTGACTGTACCCTACGTTTCTGGACAAAGTGAACTACCTTTCCTATTCCTAAGGAATCCAGTCATCTTGTCCAATAACAGCTACTGTCAGGGTTTTTTTGAGAGTTCTTTTTTTTAATGTTTATTTATTACTTCAAGATACATCTGTATCACAGCATCACAGTCCCCTCCCATTTTAAGTAGCTAGCAGCTCACAAAGGGTAGCACAATTGACGCCATGTGGTGGATGTGTTGGTGTCCCTGTCATTCCCTGTGTCATACACTGACTCTGACCTAGCAGAAAGTCAAATACTCAGTTCTATGATTTTTCCTTAGTCTCTAGAAGTTGCTTTATCAACTCATGCGCCTCAGTGGCCCAGAAGCTATGATAATGTCATCTTTCAGACACCTGTCTTCCCCCAAGGGCCTAAATAGCCTCCAGTCCTTGCTGAGGTCTCTCCTCCAGCCCGCTCATCACTTAGCTAATTTGAACACCCACAGGCAAGCCCCCAAGGCCATGTCTAATCTAAGAGTATCTTCTATGTGGTGTTAAACAGCCCAGGCCCACATAACACTGATGATGGATTTCAAACCACAGAAAAGATCTTGCCAGAATTTTCTCCCTGGCAGGAGTCTAGGCAGTCTATCTCCTTCCTTCTAAGGTTCCAATGACAAACCAAATTTCAGACTCAGCAAAGCTCCCCTGAGAAACCAGTAAGTTTATTGAGCTTTCTTACCGGGCACGGTTGAGGGTCTACTGTCCGAAGTGCATGTATAGATAGTCTTATGAAGATGGTTATTGTTTGAATCAGAGGCCAGCACTATGCAACAAGCCTCGACAGAGCAGGCACAGAGGAAGCCCTAAGTTTAGTTTCCATAGGAAACAGAAAGAACCTAGATCCTTTGCTCTTCCATTTTTCTTCACAAACCATCATTTGCACTTTTCCCCCCCGCTGTGAGCTGCATCCACAGAAACTGGTGAGACTGCATCCTCTTCAGACTTTCAGTTTCCCGTTTTGATCAAACACATACAAGAAAGAGGCAGACAAATGCAGGGTTGCTTTCATGGTTTTTATTCTTGTTTTACTGTTCATTTTAATTTTGGTTAGAATTAGTCATGCCTTAAAGCAGTGATTAACTACTGGGAAAAATCACCACTGACTTCTCAAACAAGGCTTTGTTCTTGTTCTGTACAACAGAGTGTGATCCACTTCAAATTTTGATGATTTGTTTTTATTTGTTTTAGTTTGGCATTTTTAGACAGGTACTATGCAACCCTAGCTGGCTTAGATCTTGCTATATAGACCAAGCTGCTGCTGGACTCAGAGCACCCCCAAAGTGCTGGGATTAAAGGCATGCATCACCATGCCCAATCCTCAAATTTGGATGACTTCACGGTCCTTCTTTCCTTCTAGGCTGGCATTCTTCTTAATCTCACCTGGCTTCTGATACACACACACACACACACACACACACACACACACAGAGAGAGAGAGAGAGAGAGAGAGAGAGATTAATATAAAAATATATTATATAATATATATATTTTTTGAGACAGGGTTTCTCTGTATATCCTTGGCTGTCCTGGACTCTCTTTGTAGACCAGGCTGGCCTCAAACTCACAGAGATCCGCCTGCCTCTGCCTCCCAAGTGCTGGGATTAAAGGCATGTGCCATCACTCCCGGCATTTAGACAGCTGTGAACTGCCATGTGGGTGCTGGGATTTGAACCCAGGTCCTTTGGAAGAGCAGCAAGTGCTCTTAACCACTGAGCCATCTCTCCAGCCCATATATAAAATATATTATAATATATAATAACTACTTTTTCTGATCCCTATTGCACTATTCTCCATTGGTGTGTTCTCTATCATGCTGCCCTCCTCAGCATTGATCTTTATCAAGCTGTTCTCTGTTGTGCTGCACTGCATCGTGCTGTTCTGTATCATACTGCTCAATATTATAATACATAATAAATATTATATATGATATATAATATTAATATATGTACATATTTATCACCCTGGATTTGTACTGATGGCAGAATTGGAGCAGGGGGGTCACTTGAAAATCTTCCTTAGAAAGGTCCTCTGAGGGCTGAAGATATGGATGGGGTTAAGAGTGCTTGCCATCACCATGTTCAGGACTCAGGAAGAACAGACCCATATGTATATGCTCTATGCTCACCTAGGCACACAGACATATACATGCTAACTAACTAATGAATAAATAAATAAATAAATAAATAACAAAAATGATAATTTTACAATAAGAACCCAAATCAGCCAGAGCTGCAGCTCTGAATTCTTTGCTGATTTTCCTGTTGTCTGTCTGTCTGTCTTTTGAGATTTTTTTTCAACAGCTGGAGCTTTAGGTTTGTATGTTGAATGAGTTCTTTCCAGAGTCTCTGAAGGACACATCCCTGTCATTTATTACACAGGTTCTGCTCTTAGAAGCATTCTAATGGAGAACACACCATGATGTTCTAGGCAAAGAGCGCTGGAACCAGTCATGAGCTTGGCCTGTGGAGGACTTTCAACTTTTTGGAATGGAGAGTGGTTGGCCTTTTTCTTTCTCAAAGGGGATGACATGAGGTGGACTGGAGAAGCAGCTGACATTTGCCACTAAGTCTTCTCTGCTCACCCAACACCAGAGAGCCCTCAGACCATTCTCTTGACATCTGTGGTCTTCATTGTAATAGAATAAAATGAACACGGGATCCACTGGGTACACAGGAAGATGAAGACATACAAGCATGCAAAGCTGAAGGCTACTATGGACTAGGTTCATTCTGGACTACTAGGCAGAAAGAAATTGGCATACCTTTAATCCCAGCACTTGGGAAGCAGAGACAGGCAGATGTTTGTGAGTTCGATGTCATCCTGCTCTACAAAGCAAGTGAGTCCAGGGCACCCAGGGCAGTTACACAGAGAAAACCTGTCTTAAAAAAACAAAACTAGAAAAGCTCATCCTGAGTGAACTAACCCAGACTCAGAAGGACACATATGGCATCTATTCACTTATAGTAGGATTTTAGCTATATAGTAGAAGGTATCGATACTACAACTAACACACCAAAGGGAACTTGAACATAGACTTCTTATTTTTAATTTTTATTGTTTATTTATTTTTTATATATTAGTCATATTTTTTAGTCTTTTTTATCTATTGTATGCTTATTGGTTTGTTTGTTTAGTAGTTCTCTCTCCCGGGCAATGAGACACTTTTCACTGATGGTACTGCTTTGTAGATCCCCAATGAATGAAGAGGCTCTTGGCCCTCATACAACCTCTCAACTGAGATGAGGGACTGTTATATAAGGACACCCCACCCCAGAGAAATGGGATGGAAGGGTTAGGAGGTAAAGAAAAAAAAATGAAATGTGATGTTTCAGCCTTTTACTACTAATTGTCATAAACTGTTTAGGATAATTAAGAAATGCAAACTAATGGTTATGCAAGCCGGTCATTCTGTTAGGTACTATGACAGCCTATTATAGTTACTTTCTAAGCTAATCAGAAATAAACCTGCTAAGAGACAAGCAACATCTGCTTACCCTAATATAAGAGATAGATAGGGCCTCTTCAAAAACCTCAAGAGATCTGCAGAATATGGCATTCAAAGATGTTTTCGTAACTTTAGATTTTTTTTATATCAAGACATATCAACTCCTGACTGTAGGGGTTAGATAAATTAGATTTGGAAAATATATAGGAGTTTTTGATACTGTTTCTTAATTCGGGGCCTGAAGAGCATTATCAGCATGAAGTCAGCAAAAACAGGAAAGACTTAATAGACTGAAAAACAAGGTTGAAGTCAGGAAAAACAGGAAAGACTTAATAGACTGAAAAACAAGGTTGAAGTCAGGAAAAACAGGAAAGACTCAATAGATTTAAAGAAACAAAAAAACAAAGTATCTGGCCTGACATTGTTTTCAGCTGCTAAGTGGGCGGAGCCCAAATTAAGCTGAAACAGAGTTCCTCCTATCTAAGGACAGTGCGTGGAGCCCAGAAGAGAAGAGGCCCCTGATGCTAGAGAGCTCCAAGAGTCCTGCTAAAAAAAGGGCGGCCAATGATGGCCAGCTCTCTCCCTGAAGCAGAAAGAAGCCGGTGAGCAAAGAAAGCCTGAGCAAGACACCAAAAGGCCAAGGACTGGACCCTGTGGCTCAGCTTTTGCCTAGAGGGGTTTGATCTGTCCAAACAGTGGCCTAAAGGAAACAGTGCCTGGCTTTAAGGACTGAGGCAGAGCAGCTGAGTTCCTGATTCAAAAGAAGTAAGTTGGCCTGCAGATGGCTGGGGTCTCCCACAGAGAAGAAAGCATGAAGCCTTATTTAAGGTGAGACTGCAATAACCAACAACCCTAACAAACCTGCATCTGAGAGATCCAGAAGAAGGACTGCTAAGTATGTTAAAAAATCTACAACAAAGACTATGTTCCTGATGACTGAGGACCTGCCCCAGAGACTGTATCATTCTAAAAGGTTATGAAAGTAGTTGTTATAATTATCAATAGGTTTAGTGGATAGGTTAAAGGGGTTGTAGGAATTTATAGGATTAATAGTTAAGAAATTGTTGGTGTTTGTTATAAGTGAATTTAGTAATAAATAAATAAGTGTTAAATAATAATTTAAAAGTTAGGTTACACCTGACAGCACCCCCTATTCTCCTCCAAGTAGAAGATGAGCATCGAAGAATCTCCAGTGGGAGATGACTGAATTAGTCGTAAGCCTATCTCTTGGTAGGAAAAGCCCCTTGCCCCAACTGTAGACAGAATGCTGTCCAAAAAGGACAAAACCTGGAAGCAGGTAAGTCGACAGCCTAGCTCTGCCAAGACAGGGTAGGTAAGTCCTTCATAACCCCTGCTCTACAATCAATGGCTGTCGAGAGCGCGGTTTGGTCATCCAAATCCCGACACCTCCTTCTCTATGGAAGGGAGTCGTGTGACCAGGTGACGGCACTCGCCACCCAATAGGGTCAAATGGAATACACTTAGGCAATGTTGGTCTTTATAATATTTATTATACTAAATAGTCTCTACTTCTACAGGATCAGGATAAGCTGCATCAATCAAACAGAAACACTTAATGGTCATTAAAGCTAGAATAACTAATATTACAATATATAACCACCACATCCTATACTTATATTAATATTCCAACATCACACATCATACGACCTGTCTGAAGACAGTGGCTCTCCTGTTCCCCTGCGTCGATGTTCAGGGCAAAGCCTCAGTTCTAGTCTCAGTTCAAGGCCTGAGTGAATGGGCAAGGGATAGAGAGAGAGGTCTCAGCACAAGGTCTGAGGAAGGGGCATAGACCTAAGATAGAGACAGAGGCTGGACGTCAGTGACAAGACTGATCGCCACTTACTGCTTGTCTCCTTTGGTTTCTTATACTTTCATCTCAGCTTTAATTAACATATCTCTATGTCACCCGCATATGGCGGCACTTACTAGCTTCTTATCTGGCTCCTTCAGCTGGGCCTCAGCTGGGCTGTGGCTGACAGCTTATTGCAGCTAAACGAGAAGCTATTACTTATAATCCAATACTTAAATTACTTAATCCAATACTTAAATTACTTACTAAACTTCCTGCAGCCATTCTTTATGGCTGCTTACAGGCTCCTTACAATGTCTGTCAGAGAAACGGGGCCAAATGACTGAAGATCGATGCTGTAATGTATGGAGAGAAAATGGGAACTGTCCAGGCAGCCACAGGTATGTCATTTTTTAGTATGGGAAGCTGCAGACCCTGTACTTCCTATAAAATCAGATATATTTATCCCTCTCAGGTCTCTGAGGTGGTTGAAGAACAGATAGCTAGAGTCTCATAATTTAATTTTGAGTTGTTTAGGAGTCAAGAGAGTGTTATAGATCTAAGAAGATACTTTTAAAATTGTGTTGCAATTAGTATGAATGTTGAGTCAGATATAGAACTTTAAACTCATGGAGATGTTTAGATAGTAGAATGTTAAAGTCAGGTACCAAATACATATGGACTGGTCATTGGGAATGTACATTGAGCCATATAACCCTCATAACTGTGGCCTAATTACCTCTGTTGTACTGTATTGTATTTATTATTATAAGAGAAAGAGCCATTTGTTGGACTGAAAGGGAAACTGTAGGGGGAAATAAGATATACCTTAAACTTAAAAGAAAAAAAAAGGGAAGAGGATGGGGGGTTGAGGGTGGGAGGGTGGGACTGGAGGGGGAATAGGGAGGGGACTGCGATTGAGATGTAACTTGAAGAAATAAAAAATAAAGGAAAAAAAACAAATGAACAAACAAAAAAAAAAGAAAGAAAAGAAAAGAAATTGGCATGCAATCTTTGAACCCCAAGTTTTCTTCGGTAGGACTTTGAGGTTCCCTTATCTGAAAGGTCCTAAAGCTTCTTGCTACTCAAAGTTCTCCCCACAGAGCACCTGGAACCTCATTAGAACTGAATAATTGGAGACCTTTTGAGTGAGTTACTGAACAATAATTGAATTTCAATAATGACCCCAGATTATACATACATAGGTTAAAGTGTGAAAATGTTTGACCTAAGAGCCATTAATTCTGAGTCAGATCACTTACTTTTTAAATGCACATTGTTCTTTCACCCTTCTCTCCCTTCAAGCTAAGGAGAAAAAGACTCAATTTGACTCCTTATTCTGCCTGTATAGGGTGCAAAACTTGTTGCTCAGTGTTAGCAAGCAGACCTCAGCCTGTGTATTTACAGAGTGGTTTGCTGACTTGAAAGATCTGTCTTAAACGTTTTTCCTACAAGTTTGAAACAATTGTAGTTACTTAGTAAATTATGATAGCCATTCTATTCATAATAACCTTATCTCATTTTAAACAATATGAATGGCTTCAACATTGACCCTTATAAAATAGTACTTCTAAGTTTAGCAATGAGAATTCAGCAAAGTGAGAAGGTGACCTTGAAAAAAAACATCAGCCTCATAGAATTTCTGACAAAGTGACAATTTTATGAAACTTCCCCAGTCTTGATCTGCTGGGGCACTTTCAAGAACCCCCCCCCCACCCAATCTTGAGATTCTGTGTCTTATTACCACAGCTTTCTCCTCAAGGTGTTTTTGTTTTTCTGCTCAACTTATTGTGGAGAGAAGATAATAAATCAGGCATTAGATTGTTACCTTTTTCATCCTAAAATCTTTAGGATGAAATGACAAGCAAACACACAGCACATTTTGTAACCTTCTAGTCTTTCTTTAATTAACCTTTCCCCAAAAGAGCTGAAATAATATTTATGTTATCTTTAGTGACAACAATAAACGTCGATTTATGTCACATTTTAGTTTTCAAAAATGGAACCCACTGAAACCTTCATCTTCTACTACTATAAATGTTATTTAAACATACAGCTTGCTAGAAATGTCAAATGTCAACTCCCTACATCTAATTTTGTTTTGTTTTGTTTTGTTTTTAATCCTGGGACACTCAAATTATAAAGAAAAAAGATTTGTTTTGGTTCACAATTTGGGGCATTCTAATCCTATTCCGTGTGTCTCTCCCACACCCCTCCCCTTCTTTGTGAAGAAGCAGCAGATCACAGTGGGAGTGAAAAAAATAAAAACACTTCATGGTCAAAAAGCAAAAGAGTGGAAGAAAGGACCAAGGCTCCACCCACCGTTCCCTCTAATGCCACACCCAGCCCCCTAGTACCTCTCATTAGATCCCAATTCTTAAAGATTCCAGGATATCCCAAGGTATCAAGCTGGAGACCAGCTAAGCCGTTCACACCTGTGTTTTCAGGAGCCACTTAATTTCCAATGGAAGTGAGTAAACCCATTGAATTTTAAAATAATCCTTTTCTAATTACAAACATATGTTCACACATGGAAAGATAAAACCTATACATGAAATATATTTCAAGAGCTATTAGTAATTTCTCCATTCACAGCACAACTGCTGAAGACATCTTTCTATTCTCCTTCTTTTCTCATCTCCTTCAACTATCCTCCTTTTCCTTTCAGTTCTTTTTCTGTGTTTAAAGATTTGTTTTATTACAAAAACATGGAGTCCAATTTTGTCAGCTGCTTTCTTCACTTAGTCCTATTTCAGGCTCACTTTGAATTAATATTACATATTAATTCAAATTTCAATTATTATTATAATAACAAAATATAATTAATGTATATTTTCTTAAAATATTCATTTAGTGGTTCTTATTACAGCTTTATTCTTTGGAAAAGTCCTAATCTTGATAAACATTCTTTTTGCCTTATGTGTTTGAGTATAGCTTGGTAAATATTTCCTTAAGAACATATATTGAAAGGGGATAGCCTTGTCATTGATGCCTTTTAAGTCATCATAAAAGGTTTTTATAAATATCACAAAATGACTTTTAAAGACCCATTAAATACTGATATGTACTGATAAAGAGTACTTGAGAAGATATTCCTAAGCTACATGTTAAAATGACATTTACAATACTAGCGGGAACGTGTTCAGGGGTATGCAACTTTTGAAGAACTAAAATGCAAAATAAGCATAGGATTCCTACTGTGTGTCTTTCAATCAGATATTTCAAGGACCACCTGTTTGAAAGGACGAGGACATAAACTGTGTGTCCATAATTCACCTACTGAACTGCTTTCCTATGTTTTGACAGAAGAGCACAAAACAATTTTTTTAAAGCATGAATTCAATCTCTCCCAAATCCAGGTGTTTTACTGTGCCAGGAAAATGTATTATTTAATAAAGCCTTCATTCAAAACTTTGAAACAAAATACTCAATACATCCTGCCACTGGATCCAAATACTATTTGCAAAACAAGGTCTGCTTTTCAGTAGGATTTTTAGTCACACTATGTTTGAAGATGAACCCAGCTTCTCTCTCACGTATATGGAGTCCTCCAGACGTAGAAACAAAACAACAAAGCTATACAAGAAGAGGAGGAAGGAAATAAAAGGATTTGTTGTACAAACTTTGAACAATGGTTGTCACCAATTATACTCGAAAATTTAACATAACCAGTGTGTTAGAGATTGAAAACTAACATTCACTTCTCATTTTAAAATACACTAGCACAAAACATTCATAGTCTGGTAGCTCTTTAATCATAATACAGCTGCCTCTGCAGAGGATATGAACATAACAGAGCATATTACTGTCACTGTAAAAGGAATCAAAGGTATAAACACCATTATGTTAGTTCAATAATTTGGGGGCTTTATTAAACAGTAGTTTACAATGAAAATAAAATTTAACCACCACAGGGGTTCACTTTTATTTCATTGTGCTTCTGCTGGGCCCTATCATTGATGCGCTAGCAAGGCTGGAATGTGGCCAGGAGGAACGTCAGCTGTCATTTGTACCATGAGTATCACAGTGAAATTAGCCTTTAATTGCAAAATCCTGATCTCACCGAGACTACGCGGGCTGAAGTCCTTCAAATAGTACACAGCTCAAGGAAAACAACACAACAAAGGAAGTTTAGAAATGAGGACAAGGGGTGAAGTTACAGAGGAAGGGAAGCCAGGCCAGCACCCTCAGGCAAACCTTATCAGACTCTCCACGTGGCACAGCTCAGGGCTACACCTGTAGGTTCAGCCAATCTCAGATAGAAAATATTCCAGAAAGAAATGAAACAAAACAAAACAATTGCATCCGCACAAGACACTTAAAAGTTATTTTGTGTCAATTTTCATAGCATTTACATTGCATTAGGAAGTACAAGTAAGCTAAAGATGATTTCTGTTTGACAGGAGAGTGTGTGTGGGTTATGCATAAGCCTATATTGTCTTACACAAGGGACTTAAGGATCTGAGGTTCTGGGAATTTCTGAGGTTGCTACAGCTGATTCCCTGTGGGTGATCTGAGTAGTGCTTGCAGTTTTTTGTTTGTTAGTTTTAGGTCAAGTGACAATTACTTGAAAAACGGAGTTATGTGGCATACCCAAAACAAAGAGCAGAACCTCTCCAACAGATGTATCATGAGCTTCTATGATACACTCTGCCAGTTCTCCTCTACAGTCTTGCCACTTGAGAACATGGCTGAGTGTGGTGGCCCACGCCTTTAATCCCAGCACTCAGGAGGCAGAGGCAGGTGGATCTCTGTGAGTTCAAGGCCTGCCTAGTCTACAAATTGAGTTCCAGGACAGCTAGTACTGTTACACAAAGAAAACCTGTCTCAAAAAAAAAAAAGAAAGAAAGAAAAAAAAAAGGAAACCTGTCTCAAACAAACAAACAAACAAACAAAAAACCTATTGTGATGAGTAGAGGACTTCTTGGGTTATAAGTAATGGATTTCCTTCCATTTCTTAGTGGCATGTATCTGAGTGAGCAGTCTTCTGCTGTTCTATAGAAGAGCATAAAGGACTAAGCCACCAAGACTTACACATAGCTTTGCAAAATAATGTTCTCTAAATTAGGTTCAGTTTACTCTCAGAGCCGAGTTCTATGTACTCCTCTTACAATACTTGGAAATCTTTCCTCTAACAAACAGAAATAAATTACAGTTCTCTTCTATTTCTAATGATCTGTAAACCTTGCGAGGTTTACATTCTGCTTCACAATTTTCAAATATTATCAAAGACTCTTAGATGCTAACCTCAGGAAGGAACAAAATATTCAGATGCTGGTAGTGATGGTCTTCACAGATCTGGAGCCATTTCAATAAAATGTCATCCCTAGGAGGGAACTCAGGTTACAACTGTATGCTATGCTCTGAGTCCCATAGTGCTGCAAATTGCTGGCTTGTCAATGCCTTTAATGTGTTCACAGACAGAGTCATTCCATCCTGTAATAGTGCCTGTAATTATTTGCAGAATGTTCTGTTCTTTGGAGAGGTCTCAACAAAACTCCCAAGACAGCAGATGCTGCAAGATCTGGGTTATCTGAGGGGTACCATCCATTTTAACCATTTCCACTAGGTTAAACAGTTAAATGGGACGTATATTCTTGCAAAGTAAATAACTTTTGTTTGGCCTCTTGCTTCACATTACCAATACTAAGATAGCACAATGCTGTACTTCACCTCAAATCAGAGCTCTATCATGTACACCAATACCAGTGACATACAGTAGTGTCTAGTTGAGTGTATTTAAATGCTTGTTCTCACCATTTACTGCAGGGAGGTTTCTTGGTAGACATTCATCTAGCTTATGCCAAGGATTATTTGATATAGCACTTGTCCATGAGTTTCCATGAATTAATTCTGAGACCCTGTTCAGACTCTTTCATGCATGAAATGTTTCTAAGAGTCTGACTTCCCTCTCCAAATTATTAATACCCCCTCATTATATAATCCATTTAGACAATAGTTCAAAAGATGTATTTTCTACAACATATTTAAGTGTCTATCTATAGTAGTTGTTAATTTAACCATTACCTTGTAGTAAGTGTAAAACATGAACCGAAGATTAAGCGCTGCTGAACTAGTGAGAGTGTAGCGACATATAGAGCTAACTGTATAGTATGAGAATATTGGACTAAATTCACACAGGCTACAGATGATTGCTAGTTTGCTTACTTTAAATTTCATTCTTTTCCTCTTCCTGTGTCCCCTGCTAAAAAGTTCCAAGGCAGATGCATGCCATCTGATTTCCCATGGCAACAGACTGCCTTGGGCAGGGTCTCCATTCTCTGACACTCCCTGACCAAACAGATGGCAGCATCCTTCATTACAATTTCACTCTAGCTCCAGTATCAATTCCTTCCTCTTCACAGAAGCAGTCTTCCTTCCTATTTCCTCTCTTTCTCCCCAAACCTCGTCAATAATAGAGGCTCACCCAGAGCCACAAACCCTTGTGCTCCTGGGGCAGCTGTGATTGTAGAGCTGAGAGTGCCCATGTCAGACTTCAAACCCTGATGCATAGTTCAGCTCAACACCATTAAGTGGTGCTTGAAGGAGACTGCCTAAGTACATGGCTTGTGGTAGGAGTTTTTTTTTTTTTTTCCTTTGTACTTCTCAGTGAGAATTTTTAAAGAAATACATTTTGAGCTTTAAGAGCCTCTTTCAAGGTGGAGAGTATATTTGTCAGTTTTGAGAAATTAAAAAACAGGCCACCATCTGCCAGGATAGCGAAATGGAGCCCCACTCTCCTGGAGGAGGGCTGTGTCCTGGTTAGGAATGGGACTTAGCTTCCTAGTTGAAGACAGGAATAAATTCCTCAAAAGTGGAAGAACACGCATTGTTTTTAAACATCACATAACAATCTGCACATTAAAAACTTTTTGGATTATTTTTAATTTTGTGTGTGTGTGTGTGTATGTGTATCTGTTGAGTTCAAATGAGTGTGCTTGCTTTCCGAAACCAGTAGAGGCTGTTGGATTCCCTGGAACTGGAGTTACAGGTAGCTGTGAGTTGCCTGACATGATGCTGGAGACTCAGCTCTACTCTTCTGCAAGAGAAGCAAGCACTCGTTTCCACAGGGTCATTTCTCCAGTCCCTGTGCTTCACACTTTTAAACAGAGAAGTATTGCAGGATGAGTTACTAAGCGAAACAATTTGCCTTAGTAACAGCACAGCCTTCTCTTAACCAACAGTTCTTCTACATTTTTTCATCCTATAGATTTAGAGATTTTGCAAGTGTTTATGACCCCATGATCCATAATGAAGAGCAATGTATTATGGCAACTGACTTTTCCCAATAACTAGGACTCTCTCTCCCATTTTGTTCATAGCCCTGAAAGGAAATATAAAGGATAAATTTAAGTACCAAGAGCTAGATGCACTAGAAATTATAATCAATGTTTAGCATAACCCCACCACATGTTGATAATGAATTAATTAAACATCACATCAAATGTAAGTATTCTCATTGAGTTTTCAAAGGACAGAGAGTAAATTTGAAATGCCATTGTCAAGTTATAATTGCTTCGTACTCACACTGTATTTTAATAAAACTTGGCTCCTCTGTTGGCAGAGGTCATGTTGCCCATCTCTGGCTGACTGTTGGCAGATGGCTTTTTCCTCATCACTGTATATTGTTTTTGGGCCTTTTTACCAATTCTAAGAAGAGGTACAAGTCATGTTTCATGACTGGAAACATGAAAGACTGGAACATGACTCTGGGCACGGATTAAGCTTCCATTTCTGATTTCTAATTTATTACTTTTCATAAAATAGCTTTGCTTTATATCCTAAGGACATCACATTAGGACATAAGTATCCAACATCAGAGTCAGAAACACTGCGTATGTCTTTTCTCTACATGCTCACCTATGATAAACACAACCATAGCAATTTATTAAAAATATATTATTGCATATATGTATACATACATGATAGCTTCTTAAGTTTTAAAAAGAATATTTAGCTTTATTTTCATGGCTAAGAGTACTTGTCTACATTTATCTATGTGTGTCATGTATACCTGGTTCCTGAGTATGGCAGAAAAGAGTGTCAGATCTCCTCAAACTAGAGCTAGGGATAATGGTGAGTAGCTATATGGATGCTTAGACGATAACCCCAGTGCTCTTGTATAGCAACAAGAACTCTTAATCCACCGAGTCATGCCTCCAAACACTTCTTAAGCCTTCCTAACACCCTGGCAACTTAGTCATGACTATGTTTCATCTCTAATTAAATATTCCACTAATTGTTCTTTGTAAGACTGTTGTGTAATGGTTTCCTCTGCATTACAATCTTCCCTTCTGGAGAGAGGAAGGAATCCCCCTAAACTCATGAAATTAAAAAGAAAGTTAGGTGACTCAGGAAGCTCTTCCATGATGTCACACAAGCAGTAAACAGTTACTGGAGGAGAAGACACTCCTTGGGTGGCGTAGCTGCTTGAGGCTGTTTGGGGATCTGGAGTGATGCAGTTCTATGAGCTCTCACAGGCGCTAACGCAAGAGACTTTCTGTTGATGCAGCTGTGTGAGCGTCACCCATGCTTCTTGTAAGTATTCCCTTCTCAAAGTATTTAAGTATCCCCAAGAATCTCTGGCTTACCAAATTGAATGTGAATGGGATTGTTTCTTTAGTCTCTTGTTGCCCTATCCAGCATGGGTAGAAATATACAGTTCAGAAAAAGTCACACAAGAAAGATAAAGTCTAAATTCTTCAGTATGGCATCCAGGGCTCTTCAAGGTTTGGAAATTAAAACAAAAGAACAAAGGCAAAGGACACTACTTTTTAAAAACTTTATATTCATTTTCCTTCCAGATGTGTGGTCCTCCTGTGCACAAATGTGGTGTAGGCTAGTCTCTGCCATCTGCTACCAAAGTCTGTTGTTTTAATAAACTAAAATATCTCGGTCATTTGATTTTTATCAATGAAGGCTCAGAAGCCAAATGCTGGGGTGAAAGACTGCTAGCTCAGAGAGGCAGAGAATGCACCCAGCTGATCTTCCTATTCAGCTGAAAACCCTAGAGGAAAAAGCCCAGAGCTAAAAAGAACTTAGAGGAAAAAGCCTTGAGAGAGAAATCCTTCTGAAGGAGAAAACCCAAAGGAAGAACAACCCCCAATTCCTTCTCCACGATCTCTTAAATACCCCTCATCTCAATGTCCCTCCTTTCTGTTTAATTCCTGTCATCTGGTTTCTTGCTCTGCCTCTTGACCTAGGATTAACTTTATTTCATCCTGTGTACAGAAAGATCTTGGATTAAAGGTATGTGCACCACAACCATTTGACAACAAACAAAACCAAAAAGTTCTAGGATTAAAGATTGAGCCTTACTACAATTAGAGCCAGGCTTTTACAGTTTCTTGGGGTTCAAAATGTGATCAAATATTCTGCAACAAAAGTCACTTGAGAAAACCAACTCAGTGTTTCCATACAAGATAACTGAGTGTCAGCAACATATTATACACATGTCTGCACATGGTCAATGACCCAATGGAATCAGGACCTAGCTCATTACACACAATGGCTGAACTCTTACACATCACCATGAATCAAGTCACTGAAATTCTCAGCAATTGGAATGTGACGGAAACTCATTTACAATTACCAGCCCCGCTCATACACATCATCCTATGCAAGCACCTGGCTGTGCATCTAGCATCCCATGTATCTTAAGTCAACCAAGTCTATGGCTTTTTCAGATGAGGAAGATGAAACATGGGATGTTTATATGACTACAGATAGAAAATGGCAGTCTTAGCCGGGCGGTAGTGGCGCACGCCTTTAATCTCAGCACTTGGGAGGCAGAGGCAGGCGGATCTTTGTGAGTTCGAGGCCAGCCTGGTCTACAAAGCGAGTCCAGGACAGCCAGAGATATTCAGAGAAACCCTGTCTTGAAAAACCAAAAAAAAAAAAAAAAAAGAAAAAAAAAAAAAAAGAAAATGGCAGTCTTGGGATGAGAAATCGGGAACTTTGATGGGTACCCTAATATTCATATATAGAGGCATAACTAAGAATAAAAGCTAAAATCACGGGTATTTAAATTTCTCAAACAGAAGAGGTTTCTCAGAGAAAACCATTGCACTGGCAGAATTGGTAAAGAATGTTCTTTTAAAAAAATACACTTTTGAGAGGGGATCCAAGATGGTAGCAGCCTGCGCGGACATATTTTGATTTCGGGGTTAACAGTCACAGGGCGGCGAGTGTTGAAGGATGCTGTACAAATGGCTCAACCCCTCTAGATCTCACCCAACTACATAGGGACCACTGAGGGTCCCTGGGCAGGATGCTCCCTCCCACTCTTGGACACACAAGAAAGCCACTGGACCAGGGAATCGGGATCCCCCCCATCCCCCAGCAGGAGAGACTTCGGGTAAGTTCCAATCTAATACCCAGCAGGCAGATTCAGATCCCACGAAGAGATAATCCCCTCCCTGCTGGGCACACCCAGGTCTCACATAGACTATCCAGCTATCTGGTGAAAGGTTGCGACCCTTGGAAGTGAGCGCAGCTGGGCTGCAAAGTACCTTCAGACTGTAGATTGCAACCCACTGCTGTGTAGTCACTGGCCAGTTTCCAGGCCATGGGAGTGGCAAGGCTACTGGGGTGAAGGGCAGATTTACCCACTACAGGAACCAACCCCGGGCAAACTGCGAGGTATTTGAAACTGTTGTATATCGGATATTTTTACTGGTACTGGCCCTTCCGGTGGGGAACCAGAGTTTACTTGTACACAGATCCACCCCCTGGATTAGTTAGGACTCCACCTGGGAGGCAGGGCTGAATGACTCACCTTATAGGGGTGGAGTAAGGAACTCCACTCCTACACCAAAGCACCCCTTTGGACCTAAGTCCAGAAGACGGCTAAAAAATTCCACATGGCCAGAGTCCCCAGACAAAACAAACAAACAAACAGAGCGAAATGACTAGAACAAAAGAAAGCAACGCTATTCCATCCAGCCCAAACCACCTCACCACAGCTGAAACACATGAAATCGATGACAATTCTACATTATGGAAATTGATAGAGTCCCTTCAAGAAGAACTTAAATCTATGAAGGAATTCAAAGAAGCAACACTTGCACATACAAAAGTGATGGAAAACACCATTACAGAACTTCAGAACAAGGTGAGTCAACTTGAACAAGAAAGAGAGAGGGCAATGGAAGACTTCCAGGCAAACACAAGCAAACTGGAGCAGGAAATGTCCAAAACAAATAACATCACTCAAGAAATGAAAATGGAAATGGAAACAATAAAGAAAACACAATCAGAGTTAAAAATGGAAATGGAGAATCAAGGAAAGAGAACAGGAACTATGGATTTGAGTACCAAAAATAGGATTCAACAGATGGAAGACAGGATCTCAGGCATGGAAGATTCGATGGAAGAAATCAATACAACGTCCAACGAAAATGAGAAAGCTAAAAAAAATCTCTCACCCACAATATCCAAGAAATCAAGGACTCAATGAGAAGACAGAACTTAAGAATTATAGGCATAGAGGAAAGAGAAGACTCTCGAATCCATGGTCCAGGAAATATCTTCAACAAAATCATAGAAGAAAACTACTCAAACCTAAAGAAAGAGATGCCAGTAAAAATCCAAGAGCCTTAAGGAACATCAAACAGATTAGATCAGAAAAGAAACTCCTCTCGCCACATAATAATAGAAACTTCAAATGTAGAGAATAAAGAAAGGATAATAAAAGCTGTAAGAGAAAAAGGCCAAGTCACATACAATGGCAGACCCATCAGAATTACACCTGACTTCTCCTCAGAAACTTTAAAAGCTGGAAGGATCTGGACAGATGTCCTATAAGCCCTGAGAGAACATAGGTGCACAGCCAGACTACTATACCCAGCAAAACTCTCTATCAACATAGAAGAAGAAAACGAGATATTCAATGACAAAATCAAATTCAAACAATATGTCCCCACAAACCCAGCCCTACAGAAGATCCTAGAAGGAAAATTCCAGCACAGAGAAGATAACTACACCCAAGAAAACAGAGGAAATAGAAACCTCCACAGCAATTAAACAAAAAGAAACATAAGACGACCAGCTATACCAAAATAATGGGAAATAACAACCCCTGGTCACTAATATCCATCAACATCAATGGACTCAACTCGCCAACAAAAACACACAGACTTACAGGCTGGATCCGTAAACAAGACCCATATTTTTGCTGTATACAAGAAACACACCTCACTATTGAAGATAAACACTACCTCAGAGTAAAGGGCTGGGAAAAGGTTTTCCAAGCAAATGGAACCAGGAAACAAGCTGGAGTAGCCACCCTAATATCAAACAAAATAGACTTCCAATTGAAGTTAATAAAAAAAGACAGAGAAGGGCATTACATACTCATTAAAGGAAATATCCACCAAGAGGATATCTCAATATTGAATATCTATGCCCCAAATACAAAGGCACCTACATTTATAAAAGAAACACTTCTAAAACTTAAATCGCACATTGATCCAAACACTTTAATAGTGGGAGACTTCAACACCCCACTCACAACTATGGACAGATCATCAAGAAAGAAGCCAAACAGAGAAATAATGAGTCTAACAGAGATCATGAACCAAATGGACCTAACAGATATCTACAGAACGTTTCACCCAAACACAAAAGAATACACCTTTTTCTCAGCACCTCACGGAACCTTCTCCAAAATCGACCACATAGTTGGACACAAAGATAGCCTCAACAGACACAAGAAAATTGAAATAACCCCTTGTATCTTATCAGACCATCATGGAATAAAGCTGGACTTCAATAGCAAAAGCATCAACAGAAAGTGTACACAGACATGGAAATTGAACAACTCTTAGAAGAGGACCACTGGGTCAGGGACGAAATAAAGAAGGAAATCAAAGACTTCTTAAAATCCAACGAAAATGAAGACACAACATACCGAAACCTTTGGGACACAATGAAAGCTGTGCTACGAGGAAAGTTCATAGCACTAAGTGCCTTCAAAGAGAAAATTGTGACAGCTCATATTAGTAAATTAACAGCTAAACTGGGTGAATTGGAAAAAAAGAAGCAAACACTCCCAAGAGGAGCAGAAGGCAGGAGATCGTCAAACTTAGGGCTGAAATCAACAACTTAGAAACAAAAAGAACTATACAAAGAATCAATGAAACCAAGAGTTGGTTCTTTGAGAAAATCAACAAAATAGACAGATCCTTAGCCAAATTAACTAAGAGACAGAGGGAGAAAACCCAAATCAACAAAATCAGAAATGAAAAGGGAGAAATAACAACAGACATTGAGGAAATCCAGAGAATATTTGGATCCTACTTTAAAAATCTATACTCCACCAAATTTGAAAACATATGTGAAATGGACAATTTTCTTGATAGATTCCACCTACCGAAGCTAAATCAAGATCAGATAAACAGATTAAACAGCCCTATAACCCCTAAGGAAATAGAAACAGTCATTAAAAATCTCCCAACCAAAATAAGCCCAGGGCAAGATGGCTTTAGCACGGAATTCTACCGGACCTACAAAGAGGAGCTAACACCAATACTTTTCAAACTCTTTCACTAAATAGAATCTGAAAGAACATTGCCAAACTCATTCTACGAGGCCGCAATCACCCTGATTCCTAAACCACACAAAGACCCAACAAAGAAAGAGAACTTCAGGCCAATCTCCCTCATGAACATAGATGCAAAAATACTTAATAAAATACTAGCAAACCGAATTCAAGAACACATCAAAAGTATCATACACCATGATCAAGTAGGCTTCATCCCAGGGATGCAGGGATGGTTCAACATACGAAAATCTATCAACGTCATTCACCATATAAACAAGATGAAAGAAAAAAACCACATGATAATCTCATTAGATGCAGAAAAAGCATTTGACAAAATTCAACACCCCTTCATGCTAAAAGTTCTGGAGAGAACGGGAATACAAGGGCTGTACCTAGAAATAATAAAGGCAATATACAGCAGGCCAGTGGCCAACATCAAAATAAATGGTGAGAAACTTGAAGCATTTCCTCTAAACTCAGGGACAAGACAAGGATAGCCACTTTCACCATATCTCTTCAATATAGTACTTGAAGTTCTTGCTAGAGCAATAAGACAACTAAAGGACATCAAGGGGATAAACATCAGAAACGAAGAAGTCAAATTATCCCTATTTGCAGATGATATGATAGTATACATAAGCGTCCCCAAAAATTTCACCAGAGAACTCTTACAGCTGACAAACACCTTCAGCAAAGTGGCTGGATACAAAATTAATTCAAAAAAATCAGAAGCCCTTCTTTATACAACAAACAAAAGGGCTGAGAAAGAAATTAGGGAAAAAACCCCCTTCACAATAGCCGCAAACAACATAAAATCCCTGGGGGTAACTCTAACCAAGCAAGTAAAGGACCTGTACAACAAGAACTTCAAGCCCTTGAAGAAAGAAATGGAAGAGGCCTTTAGAAGATGGAACGATCTCCCATGCTCATGGATAGGTAGGATCAACATAATAAAAATGGCCATCCTACCAAAAGCAATATATAGATTCAATGCAATTCCTATCAAAATACCAAAACAATTTTTTATAGACTTGGAAAGAGCTAGTCTCAATTTCATATGGAACAACAAAAAGCCCAGATAGCTAAATCAATCCTGTATAATAAAAAAACATCTGGAGGTATTACCATCCCAGATTTCAAGCTGTACTACAGAGCAATAGTTGTAAAAAGAGCAATGTATTGGTATAGAAACAGACCAGTAGATCAATGGAAGCGAATTGAAGATCCAGAAATAGACCCACACACTTATGGCCACATAATTTTTGACAAAGAAACCAAAACGGCACAATGGAAGAAGGACAGCATCTTCAACAAATGGTGCTGGTCCAGCTGGATGTCCATTTGTAAAAGAATGAAGCTAGACCCATACTTAACACCTTGTACAAAACTTATTTCCAAGTGGATCAAAGACCTTAACATAAGGCCGGTCACACTAAATCTACTAGAAGATAAAGTGGGAGAAACCTTCGAACTAATTGACCCAGGCGACAACTTCTTGAACAGAACACCAACAGCTCAGGACTTGAGATCAACAATCAATAAATGGGACCTCATGAAATTGAAAAGCTTCTGTAAGCCAAAGGACACTGTCATTCTAACAAAACGGCAGCCTACAGACTGGGAGAAAATGTTCACCAACCCCACATCTGACAGAGGACTAATATCCAAAATCTACAAAGAACTCAAGAAATTAAATCCCAAGAAACCAAATAATCCAATGAAAAAATGGGGGACAGAGCTAAATAGAGAATTCACAAAGGAGGAATCCCTAATGGCTGAGAGACACTTGAAGAAATGCTCAACATCCTTAATCATCAGAGAAATGCAACTCAAGATGACTCTGAGATTCCATCTCACACCTGTCAGAATAGCTAGGATCAAAAACTCAAATGACAGCACATGCTGGCGAGGGTGTCGAGAAATGAGTACCCTACTCCATTGCTGGTGGGAGTGCACGCTTGTGCAACCACTATGGAGGTCAGTCTGGCGATATCTTAAAAAACTTGGAATAGCTCTGCCTCAGGACCCAGCCATACCACTTCTGGGTATACACCCAAATGCCTCTTCACGGATTCATAAGGAAGTTTCCTCATCTATGTTTATAGCAGTCTTATTTGTAATAGCTAGAAACTGGAAACAACCCAGATGTTCCTCAACCAAAGAATGGGTTAAAAAACTATGGTACATCTACGCAATGGAATATTATTCAGCTATCAGGAACAATGAAATTATGCAATTTGCAGCCAAATGGATGGAACTAGAAAAGCTCATCCTGAGTGAACTAACCCAGACTCAGAAGGACACATATGGCATCTATTCACTTATAGTAGGATCTTAGCTATATAGTAGAAGGTATCAATACTACAACTAACACACCAAAGGGAACTTGGACATAGACTTCTTAATTTTAATTTTTATTTTTTGTTTATTTTTTATATATTAGTTATATTTTTTCTATTTTTTAGTCTTTTTTATCTATTGTATGCTTATTGATTAATTTGTTTAGTAGTTCTCTCTCCCAGGCAACGAGACAATTTTCAATGATTGTACTGCTTCATAGATCCCCAATGAATGAATAGGCTCTTGGCCCTCATACGACCTCTCAACTGAGATGAGGGACTGTTATATAAGGACACCCCACCCCAGAGAAATGGGATGGAAGGGTTAGGAGGTAAAGAAAAACAATGAAATGTGTTGTTTCGGCCTTTTACTACTGTCATGAACTGTTTAGGATAATTAAGAAATGCACACTAATGGTTATGCAAGCCAGTCATTCTGTTAGGTACTATGACAGCCTATTATAGTTACTTGCTAAGCTAATCAGAAATAAACCTGCTAAGAGACAGCAACATCTGCTTACTCTAATATAAGAGATAGATAGGGCCTCTTCAAAAACCTCAAGAGATCTGCAGAATACGGCATTCAAAGATGTTTTCGTAACTTTAGATTTTTTTTATATCAAGACATATCAACTCCTGACAGCACCCCCTATTCTCCTCCAAGTAGAAGATGAGCATCGAAGAATCTCCAGTGGGAGATGACTGAATTAGTCGCAAGCCTATCTCTTGGTAGGAAAAGCCCCTTGCTCCAACTGTAGACAGAATGCTGTCCAAAAAGGACAAAACCTGGAAGCAGGTAAGTCAACAGCCTAGATCTGCCAAGACAGGGTAGGCAAGTCCTTCATAACCCCTGCTCTACAATCAATGTCTGTCCAAGAAGCGGGGCCAAACAACTGAAGAGTGATGCTGTAATGTATGGAGAGAAAATGGGAAATGTCCAGGCAGCCACTGGTATGTCATTTCTTAGTTTGGGAAGCTGCAGACCCTGTACTTCCTATAAAATCAGATATATTTATCCCTCTCAGGTCTCTGAGGTGATTGAAGAACAGATAGATAAAGTCTCAAAATTAAATTTTGAGTTGTTTAGGAGTCAAGAGAGTGTTTAACATCTAAGAAGATACTTTTAAAATTGGGTTGCAATTAGTATGAATGTTGAGTCAGATATAGAACTTTAAACTTATGGAGATGTTTAGATAGTAGAATGTTAAAGTCAGGTACCAAATACATATGGACTGGTCATTGGGAATGTACGTTAAGCCATATAACCCTCACAACTGTGGCCTAATTACCTCTGTTTGTACTGTATTGTATTTATTATTATAAGAGAAAGAGCCATTTGTTGGACTGAAAGGAGAAACTGTAGGGGGAAATAAGATATACCTTAAACTTAAAAGAAAAAAAAAAGGGAAGAGGATGGGGGGTTGAGGGTGGGAGGGTGGGACTGGAGGGGGTATAGGGAGGGGACTGCGATTGAGATGTAACTTGAAGAAATAAAAAATAAAGGAAAAAAAAGAATTTCAAACAAAAAAAATTTGCCAAAAAAAAAATCTATACTCCACCAAATTTGAAAACTTAAGTGAAATGGACAATTTTCTTGATAGATTCCACCTAACGGAGCTAAATCAAGATCAGATAAGCAGATTAAACAGCCCTATAACCCCTAAGGAAATAGAAACAGTCATTAAAAATCTCCCAACCAAAAAAAGTCCAGGGCCAGATTGCTTTAGCATGGAATTCTACCGGACCTTCAAAGAGGAGCTAACACCAATACTTTTCAAACACTTTCACAAAATAGAATCTGAAAGAACATTGCCAAACTCATTCTATGAGGCCACAGTCACCCTGATTCCTAAACCACACAAACACCCAACAAAGAAAGAGAAGTTCAGACCAATCTCCCTCATAAACATAGATGCAAAAATACTTAATAAAATACTAGCAAACCGAATTCAAGAACACATCAAAAGTATCATACACCATGATCAAGTAGGCTTCATCCCAGTAATGCAGGGATGATTCAGAATAAGAAAGTATATCAACATCATTCACCATATAAACAAGATGAAGGGAAAAAACCACATGATAATCTCACTAGATGCAGAAAAAGCATTTGACAAGATCCAACACCCCTTCATGCTAAAAGTTCTGGAGAGAACAGGCATATAAGGACCATACCTAGAAATAATAAAGGCAATATACAGCAGTCCAGTGGCCAACATCAAATTAAATGTAGAGAACTTGAAGCATTTCCTCTTAACTCAGGGACAAGACAAAATAGCCACTTTCACCTTATCTCTTCAATATAGTACTTGAAGTTCTTGCTAGAGCAATAAGACAACTAAAGGAGATCAAGAGGATAAACATTGGAAACGAAGAAGTCAAATTATCCCTATTTGCAGATGATATGATAGTATACATAAGCGACCCCAAAAATTCCACCAGAGAACTCTTACAGCTGATAAACACCTTCAGCAAATTGGCTGGATACAAAATTATTTCAAAAAAATCAGAAGCCCTTCTTTATACAACAAACAAATGCGCAAAGAAAGAAATAAGGGAAACAACCCCCTTCACAATAGCCGCAAACAACATAAAATACCTGGGGGTAACTCTAACCAAGCAAGTAAACGACCTGTACAACAAGAACTTCAAGCCCTTGAAGAAAGAAATGGAAGAGGCCTTTAGAAGATTGAAAGATCTCCCATGCTCATGGATAGGTAGGATCAACATAATAAAAATGGCCATCCTACCAAAAGCAATATATAGATTCAATGCATTCCCTATCAAAATACCAACACAATTTCTTATAGACTTGGAAAAAGCTATTCTCGATTTCATATGGAACAACAAAAAGCCCAGATAGCCAAATCAATCCTGTATAATAAAAAAACATCTGGAGGTATTACCATCCCTGATTTCAAGCTGTACTACAGAGCAATAGTTGTAAAAACAGCATGGTATTGGTATAGAAACAGACCAGTACATTAATGGAATTGAATTGAACATCTAGAAATAGACCCACACACTTATGGCTACCTAATTTTTGACAAAGAAACCAAAACGGCACAATGGAAGAAGGACAGCATCTTCAACAAATGGTGCTGGTCCAGCTGGATGTCCATTTGTAAAAGAATGAAGCTAGACCCATACTTAACACCTTGTACAAAACTTATTTCCAAGTGGATCAAAGACCTTAACATAAGGCCGGTCACACTAAATCTACTAGAAGAAAAAGTGGGAGAAACCCTCGAACTCATTGGCACAGGTGACAACTTCCTGAACAGAACACCAACTGATCAGGACCTGAGATCAACAATCAAAAATGGGACCTCATGAAACTGAAAAGCTTCTGTAAGGCAAAGGACACTGTCATTCGAACAAAACGGCAGCCTACAGACTGGGAGAAAATCTTCACCAACCCCACACCTGACAGAGGGCTAATATCCAAAATCTACAAAGAACCCAAGAAATTAAATCCCAAGAAACCAAATAATCCAATGAAAAAATGGGGGACAGCACTAAATAGAGAATTCACAAAGGAGGAATCCCTAATAGCTGAGAGACACTTGAAGAAATGCTCAACATCCTTAATCATCAGAGAAATGCAACTCAAGACAACTCTGAGATTCCATCTCACACCTGTCAGAATGGCTAAGATCAAAACTCAAATGACAGCACATGCTGGCGAGGTGTGGAAAAAGGGTATCCTACTCCATTGCTGGTGGGAGTGCACGCTTGTGCAACCACTATGGAGGTCAGTCTGGCGATATCTTAGAAAACTTGGAATAGCTTTGCCTCAGGACCCAGCCATACCACTTCTGGTTATACACCCAAATGCCTTTCTTGGAATCATAAGGAAGTTTCCTCATCTATGTTTATAGCAGCCTTATTTGTAATAGCTAGAAACTGGAAACAACTCAGATGTTCCTCAACCAAATAATGGGTTAAAAAACCATGGTACATCTACGCAATGCAATATTATTCAGCTATCAGAAACAATGAAATTATGCAATTTGCAGCCAAATGGATGGAACTAGAAAAGCTCATCCTGAGTGAGCTAACCCAGGCTCAGAAGGATGCATATGGCATCTATTCACTTATAGTAGGATTTTAGCTAAATAGTAGAAGGTATCGATACTACACCTAACACACCACAGGGAACTTGGACGTAGACTTTTTATTTTTTATTTTTATTTATTTATTTATTTATTATATTTTTTATTTTTTAGTCTTTTTTATCTATTTGTCTGCTTATGTGTTTTTTAGTTCTCTCAATGAGACAATGAGACACTTTTCACTGGTGGTACTGCCTCGTAGACCCCCAATGAATGAGGAGGCTCTTGGCCCTCATACGACCTCTCAACTGAAATGAGGGACTGTTATATAAGGACACCCCACCCCAGAGAAATGGGATGGAAAGGTTAGGAGGTAAAGAAAAAAAAAATGAAATGTGATGTTTTGGCCTTTTACTACTAATTGTCATAAACTGTGTAGGATAATTAAGAAATGCAGACTAATATTTATGCAAGCCGGTCATTTTGTTAGGTACTATGACAGCCTATTATAGTTATTCTAAGCTAAGCAGAAATAAAGCTGTTAAGAGACAAGCAATATCTCCTTACCCTAATAGAAGAGATAGATAGGCCTCTTCAAATACCCCAAGAGATCTGCAGAATATGGCATTCAAAGATGTTCTCGCAATTTTAGATTTTTTTTATATCGAGACATATCAACTCCTTACAGCACCCCCTATTCTACCCCAAGTAGAAGATGAGCATCGAAGAATCTCCAGTGGGAGATGATTGAATTAGTTGCAAGCCTATCTCTTGGTAGGAAAAGCCCTTTGCTCCAACTGTAGACAGAATGCTGTCCAAAAAGGACAAAACCTGGAAGCAGGTAAGTCGACAGCCTAGATCTGCCAAGACAGGGTAGGTAAGTCCTTCATAACCCCTGCTCTACAATCAATGTCTATCAGAGAAATGGGCCAAACGACTGAAGATCCATGCTGTAATGTATGGAGAGAAAATGGGAACTGTCCAGGCAGCCACTGGTATGTCATTTCTTAGTTTTGGCAGCTGCAGGCCCTGTACTTCCTTTAAAATCAGATATATTTATCCCTCTCAGGTCTCTGAGGTGGTTGAAAAACAGATAGCTAGAGCCTCATAATTAAATTTTGAGTTGTTTAGGAGTGAAGAGAGTGTTATAGATCTAAGAAGATGCTTTTAAAATTGTGTTGCATGTTAGTATGAATGTTGAGTTAGATATAGAACTTTAAACTCATGGAGATGGTTAGATAGTAGAATGTTAAAGTCCAGTGCCAAATTCATATGGACTGGACATTGGGAATGTATGCTAAGCCATATAACCCTCATAACTGTGGCCTAATTACCTCTGTTGTTTTGTGTTGTATTTATTATTATAAGAGAAAGAGCCATTTGTTGGACTGAAAGGGGAAACCGTAGGGGCAAATAAGATATACCTTAAACTTAAAAAAAAGAGTAGAGGATGGGGGGTTGAGGGTGGGAAGATGGGACTGTAGGGGGGAATAGGAAGGGGACTGCAATTGAGATGTAACTCGAAGAAAAAGAAAATAAAGGAAAAATACCCTTTTAAAACAATATTCTAAAGTAAAAAATCTCTGGTCTATTATAAATAATAAAGCTCAGATTTAGCAGGAGAACTGAAGGGCTGAGGTCACAGTGCATGCATAGCAAACACAAGGAAAATCTGCTTCTATTAGTTCAGTGTGCAGGCGAGCAAACACAAACGTATGTTCTTATGTCTCCTTCTCCTGATTCCCTCTCTTCATTGCACAGATAAAAATAGGGCGTGAGTACAGGGCTTATGGTACAAGTCTTAGCTTTCACTGGAACAGAATAAAGACCCAACCTGAAGAACCAAGTGTGGCCTCAGACAAAACAAAAGTATAGTTTAGGGGGCCCCACCCTAATGTTCTGTTCAGAAAATTATCTAATAATGAAAAGGAGCCTAATTTTAAGCTTAAAAAAAGAACAATAAGGAAATAAAGAGAGTGTTTCCCTCCCTAGTGCTTGTAAGATCCTTTTTAAAGTTAGAGAATAAAACTTCCTTTCCTATCAATGTTGCTTTTTTCCATTAAGCAAATATTGATTTGCCCTCCCCCTTTCCATACAGGATCCAAATTATCAGTCCTCTCTAGGTAGACTGTTTTATGTGTTGCCTGCTGCTAGGCAGCCAACAGGGGGTGCTCTCTGCATATTTTGATGAGGGGAAAATGGATTCAAAATGATTTTTAGGTCTCTCTCTTCTTATTTTCAAGGCACAAGTGAAGACTGTGTCTCTTCAAAAGCACAGAAAGGTTTTTGCAAAACAAGAGAACGCATATGCCAGTTGAAGGAAGCTGGAGGGAGATCCAGTATTTATATGGGAAATGGGAATTAGAGACCCCAAGAGAATTTTGTCCCTGAATAATTTGAGTCCCTGTTCATCAATTGAACCTAAAGTTTTTGGGCTATAAACACTAAATTCACTGGACAAATTGTGAGATTTTTATGTTGTGTATGCAGACACAGAGTGACTAGACAGAAAGCACAGAACAATGCCACTTTGCTCATGTTCCTCTTAGCATACCCTGATTTGGTTTCTCCGCCTATGGAGGGTAAGAAAGGGACCATGCATCCTGATTACACTCTTTCCTATAGATAAACTTGATGTCCAAATGGCAAACAGTAAGCATACAGCATTTTGATATATAAAACTTTTAAGAATATGTGGCACATTGAAATATCTTCTAATTATAATGTTTGAGAGGTCAAGCTTACACCTAGAAGCAGACTTAAAGGAGTCTCTCACACATGGCACAAATGCTGTTGAAGCAAAGCTGTTTTGAATTATTTGCTTCTGAAGACAGGTGGCAAAAGGCAGAAGTAGCAAGTTCTCAGTAGAAGAAAATGCAAGCATGTGGCCAGACTTGCAAAATCTATCAGGACATATAATTTAAAACACCGCAAGTCACAGGTGTATGTGGAAATATTTAGAAAATAGTTACTACTGCTTAGTGTTTATCACGCTAACAAAGTTTCTCACAGAATTTTTAAAGCCTGTATTTTGATTTATACATCAAAGACTGGAGAAAGAATGATAGTCATGGTTATTATTCAACAAATAACACAAGAAAAAAATGCATCTTAGAAACATATTTTGTTTTTTCTTTCTGGAGTCTAAACAACTTCAAGCTAAAAGACATATTTTGATTAAGATAATATTTTTCCCTAATCAATATTTTTTACCTCTGGGTTATTACTTCCTGAAGGCTTCTCTGCCGTTTTTTCCCCCTTTCTAAATTAGTCTGTAGCTTATAAGAAACCATCAGCACCACCATACCCCGCTGTTTACATTAAATCTCTCCCTTAATATTTACTGCTGGGTGGCAGGGCTTGTCTCTAGCCTTTATAGTCTGGCATCAAATCTTGCAGTGTGTGTTTTATACTTAATTGGAGTGGGGATAGGTGCACAGGAGCAGAATTAACCATTAATGAAATAAGGCTCCTGTTGACCAGGATTCACATTTCCAGCATGGATGGCTACAGGTGAATATTCCTCCATGGGAAACCATATCGAGTGTGATATGTTCCCTTTACACATGTGCCTACTACCATTGTGTTCAACAACTACAACCGTATCTGAAGACCTCCTCTGGATTTCTGAACTTAACTTCACTGCAGACATGACAATCTGTGGACCATCACTGGAGAAACTTTCACACTTTGAGCAGCTGTGGTCTAAGCATGAGTAGGGAATTGGGGTGGAGGACGGGTGCTCTACCTTTTTCTGCTTAGTTGACTTCTAAGCAGACTCCTCTACCTCTTTATACACATTCATACAGTGGTGTAAAACCTAAAACTGAGATTCTAAGTTATGATGCCTCGACATGTATTGAAATTTGGAGAGCCTTAAATGGCCTGCCTAACCAAAACCATTCTTTCCCAATATTCTCTCACAAGTAAGGACTCTGGGAAATAATCCTCCCTACCAAAGGATGAGACACCTACCATTTCCAAGGCGGGGCTTCAATTTCCTGCTGGTCCAAAAGTTATTCAAAAAAGCCAATCAAGTCTTTTCATTGGAAAAAAGCAAGCCCTTCACTCTTTCATGACAAAAGTATGCTGCCCATATCCTGTGGTTCATTTTTCCTGACTGCAAGCCTGTGTAGCCCTGCATGACATTGTTGGGTCTCAAAAAACTTCAGGCAAATGGCTAACTGATGTGCCAATTTAACATATGGAACCAGACACTGGCTACCAATCTTCCTCAGTTTCGACTTGTTACAGAATCTTCCTGGCCGGACTTCTGCACCCCCTACCCTGAACTCTCCAGCGCAGGGACTGGGCTGGGCCACCCTTCCCCCAGCCTCGGATCCCTTTTAATGTCAGCAATTTGGCTACCGGTTCTTTGGTCTCTTGGTCTCTTGCCCTCCTGGTCTATGGGCTGCCTGGTACCCTCTTTGATCTCTCTCTTCTCTTACTCTTTAACTCCCCTTGAGAGGAATGAAAATTTTAGAGACCCCCTTGGCAGGCAGTGGAGCCAGGCCAGCCGGGTTCTAGGAACTTAGCTGACCATAAAAAAGGTGGAACCAAGAATGAAGGTCATAAGCCCCAGGCTCCATGAACTAGCTAACCACAAAGCCGATAGTAAAGTAAGATAAAATTTATTCCAAAGAAAAACAAGTATAGGATGTTTCCTGCTGACTAACTAAACAATGGGCTGGTACTTTCCACCTGTATTTCCCCTCCCCCTTTGGGTTGTGGTAAACAATGGGCTGGGCTGGTGTTCTCCACTTGTATTTCCCCTCAACCCCTTGGGTTGTGGTTTAAATACCCTACTCTCCCCCAAATTGGTGTCGCGAACTCTTCTACCCCTGCGTGGGATATGAGTTGCATCCTCAGTGCACTGATCCCTAAAATAAACCTCTTGCGATTGCATCAAGAAGGTCTCTTGCGAGTTTTTGGGTGGCCATGATATCCCGAGTGTCGGGAGAGGGACTTCCCTCTCCCGGGTCTTTCACCCCGACCCCATCTCTTCTCATGACTGAGTTGAGTCTGAACCCTTCCAGATGCTTCTAGCAGTTTTCTCCTTTATAGCTACAATAAACCCTTCTCCTCAACCATCCCTTGGAGCAGTCGTGCCCTCATTTTTTTTTTTCATTCACCTGTGCCAAAAACACAGGATTGGCATATATCAGCTCCTTTCCAGAGGACTTGGTCCCTCTGAACCAAGCTGCTGATTTGTCTCTCTAAGTTATGATCCTTTGTTTCTGTTCCCTCCTATCTCCCAGATGTGACTCCAAATTCTAGAGTCCACCTCTTCAGCTGCCTTTTGCCTTCATGCGCTCTAACCATTCGCCTCTCCTCTTCTAGTCTCTTGGTCTCTCTGGCCTGCTATGCTGGCCTGGACATCTACACCCATGTGCGCATTTCTTTTTCTTTTTTTTCCCCTCCTCCTCTACTGGATCAAGGTCACCCTGGAGCTGCCTGCTTTGTCCACTATGACTACAAAAGCTATCCCAGTGTGCCAGGAAGCTCCTTTTGCCCTACCAGGCAGCAGGCCACCAGCTCCTTCCTCAATGTTCCAGCTTCCTTAGTAGTTCATTTCATATGTAAAATCAAGCTTTAGTCCTCACTTTTCTTGAGCTGCTAGGTCTTCTGCTGAGAGAAAGGCAAACATACTTTACCTTGCAGACAGACTTTCTCTCTTAAAGTGATAAACTCACAAAATATGTTTCAAAGTAACTTTTTATGATTTCTTTATAAAAATGAAACAAACAAACTTGGTTTACAAACACTGCTCTCAATAATCAACCACTTGGGTCCCATGGTAAATGATTAGATGGGGGGAAAAGGTTTAAAGTTTAAGTAAGTGAAGAGTGTCTAAGAAAGTACTTCAAGGTGTGTAGATGCACATTGTAAAGGTCTAGGAGTGATTTAAGGTATATATATACATATATATATATGTATATATATACCTTGCATAACAGAATTCTGTCCCTCTCGTGCTATTGGTAGATTAAAACTTCTGAAATCTACAATTTTAACATTAACCAATGAAGTTCTGAAAAGCTATTAATTTGGCCCTGACAAAACACTGCTATTATTATCATAATCATGCTCAAAATTTAAAATTTCCTTTGTTGTCTTCTAAGTATAGACAAAAAATATTCCTTAATCATGCGGAGAATCTCTGTTCAATCTATATATCCAGCCCTCTGGAAAGAATGTCCATGATTTAAACCTAGAATCATTTTTGGGTCCCCAAGCTTTTACTAAGACTCAAAAGCATGAGTCTGCTGTTTTTTTCTTCAAGGTGGATTTCAGTATAGATTACAAACAGTGGTAATGCTAATATATTTAAAACCTTTGTTGTTGTTGCTATTGCTGATTTTCGAGACAGGGTTTCTCTGTGTAGCTTGGGCTGTCCTGAAACTTGCTCTGTAGACCAGCCTGGCCTTGAGCTCATAGAGATCCACCTGGCTCTGCCTCCCAAGTGCTGGGATTACAAGCATGTACCACCACTGCTGGCTAAAACTTTTACCTCATTTTGTAAACTTAAAAAAAAAAGTCATATGAGTGCATGGTGGCTCATGCCTTTAATCTCAGCACTTGGGATGCATAGGTAGGTGTGACTCTGGTCTATAAAGCAAGTCCAGCACAGCCACTTTAAGGAGTCATGAGATTTGGATCCACTTGTCAAAGGTCAAACAGACTTCACATAAGTAGTCCTGTCAATTAACAGCCTACTCTTTCCCTCCCTGCCTATTCCTGAGGGTAGGATTTCTCTATCTCACCTCGTCTTAGGACTCCCCTCCTCAGGACTGTAGGCCTGTAAGCTGAAAGTAGACACCCAAGATGCAATTTTCCCCTAAACCCTTAACTTTACGATTTTTCCCTAGTTTAGTTCTCTCCCAGCAGATTTCCAGTTAACTGTGGACTGCAAATTGCTCCAAACGTGCCAGCCCTGGATAGTTTTGATGGAATTTCTGACCAGTCTAAGCCTGCTCCAGAGCTGCCTGCACTTCACTAGCCCCAGATCGTTTGACAGAACCTTGGCACCGCAGCAAGACAGATGTCCCCCGGAATGTTCTTCAGCCATCAGCCATCGTTCCAGCCTTCCTGGGCACATCCCCTCCCCCGGGGACGCCCCTCCCCACAACAGTGTTCCAGTTTCATCCAGAAGTAGTTATACGAGAGATTTACATCATCTCATTATAATCAACAAAAAAGTCCTGATATACAGGTTTTCACCTAGCTGTTGTTTTGTTTGAGGAGGTCTTTGGCCTACATGGCTTTAACTTCTATAAATGATATGGGTTGAAGCTCCAACTTCATTTTTGGATGTAGATAATCCAGTTTTCCCAGAACCCTTGATTAATGTGCATTTCCCCTTTAAAACATGTATTTTTGTTTTTTTGAGAAGAGTGTTCCTCATCTGTGTGGCTGAGATACTGGTGGGCTGAGAGGTGAAACGGTTGAGCTCACTAGCAAGAAGGTGTTTGTTTTGACCTTTGAGAAAATGAGCATTGAAAATGAAGACATTATGCTTGTTTAGGACTCTATATGACTGTTAACAGGCTTTTTACAAGTCATCTACTGCCACATAGCAAATTATTCCATAACTTGGTGGCTTAAAACAACTAACATTTATCTTGTAGTCATGAATTTGGTCAACAATTCTCTTCAGTCTAAAGTTTCTTGTAAGAGTTCATGTGCAGACTTGTGTGCTGGGTGATCTTATGGAAGACTTAGTAAAGAAGGAACAATGTCTAAACTTACTCTGGAAATTGACCCAGTGTTCAGTTCCTTCTGGGGTTGCTTCGAGGGTTTCAGTTTCTTGCTGGCTGTTGGCTAGATGTTCCCTCAGCTGATGGTGTAATGTTAAGCATTCTAAATGTTAATTAATTGGTCCTGTTTGCTGTCTGTTACTTACATTGACTCTGATTTGTTAAATAAAATGCTGAGGCCTGAGATTGGGCAAAGACAGAGAAAGGTGGGACTTCCTGAGATTAGAACAGGAAGCCTGTGCTTTAGACAGAGGATTAGTTCATTCCATCCAGGAGCAGCAGGAAGGAAGACACACACCATAGGTTAGAGAAAAGAACCTCATTCCACGTGGCCAGGTACATCTGTACAGTGTGGAGAATGGCAGTTGAAGTTCCCTCCTCTCCAGTGACTTTAGCTTGTGCCAAGCTGACAAAAAATTAACCAGAATAGGATCCTTCATTTTGTTGCCTCTAAGAAACATACCTCACCATCAAAGATAGAGACTATTTTAGTGTAGGCTGCAATAAAATATTCCAAGCAAATGGAACTGAAATAAATAGGCATCATTATTTTAACATCTGACAAATACTATGGGATATAAACATAGATTACCCCTAATACAGTAATAACTAGTGACTTCATACCCTCAGGCTTACCTTTAGAGAGATTATTTGGACAAAACACAGACATATTGTAATTAAATTACACAATAGATCAAATGGACCTAATAAACATCTACAGAATATTCTGTTGGGGGTTGGTCTGGTATTGCTATGTATTCAAATGCTAAATTCTGAACCCCAAGGTCTGATTGCCCCTTGACTAGCAGATTCTCATGTACACTGGTCCTTGTTGTGTAAAGCTTGCTCCCCAGTTTAAAGCTTTAGGTTAAATAAAAGTGGATACCACCAATTACTGGGAAGGATAGAGGTAAGTGGAGATTGGAGGTAGAGACCACAAGGTGAAGAAGCACTGAGAGAGGACAAGGAGAGAGGATGGAGAGGAGAACAGAAGTCACCATGTGGTAGCAAGGACTAGAAGCACGTGACCAAGAGCAAGGACTTGCTCTAAGGACTGACCTGAAGGAACAGAAACAGCCAAAAGGAACAGATGCAAGTAATTATGGGAATTTTTCCTGGGGAAGCAGACAAGATAGCTTAAAGGGTTATTCTCTGCCTAGCTGTAGTAATAAAGGCTTATATTAAATCTAATAGCTCTCTGTGTCTTTTATTTGGAAAATAGCAGGTTAAGGAATAACCTTGCCAAATTAACTTCCAGCATTAGTTATTATATACAAAATAATTTAATTCAATTTATAATATTCTACTCAAACACTGAAGAATATGTATTCTTCTCAGTGGTAATGAAACTTTTTCTAAAAGAGATCACATATTGGGACACAAACCAAGTCTCAATCAATATAGGAAAATTGATACAATTTCTTGTAATCTATCTGACCACAATGCAATAAGACTGAATCAACAGTAAAATAAATTATAGAAAACATATAAACTCATGAAAATTAAACAATACACTATTTAAAAGAATCAAGAAAGAAGGCAAAATATTCCTAAAATTGAATGAAAATGACAGTACAACATAACAAAACTTATGCAATAAAACATGTTATCCTAAGATTTGAGGGATATCCTAAGGAGGAAATTTATAGCTCTCAGTGCCTACATTAAAAAATCAGAGACTTCCTGCCCCTAGAGGCATTGCAGATGTGGTTGCTATGTCACATATGCATCAGTAGGTGGCAGAGAGAAGAGAGGCTATATCTGCATTCAGTGTTCTGACCTATAAACATCTGAATAAATAGTAGCCTAACGTTCCTGGAAAAAATGAAGCTGTAGACCAACATCAGTTCAGCACCATGGGGCCTGGACAGGAAGCTGGACTGTGACAACCACCAGTCCAGCACTAGTGGTGGACAGGAGATCTGGTCCTGATGGGGTCACAAGAGTGGAAGATGCTGCAGCAATCGGGAGAGCAGGCACAGTACAACTGGTCCTGGATATGGGAGTTGTGAGTAAGCCAGCCCCAAGGGTATGAGTGTGGGAGAGCCAGCCCTGCCTTTTGTCTATTTTCTGGTAGTGTTGTTGAGAGGGAGATTCCCTCCCATCTCTGAGGCCCTTGACACAGATAGTAGGTGAGAGAATTAGCCCTGATGGGCTCATCAAAGGAGAAGAATTGGTCCAACCCTTTACCTGCTGTAACACTCGGGATACCAGGCCCTGCATCTTACCTTGGTAGTACAGTAGAACTTACCCTGGATGTGGGGGTTGTAGTCCTAGAACCAGAGGTTGGCCAATACCAGCATATACCCCATGGATGAATTGTTGTAGTGCATGAAGAGGTCAGTTCAACAGATGTAAAACTACAGATCTCCATGACACAGGACAATAACAGCATATCTGAGAGGAGTCTCAGTGAGGTTCCAGTATTGACAAAGTAGCAGAAGCCAGAGGCCTCATACCAGACCAAGGAATTATTATAACAAACATTTGCAAACAAAAAAGTATGGACAAAATAAAATATTGTGTGATGCACCAAGACAGACTACAGCTTTTACAATGAGATTATTTTTTATGTTGGGAGAGATTTCAAGGGTGAAAGGTGGGTCTGAAGGGAGGTTAGAGGTGAGAAGGAATGGAGTGCATGATGTGAAATTCACAAAATAATAAAGCAATAAAAAGTTGTATCTTAAAAAATCAGTGACTTAATACATTGGAAAAACAAAACAAATGCACTAAAATTGCTATGATTAAGGCATAAATTAATTAAATAAAACAAGTAAACATATAAAGAAACAACAAAAGAAAGCTGTTCTTCAAAATGATTAACAATATAGACTTTAGCAAAATTAACCAAAAGAAAGAGAGAGAACCAAATTAATAAAATGGAAAGGGAGACATTATACCAACAAAATTCAGAATAGCATGAGTGCACATTTTCAAAATTTATGTTAAAATTTTTAAATCTTAAAGACATGGATATATTTTTAGATATATGTGACCTATTACAGTTAAACCAAAATGAAATAAATCACTTTTCAAAAAGTGATTTATTTTTGATTATCTGTATGTTTGTGAATGTGTATATAAGCATGTGGTGTGTATGTGTGTGTGTGTGCCTGAAGAGGCCAGAACAGGACATCAGATCCCCAGAGTTAGAGTTACAGGAGGTTATGAGCTTCTCACCATGGGTTCTGGGAACTGAACTATCATCCTAGTAAGAGCACCCCAAAAATAAAGAATTTAGAGAGATATACAACAAGATATAACATTGCAGTAGCAATGTAAATCTCCCAACTGGAAAAACGTTCCAAGTGTAGTTCCACCTTTTACAAGATTTTCAAAGAAGAACTGATCTTAGTGTTTCTCAAATTATTGCATAAAATAAGAAAAGAGTGGAATTCTATGAAGCCAATATTATCTTGAAAAACCAGAAAAAGACACAACAGAAAAAGAAAACTGTAGAGCAAGCTCTCTGATTAACAAAGATGCAAACATTCTCAATAAAATACTACAAACTGAATTCAAGAACATTTCAAAAAGACCATTCACTGTGATCAAGTCAGCCTCATTCGAGAAATGCAGGGATAGTTCAACAGACTATATGTCAACAGCATAAAGGTTATATATGACAAATCTATAGCTGTCATCATCTTAACTGGAGAAAATTTGAAACTTCTACTAAATTAAGAAACATGACAAGGGTGTCCTCTCCCCCCACTCCTATTCAGCACAATGCAAGAGAACGAAAAACAGGATACAAATAAGAAAAGAAAGACATCAAAGTATCCCTGTTTATAGATGATGTGATTACATCAATTGGAGCTCCTAATGACACTACCTGGAAACTCTTAGAGTTCACAAACACTTTAAGCACAATGGCAGGCTACAAAAAGACACGAAGATGGGAGGGGTCTTGCTGGGAAGCAGAAGGGCATCAGCAGGGGAAGAAGGGTGATGATAGAGACTAGGGTGGTGGTGTGAACAGACTAAAATTCATAGTATACATTTATGAAACCATCAAACAATTAAAAATGGGAAAGTTATTTATCCCTCTCAGGTCTCTGAGGTGGTTGAAGAATAGATAGCTAGAGTCTCATAGCTAAATTTTGAGTTGTTTAGGAATCAAGAGGGTATTCTGGATCTAAAAAGATGTTTTTAAAATTGTGATGCAAGTTAGTATGAAAGCTGAGTTAGATATAGAACTTTAAACTCATGGAGATGGTTAGATAGTAGAATGTTAAAGTCAGGTGCCAAATAATATAGACTGGACATTGGGAATATATGCTAAGCCATATAACTCATAATTGTGACCTATTTATTTCTGTTGTTTTGTATTGTTATAAGAGAAAGAACCATTTGTTGGACTGAAAGGGGGAGCTGTTGGGAGGAAAAAGATAAACCTTAAACTTTAAAAAAAAGTCAAGAGGATGGGGGTTGAGGGGGAAGAGGGTGGGAGGGTGGGACTGGATGGGGGATTACAGAGGGGATTGTGATTGAGATGTAACTTGAAGAAATAAAAAATAAATTTAAAAATGGGAAAATGATAGTGTAAATTTTGTTAACTGATCAAAAGTACCACATAAACATAGAGAAAAAGAAATTATCTAGTCACTGATGCTTGGGATGCTATTTGATAACAAAAATCAGCAGAACTGTGAATATATATCTAATGCATAGAGGTTATTTATAAATCTAGTTAAATAACTTTTTAACATAAAATAAAATATTAAACAGGTGAGTGCATTAACTCAGTATTCATGCGTTCTAGTTGTAAAAGCAAGAGAGAAAATGATAGATTTATTTTAAAAAAGAAAATACGTACATACAAAATCAAATTTATTAGAGTATGTCAATTTTTAAGGAACAAATATAAGTTATTAAGAAACCATTCTAATACAAAGTGCGAAAAGATAACTTACACAAGACAGTTTTACTTCACCAATGAGCATGATTCAAAACCTCTTGGTGTTAGTGTCTGGGTATCAGTGTCCAGTATACCACAAAGACAGAAGCAGACAAACCCAGGATTGCACATAGTTTATTGAGGGCAGGGATGTCTTGCTGATAAACTTGGATTATAACTGTATGAACCAAAACTGAGTGATGACAGTGGACTAAAAGTGGTGGTTTTATTCTCATGATGTGAGAATACAGGTGTGGTCTTACCCATTATCTTCCCCATGATTACTGACTGGGAGGAAGTCCAAGTAGATCTCCACAATATGGGTAAAAAAGGAACCTGTTTATGAGTTAGGACAAAAGTGATATCGCCCATCAATATAAGAGGTTAATCTTCTGATAATACTGATGACTTGGTACACAGCCCGCTGTTAAGCTCTGCAAATAATTCCTGACAGTGTTTATGCATATGATTCTTATGGTGTTTTTCCAGTGTGGTTTTCATGGAAATAATTCAAGACAACCTTGGACTTGAATTACTCAGGTGCTATTGTGGCAGATAGCTGAAGATGGGTACAATCTGTCATACTGAATCCCTCCAAAACATGAGTTAAACGTAATATATCTTTCTGTTAAAAGGAATATAAAATTAAAACACTAAACAAAACATTTCAATTTTCCTGATCGAAAGTTGAATTTTAAAATATTAACATACAGCACTGGCGAGAACTTAGGTGCTATCTTTTGAATGACTGGGCACTGTATAAGTAAAGGCTGTTTGTTAGTCACCTTAGAAATAATGAGTGCAAGAAGAGCTTTTGTTTGTGTAGTTTTTGCTTTTGTTTTTGCTGTTGCTGTTTTTTGAGACAGGTTTCTATGTGTAGTCCTAGAACTCACTCTGTAGATGAGGCTGTCCTCAAACTCACAAATATCTACCTATCTCTGCTTACTAAGTGCTGGGTCTAAAGGCATGTACCACCACTCCCCAGCCAGAAGAAGAGGACTTTGAATGAGCGGGCAGAGAACAGCTGAGCACTTGCAATTGTGCAGTTCCATATTAGCAGGAAGGGTCATGGTGGCCACTGAGAAGTAAGATCAGGCTATCTTGGCCAGTTGGACCGAACTCAGTGGCCAGGGCCTCAAAGCAGAGAATGACCTTTACATAAAGCACATTCATTGACTAATTTCTTTTATTTTCAACACATATAACTTACTTGATAAACTTGGATTATAACTGTGCAAACCAAAACTGAGTGATGACAGTGGACTAAAAGTGGTGGTTTTTTCTCATGCTGTGAGAATACAGGTGTGGTCTTGCCCGTTACCTTCCCCAGTACCAGCACTTCCTTTTGCAAAAAGAACTGCACAGCATCAGATTTAATTAGATGCTAAACATGCTTTTTGAGTGAGGAAGAGGAAATTAATGATTCTACTTTCAAAAATGTCTTTTTGACTAGAACATGTGCTCGAAGCTTTTAGAAAATCGTCCTATATGACAATTTTTGCATTTTATACCAGCTGCTTTAGAAATAAAATGCAATATCTTGTGTCTTTTGAAGTCACTTTAAAGCTCCATGGAACAATTTTATATCATCTCACAATAAAAATCAGCATCTTCTCTTTTCAGAGGCTGAAAATGGCATTAAAACAACAGGAGGATCAAACTCATGTCAGCTCTGTAGCACTTATTTCCCTGTTTCCATGACACAACTGCGATTCCTGTCCAGGTGTTTTGCATGTAAGACTTGACACCAGTATCATCTTCCTGTCTCCCTGTATAGGTACATCTGTGAAGATGAAATTCTCTAATGCTTGAGAATTCCAGCAGTTCCAGTTTGCCTATCAATCCATCTTTACAGAAGACTATCTGGTCAACCTCAATTTCTAGAACAGGTAATTTTATAAATATAGAATACTATAATTGATAATTTTATATAATGTATTTTCAACATATTCACCCCCTATTCCTCCTAGATCCAATCACTACCCTATTCAATCCCAGGTTTGTGCCTTTTAAAAAATTGGATTTTTGAGACAGGGTCTTTCTACATAGCTCTGGCTGTCCTGGAACTCCCCACGTAGACCAGGATGAACTCTAATTTAGAGATCCACCTGTATCTGCCTCCCATGTGCTGGGATTAAAAGAGTATTTCACCATGTCTCTTGGTACCACTGCCACTACCACCTCCTCCTCTACTTCCTTCTCCTCCTACTCCTCCTCCTTCTCTTCCTTTTTTATTTTTTTAAGATAATCTATGTAGTCAAACTTATGCTGTCAATATATTCCTTGGTTTGGGGCCATCTACTGGAGAATGGTCAATATACTAGTGATTACCCTTAAAGAAAACTGACTCTCCTTCCCCCAGAAGCCATCAACTATCCATAGCTCCTCAGTTATGGATAGAGACTCTTCAACCACTTCCTTATCAATAATAGAATGCTGATTGACTTGATCTCTTACAGGTCTTGTTCAGGCAACCCCAGATGCCACAAGCTCATGAGTGTAGTTGTGTAAATGATGATTTTAAAAGATTTACTTCTTATTTTTGTAATTTTATTTGTGTGTGGTGTGCGTGTGTGTGTGTGTGTGTGTGTGTATTTATGTGTTTCTGTGTGTGAATGCAAGTACAGATGTGCCTGTAGGTTTGCATGTCTGTGTGTGTACTGGATACCAGAAGAGGCACTGGATCCTCCTCTCTAGCACTCTTCTTCTATTCCGTTTGAAATAGAGTCTTACCATGAACTTGGGGCTTGTGTTTTCTTAGTTAGGCTGAAATTCAGCAAGCCCTGGGGGTTCTCCCATTCCTTCCTTCCTTGGAACTAGGCGCATACATACACGATGCCTGGCTTGTAATGTGGGTATGAGGATCCAATCCTCATGATTGGGAAGCAGGGGCTACTAACCAGTGAGTCATCTCTTCAATCCTATGACACACATTTAAAAAATAGATTTATTTTTGTTTTATGTGTATGAATGTTTTTCCTGTGTATAGGCATGTGTCCTACATGCCTGTTTGGTACAGGCAGAGGTTATAACAGGGTATTGGATCCCTGGAAGTGGAGTTAGACATGGTTGTGAGGTACCACGTTGGTTCTGTCAATTAAATCTGGGTTCTCATAAGAGTAGTGAGTGCTCTTAATGATAGAGCCAAATCTCTAGCCCTAAATGTATAGCCCAGGGTGGCCTTTAACTCTTGATCCTTCTGCAAACCCTACTGAAGTAAACCATCACATTTAGCATGGCAGGTGTTTTAGGTGAACTTTGCAGAAAAGGACCCTACTGGCCTAGGAGATGAAATACAATTATTTGAAACTAGGACTAATTTCTGCAGAGAGAATTTTGAGCAGTGAAAGGAAATTTATTTTTTAATATTTATTACTTCAGGTTACATCTCCATCACAGTGTCCTCTTTTTACCCCTCCCAGTCTACCCTCCCATCCTCTACCCCATATCCCTTCCATCCCACTCCTCTGGAGTGGAGTGTCCCTACATAACAGTCCTCCATCCCAGTTCAGCAGTCACATGAGGGCCAAGAGCCTCCTCATACACTGGGGGCCTACAAGGCAGTACCACTAGGGCAAAGTGTCTCATTGATAGGAAACAAAGTCTATGTTCGTGTTCCCTTTGGTGTGTTGGTTGTAGTATAGTTATCCTGTACTATATGGCTAAACTCCGATTATAAGTGAATAGATGCCATGTGCATCCTTCTGAGTCTGGATTAGCTCACTCAGGATGAGCTTCTCTAGTTCCATCCATTTGGCTGCAAATTGCATGATTTCGTTGTTTCTGATGGCTGAGTAGTATTTCATTGCGTAGAAGTAACAGTTTTTTAATCCATTCCTCAGTTGAGGGACATGGGTTGTTTCCAGTATCTAGCTATTAAAAATAAGGCTGCTATAAACATAGATGAGGAAACTTCCTTGTGATTTGGTGAGGAATCATTTGGATGTATACCCAGCAGTGGTATGGCTGGGTCTTGAGGTAGAGCTATTCCAAATTTTCTAAGATATTGACAGACTGATTTCCATAGTGGTTGTACAAGCTTTCACTCCCACCAGCAATGAAGGAGTGTTCCCCTTTCTCCACAACCTCACCAACATGTGCTGTCATTTGAGCTTTTGATCTTAGCCATTCTCACAGGTGTGAGATGGAATCTCAGAGTAGTCTTTTTTTTGTTTTTTTTTTCTTTATTTTTTATTTCTTCAAGTTAGATCTCAATCGCAGTCCCCTCCCTATTCCCCCTCCAGTCCCACTCTCCCACCCTCAATCTCCCATCCTCTTCCCTTTTTTTTCACATTTCATTTGTGTTACATAGGTACAATACCTTAAAAAGAATTAACCTTAATTTTGTATCAATATACAAAGATCAATACCAATGTAGCCAAATATAATCTTAGTTTTGTATCAATATACAAAGATATAAGAGCATTATTGACTATTCTTTTATAATTTCTTTATCTTTATCATTTTATCTTTTTTTATTATTCTCCTTTTTTCTTTTTTTGTTGTTGTTGGTTTTTTTTCTTTAATAAGTACTTTATTTTTTTTTCAAGTTACATCTCAGTCGCAAACCCT
>CAJQZJ010000662.1:2401778-2433285 GCA_907164525.1 Lophiomys imhausi | reverse complement strand
GCAAGAGGCATAGAGAACTAAATAGCCCTGGTCAAGGTGTGATCCAGCCCATCACTGACTTACCTTGACTTTACAGCAAGTATCTGACAAGCTGTCAGAACTCTGTGAAATCTCTTCCTTAGAGACAAGTTCTTTCTTTGGCTCTCACCAGGCTCCAGCAAATGAGATTTCTAGGGAAATTAGAATTCCTTGTTGACCACTGTTTTTCTAGTTTGACAAACAAGGGAGGGGCACTAGTGTCTCTCCTCATTCCATCTCTGACTCTTTGCCTTTTGGGTAGCTCAGAAACAAAATCAGCATTGAGGGGAAGTCATGCTGAGGGATTACTATAATATCTGAGGAAGGAGGCGAAAGCATCCTGTGTTTGGTAGTGGAAGCTATTGAGCAAGGAAATGAATTTGGTTGGCAGGCTAGTATGGTGGGCTTATTTGAGGTTATCGTTATTAAAACAAGACAGTAGTTATGATGTGTGGTTCCTTTTCCCTGCATTCTATCTCTTGGGTGCAGGTACAAGGAAAGCATTGGATTTAGCATGGGATGGGTTCTGATATGTGAAACAAAGATCAGATTATACATAAGAACAGATGGACAATTTCTGAGACAATGTATGAGACATTGCCAGACTTCACCAACTTAAGTTTACTTAGGGTTAAGAAGGAATAAGCAGCAGGGAATGGTAATGTGATGCTACAAAGATCCATGACATCTAAGGCAGTTTCTATAACATACATGACAGGTCAGGAGAAATTTCTCACTCCATACAGTGGCTTGGTCTGGTACTTTCTACTAGGTTCTCTTTCATCAGTCTGGTCTACATAGACACTCCCGACAATGCTCCGTGTTAAGGTTGCAAGGAGCCTCAACTACTAGTCCAGTCCTCAGGTGTTCCTCAACTAAAAGAAGGTTAACAGAGCCAGTTGTTAACACTTTTCTTGTGACTGAGATGTAACTTGAAGAAAAAAAAAATAAAGTATTTAAAAATAAAAAAAAAAGAAATGATTATGTCATTGAACGAAACACCTCAAAATGATAAGAGACATGATTATTTCTGGAGCATACAGGAGTGACCATGGCCCAGTCACATACCTTTATGTTTCCTCAAATACAACATTCCAGTGTGGAAGCAGATCATGAAGATTTATAGTGTACAAAACAAACAAAGTAATGAATTAAGGCAGGATCCAATATGGTGGAGGATATAGCAGGGAGGAGATTATAGGAAGAAGAGGGAAAGCTTTTCAATAAGTTATCAGGTGCTTCGGTGACATGCTTTGTTTTTGGGCTGTGGAAGCTAGTAGTCTGCTAAGTTAATAGATTTCAAAAGTTTAAAAAAAAATTTTTAATATATCAGTCACCAGGTGTTAGTACTGACACACAGGTGAGTAAGGAATGGCTGCCAGGGTCCGGGCTAGAACTAGCCTAAGGTAAGGCAATTAGAATCTGCACCTGCAACAGTCCATTCTCTGGATGTAAGAAATATCAAGGGTCAATGGGCTTGGACAGCAATGAAGTCAAAGAAAGATGGATTTGAGCTAACTCTTTAAGTGTGTAAACACAGGAGATTGACATACTTGGAATTTACATTATGAGGGTGGTACAGCTAGTTATGAGGGTGGTATCTAGTTATGTGTTAATGAGTGAGTGACTGAGATACACTGGACACAAGAATCCCAAGAATGAGCAGATTGAGGGCTGATACTGGAAGGGTCCTTTATTGCTTATTACACAATGTAGATTGACATAGAATACGGTGTTTAGTTCGGGAGTTACTCAGGTTTGAATATCCTCTCTAAAAACCACCCACAAAGACTTTTAATGCCATTACCCTGATGGGACACAGTAGGGAGTTTCTAGCTGGCTATGAAGTTCTCAGATTCACACTTCAATTTTGCTTTATTCTTTTCTTCTCCTGGTAGTCCTCCCTGATTCCTTGAATACATTTATTGATTTCTATTGTTGCTGCTTTATTTTAATATTATTTAACATTATTATCATTTATCTTCTCACGTCTTTATTTTCTTGGGTCAGAAGTATATAAACTATTTTCTTGAAGGAATAGTATTCCCTCCAAAAATGAGTATCTTCTGTTATGTCTCAGGTTGTCCAAATATGCAGAAATGAGGTCAAATAGAACTATAGAATTGGTTAGACAAAAGGCAACATTCCTCCAAACTTGTGAAGCTGGTTTTCATCTGCCAAAAGGAGTCATTTCCCTTATTTCTGGCAGAAGACTCATATAATTCTCCATTGACTTGTAGCTGTGGCTGCATATCAAAGTCCATATTGACCTCTAGGGTCCCTCAGCCCCTTCTTCACAAGTATTTGTCACACATTTCAAAGTCTACACTAATGTCCTAGCCCTTCGCACCTTCTCCTCTACCCCAAACTCTGTCCTGCACATGATTCCCTCCCACAGCTGCTCAGCCTTCATGTAACCCAGCTGTTCTCACTGTTTCTCTCTCCCTATGCTCTGTTCCCTATCTCTTGCTATCTTGCTATCTTCACCATTTTCCCTTCTTCCTACTCTCACACTTTCCTAATCCTGGCCATGTTCAGTCTACTTCTTTTCTCTACTCTGCACTCTTCCAGATCCTTCTCACTCCGCCCTCTCTCGTATCTACAATAAAAACTGTAACCATATCATACAGCAGTCACGATGGCTGTTTCTTTTCTTTGCCCCCTTGCATAGACCTCAACAACCAGATCAGGTAACTAATAATACATTTAATTCTGCATTGTTCCATTTTTCTATTCTTTGTTTTGTGCTTTAACTATAGTTTTAAATTAAATGTTTATGAATGGTATATTTTTAATTGTTAATGTTTTCTATACATACATTTCCAACAGGCATAGAGGTTTTATAGTTACAAACTGTAACAGAGAAAAATCTTAAAATTTCAACGTCTTCATTCAGGCCCAGTTTCATAAAGGAGTCAGCAGTAGAAATGAGAGTGGAAACAGACATACATGGATACTTTTCATCCTATTCAAGGTATGCCGCTTTCTCTAGAGATACTCTTGAATTACTGGGATGTAGGTTTGATGCTGCTCACGAACACATAGTCTTAAAAAACAAAAACAAAAAACCCAACCCCCCCAAAAAAAAACTTTAAAAGTTTTATTTTGTTTTTTTTTTTTTGCGGTATTCCTTCCTAGAAAGCCTTGCATATCTTTGTTCATACAAATGCAAGATTATTGTTTTAGATGTATTCATCTTTAAGAATCCTACATTTGTAATATTTAATGTAATGCTCCCACCAGATTCTGTGAAGTCAAGCTAGAATTACATAAGTTGCTGGAGGGCATGAGGGAGGCTGAGGGAGAGAGTGAAATGCTTGCATACTGTGTGGCAGTGGAAACCCCCTGCCATGGTGCACTCCCTGTTGTTCCTCTTCACACCATGATAAGATTAGTTAGACCTCCAACATGTTTGTTTTTTATAGTCTGTATTGATTAATATTTATTATGTATTTAATTATGCTATATAAATAATGTTCTATGGGAAATAACCATGTTTTTTTTTTCCAAACAAAATATGAGAAGCATGGCACTGTGTCACATTTTAGCAAGTCTTCTTGAGGAGTGTGTTACCAAAAGGCACTTGGAGTCTCATATCTGCTTCTTCATTCAGGCTGGTAGCAAATCATACATCACACAGCCTCAGGAAAACTCCACTGTACATTCTTTAGAAGAGGAGAATGACAGAGGATTCTCATTTGGAAAAATAGTTTTACCTTCTGCACCTCATGAAAGGACCTCTAGAAAACTGGGTTCTCAGTCCTCATCCTCTCCTCTGAAGCAGTCCTTGCTTTCTTGGTGTTGTTGAATTGGTGGTAGTCATGACTACAAAAAAGTCTAGAATAGAGTGAACTTTTCAAAGGAAGACTTGGAATGGTGATGTTCTCTTAATGAATCTGCTTCTATTCTGATGCCCATTTGAAACAGGCTGTCTTTAAAACAGTGAACAGATCTCAATGCTTCAAATCCACCAGTGTGAAGAATGAAGAATTAAATGGCACCTTGGCTAGTGTTATCAAGCACGTGGCTCTTTAGACATGAAATAAAGGTAAGAAACTCTCCTGCTTAACCACAGTGTTAAGGAAACAAGTGTTACATCTATCCTACCAGGAAGGACTCTCATGAGAAATTGTGTTAGTATTTAGGTTTAGACACTAACCCTGCTCAAGGACTGAGAAGTCCAGGAGCATTTACTTCCCTGCTCCCTCACAGCATATACTAGAAGAATAAATGTACCTAAGAAAACTACGCTGTACCAAAAGGCAATCATGGGAGTGGAAAACAGATATTAGTTCCTTGTGATGCCTTTTTTTTTTCATTCTGAATGCAGTCCCCAGTTAGAAAAGATGATAAAGTCAGAGACCAGATAATCAGAGAATGCATTGTTTATTCATGGATCTTCCTTGTCCAGAGTCAAGAAGTTCTTGAACAACTTCTCATCTAAAGGCAATATTTTGTCACTGTTTCTCAAGGAAAAAAAAACAGTTTTCCAAAATTATACTTCAGGAGAAAGCTGTAAATCACAAGTGCTATTGGTGCTTGAGCTGCACATGATCAAATCCCTCTTAATTCTGTATTCCCTGAGTCTTGGAATGATGGCTTTTCCCTTCTCTCCTCTTTCTACTTTCATCATTCTGATTGTGATACTTTTCTTGTGTTCAATTTTCTAGAAATATGAAAATAAAAACAACCAAGGATCCCCGGGTGCAGATTATTTATGCTGGTCAGTGTCCTGTAGCAGCCAAAGCTATGCAATATTGCTTAAGGAACAGATAGTGATTGAAAAGACCATCCCAGAGAAGTTCTCCACAAAAAATGAAAGTCTAGTCAAAAATGTGATGTTGGAAGAAGTAGTGGAAATAGAGAAAGCAATAGATCATCCAAAGGGTGAAGGAGCAGAAAATTTGACAAACATATGGCCTTGAAAGGGAAGACAGAGTGAAGCAGAGCAAATCAAAGACTACGGACACAGAATCTTGACCATGCATATCTACTCCCAGTTCACTGTGTTTGTGGGAGTTTTGAAAACCATGGATGTCAAATCACTACATAATAAAGCACATTATGAGGAGTGCTGTGCTGTAAGGTGTACCCAGAAAAAGACTGAGGGAGCATTAGCAGGAGGGAGGAGATCTAGAAAAAAAATCAAGGAATTGGAAAGGCGAATCTTTCAAGGATCAGAAATTTAAGTGTGAATATTAAGTAGGACCAAACAATGACTAGGAGATTAAGGAACAAATATGGTATCATTATAAACAAAGAGAAAAGCAAATAACAGCAGAGACACAAAACAGCTCTCAATAGGCAGAAAGACAGGCTGCTGTGTGCTAATGTAAACCTACATTTTCGAATAGCATAAAGAGAAATGCTTTCTATATTAGCCCTCTGTAGGATGTGGGGTTGGTGAAGATCTTTCCCCAATTTGTAGGCTGCCATTTTGCTCTGATGACAGTGTCCTTTGCCCTACAGAAGTTCTACAATTTCATAAGGTCCCATTTATTGATTGTTGGTCTTAGAGCCTGAACTATTGGTGTTCTGTTCAGGATGTTGTCTCCTGTGCCAATGAGTTCAAGGCTTTTCCCCACTTTCTCTTCTATTGGATTTAGCATGTCCAGTTTTATGTTGAGGTCTTTGACCCACTTGGATTTAAGTTTTGTGCAGAGTGATAAGCATGGGCCTATTTCATTCTTCTACATGTTGGCATCCAGTGAGACCATCACTGGGCACATATCCAAAAGATTCCTCTCCAAACCACAAGGACATTGGCTCAACTATGTTCATAGCAGCTTTATTTGTAATAGCTAGAAACTGGAAACAACTCAGATATTCTTCAACTGAAGAATGGATTAAGAAAAAAGCATGGTACATCTACACAATGGAATACTGTTCAGTATTCAGAAACAAGAGAATCATGCAATTTGTAACCAAATGGATGGAACTAGAAAAGCTCATCCTGAGTGAGCTAACCCAGACCCTGAAAGATACACATGGCACTTATTCACTTATAAATGGATTTTAGACATTAGTATAGGATAACTATCCTAAAACCCACAGACCTAAAGTAGCAGGAACCAAGCACAACTATCCTTCGAGAAATTTCACCCAGCAGCAGTTCAAAACAGATGCTGAGACACACAGTCAAACATTAGTTGGAGCTCTGGGAGCTGTGTATAAGAGAGGGAAGAGGAGTACAGAGTCCCATGAGGGGACAAGAACAACACATGAAGATTAACAGAACCAACCAATCTAGGCCCCTAAAGCCTTACAGAGACTGAATCACTAACCTCTCCCTCCCAAACAAGAAAAAAAAACATATATAGACCTGACCTAGGCCCCCTATACATATAAAGATAATAGGCATCTTGGCCTTCATATAGATCTCATAGCAAGTGGTGGTGGGGGGGAGCAGTGTCTGACATGGGCTATGGTGCCTGTTAGTGGAACACCTTATTCTGCTTCTTAGCTGGTCTGCCATGTTGGGCACCATTGCAAAAGGAAACTCTTAGCCATTATGTGACTGATGCACTGAGGGGGTTTTCCAATTTATTGATTGTTCCCTCACCTGAGGAGAAGGAGAGGAGAGAGAGGGGAAAGAGGGTAGGAGGGTGGGATTGGCAGGGGAAGAGGGAGGGAAAGGGAGCTGTGATCAAGATGTAACTTGAATAAATAAATAAATAGATAATAAGGGGAAATGTGCTCAGTCTAGCAGGAGGAGATGCTTGCTTGTGAATTTTATTGAAACAAGCACCCACCATTTTCAGTTATTGGTCCTTGGATTAAAGAAGTGTCTACGTATGCTGTCTCTTATCTCTGAAGAGAGCAAAGCATCATTTGAATGCAAAGACAGAGTCTATCTAAACATCACTCTACGTTGGTCTCAGTACTGCCTTTAATTTTGCATACTTTGTTGTTTAATGTTAAGATGTTAAGGTAATCCCTAATCCAAGAAGCGGAGAGTTAGAGTCAGGGGTGATGGTGAGGCCTGGCTTTTGGCCTGGCTCATGTGGTCTAGTATATAGATGGTCTGTGTAGGGAGTTCAGTGTCTCCTTGCACCACGATGAAGAGGTAGCCTGGAGTGGGTCAACAATGCATGATTTATAGACGCTGGATGAGAAGAGGAGAAAGCAGAATGGATAGTAGTCATGGTAAGTTTTTCACTCAATGGATTTCCTTTCCTAAATTCTGTTGTAGGGGTACAAGTAGACATCTGTCTAGATTCCTATTCTCCTCCATTTGTCTCCCGCTCCCCAAGTCTTAGAAATGCTTGCCACTCACACTGCTAATAGATGGAGAGATATCTTTATGAGACATCCTAGAATTATAAACTTCTTCCAACAGTCAGAATCAGATAATCCCAACAGATGAATCTAAGCTTTCAGATGGTTTTTATTGTTTCAAAAATAACTTGCACTGTTTGCTCTGTCCCAGCACTGAGCACAGTACTTGGCATAAATACTTGTTGAAGAAGTCAGTGTCTCATATAAAGTAGCCATTATTTTTAAATGTTAGCCAACCCTGGTTTCATAGAAGTTCCATCTTTGGATTCAAAGCAACTTCTTTTCTTTACTTTTTGGGCTGCATCTGTGAAATGGAAATAACGTTTATACCTCCCTGGATTTTCACCAGGAAAAAAGTGAATTGAGGTCCTTCAGTGTCTGGCTCGGGCCCTCTTTGAGATTGACCCACAGTAATTACGGCTGTTATCAGACAGATGGGTTATGAAGAAGCAGAGGTATATTGCAGCCAGTCGCAAACCCCAAAATATGGGACAAGAGCTTCAAAGGTCTCATACTACAGCCTGATCCTCATGTCCCACTCTTGAACCTCTGGAAAGACACTTAGGAAGCTAAGGGATACTGAAGGTCTACAGAGGTAGCAGCCGGAAGGAACTGGCTGCTAGGGAGCCCACAGGAGTCATCACAGCTAAGGGCTGCCTCCAAGTAGAGCAGGGCAACTCCTGCTGCAGGAGCCCAAAGGTTGCAGGGCCACTCCAGGCTTGACCGTGGGTCCCCAGAATCCCAAGATCTAGACAAACTCAGCCCCCTCGCACAGCAACTCTGCCGGCCTGGAGTCTGCAGAGCATCCCCAGTGCCCGCTGCTGCCTCCCCCTCCTACTCCGCCCCCGCAGCCTTCAGGTTTCCGACACATTTGGTTCAGTCCTTGAGTTAGCACATGATCCCGACAGCCTCCCCTACACCATTCAGGGCAAGGGGCCAGTGATGGACACTCAAGGCCCTGTTTTGGGGTGACTGCAGAAGTACCCGGCTGTGTGGGTTTTCCTGTCTCAGGTCTCAGGACAGAGGCTTCAGTGCGGACGGAGAATTCGAATGGTGTTTAGTGAGACCTTCCAGTTCTCAGTTCTCAAGACATGCAGCATGGTTCCTTCTGCTTGGGGATGCTGGTGTGCGTGTGCGTGTGCGTGTGTGTACATCTTGTGTATTAACCATTTCTTTTATCTTTACCACTTATTAAATTTAGTATTAGTTTTGATTCTTAAAAACAGTTTTCATTTTATAACACAAAATCTTGTATTTTTTTAAGTTACAGAAAATAACAGTAATTTATGAGTCCCAGTTGAAAAGTAAACAAATAGAACCGTTAACTGACAAAATCCCCAAATAAATGATGCCATTTGGGATTTGGGATTTTCAGAGAGTAAGTCTGCACTGTTTGGAGGATTGTCTTAAAAGACAGGCTCTTAATTCTGAAAGGGTTAAAAAGCTACTTGGTTATTTTTTTATGTCTTATAGTAGTTGACCCACAATATACCAGCAATCTGTCCTACAGTGTGTAGGATCAAATAATTTTATTTAAATGGGGAAGAAGTGGAAAAGTATTTACCTCAGTTTAGATGAGCTGGAAGTAAATCCTTCCCTAACCTTTTGGAAGATGAAAAGTTTAGTGACTACTATTTACACACTTTTAATATTTTATATTTGAATAGTCATCATAGTTTACACGAATGATTGTATATCCATTTCCAAGCAACAAATATCAGGGCATTTGTGATATGTGATGGTTAATATTTTAAGTTTTTCTATAATGGTGACTTTATATAAAACTACAGAGATTACTGCATATCATCAAAAGGTCATTTAGAAGTTTTGAAAATAAAATTACAAGAGATAACTTAAGAGAAGTCCACCAATGCATTATAATTTTAAACGTTTATGTCATAAAAAGACACAGCAATAACATGAAACAGTTATTTTTTGTTTTAAAATATATTTCTAGAGTGTTAAAATTTATCACGTTTTTATTTTTATATTTTATATACCTTTAGCAGAAGATTACAACTAGCATTTTGTCTTCAGCGAATAGCTGTTTGTCTCACTTTATTTACTTGCTATTGGATATTTGTCAATGTCATTTCATATCTACAGAAAATTCTTACGCTCTATGAAGGTAGTGAGTGTGTGTGCGTGTCTGCCGGAGGTCACATGACAGTCTCATCCTATTTGGTTGAGCGGCTTGACTTTTTCCCCCCCTTGCTTTTGGTGATGGTTGTGAGTGCAGAAGTTGATTGACAGATGCATGCCAGAAACCCCCATTCTCCTTTTCAAAGACAACATATGATGGATTGCGATCTCCCAGCGCAGCAGGACACGGGGACCATGCAAGCTGTAATTGGTCAGGTATGGAGTCAGCCATTTCTCAACTCCCCTTTTTCCACAAGGGTCTCACCATATGATTCACATAATTCATATTTACTGTACCATCCTTCTATCTGTGTCTTCAGCTACCTGCCAGCGCAGTGCTGAAAGTGCGAAAGGCAAAAGGCGCCCATTAAATCTGGCTGGGAAAGCTCAGCTGGAAACTTCAGTGTGTTGCTCTTAAACAGAAACCAAAACAAAACCACCACCAAAAAATTCAAAGAGCATATCAAATTTATGGGCTTGGGCTGAATATGAAAAACTTTCATTTTAAGAATTTATTTTTTTCTGCCTAGATTGTGATCTCTGAAAGAAATGAAGTATGAGAAGAAAATAAAGTGCCATGCTTCCCAGGCAGTAGTTACATTTTTTTTTATTGTACTATTCAATATTTTTATTTGGATTGTATTCTTCACTCTCCCTCTCTATATACAAAAACTATAAGTACACAAATACAAGTGCCTTTACTCCTAGCCCCGGTGGTGTGTGACTGAACCTTGTAAATTTAGTAGTAGCTGTTGCCTCCTCTGCTGCAGAGGGGCAGGGCTGCAAATTAAACACCGCCACAATCTGAAAGGTCCAGGTGGCCTGCCCGCGCTTCCTAATGCAATCCAGCACACCAGCTTTAATAAACAGCTCTATTTAGTTCCTCCTCTCTGTATCCAGGGAGGTGAACTGGTCTGGGGCTGCTGTGATGAAATGCCAGAAGAATATCTCTCAGAGGCCTCACAAGCTGATTTTTAGAGCTTTGCTGTTCTGTCGTCTTTGTCTTCCAAATGGGTCAGTGAGTCCTGCTCTCTCTGTCTGGTGCTTTCTGTTAAATCGGTACTTTATGTTTGTGCTTAAATGTTTGTGTTGTAAGCTAAATGAGAGGAGGAAAGGATCGTTGTCTTTTCATTTGCCTTCCGATAGCTGAAGCGCTGGAAGGAATGACAGTGCCCTGCTGAAGGGAGGGTGATCTTTTCTGTGATGGGGGTGGGGTGCACAAAAAAGGGGAATATATACAGTTTTTCGTCGAAATATGCTTTTGGCTAAAATTTTCTCTAAGTGGTCTGTGCTTGCTTAAGAATTGTTAACTTGTAAATCAGAATGTGGTGACGAATATTTATGAACTCTAAAAAGTTTTGGGGTTTTTGCACACTTTTCAGTCTAGGCAAGCTGGCAAGGTGAAGACATAAAATATGTTTAGGGCATGTTAATTGCATGATAGTAACATACCTTCTTACTCTGTTTTTCAACAAAATTATAGCAAAGCACATTTCTAGATGGAAAATGTCAGATTATATAATACCATATTTCCACAAGTTGACACTATTTTAAAAGAAGTATATGTTTGTTTCAACAGAAAAAAAATTCTTTTAAACTTTTAAGTTGTTTTTTTTTCTTGTTCTTTTGGAATATTATAATGTGAAGGCTCTGCTCATATATTTGTCAGGAGAAAATATGCAACTAATTCTATATACTGCCAGTACCTGCTGTATTGCAAGTGTTTGCCGACAGAAAAGTATATCAGTTGAAGCCCAAATAATTTTATAGTAGGGAATTAAGTAAACATCTGTTAAAGTAGGGTTTTTTTTTGCGTATGATTAAAACTTGAACCCATGACATCTGACTTGTTCTGTTTAATAAAAACTTTTCTTCAATTGCATGTTCTATTTCTCCATGATGTAGTTCTAGCACTTAGTACTGGAAAAATTACTCTGATTTCCTTTTGCATATGTGTCTGTTGAAAAAACTCAAATACAATACTTTTAGTTTGTGATTTGGAAATCAATTGTAAATGCGTATACTTTTAAAAGGTTCCATTTTGTACTGTTAAAGATGAATCAGTATGTATTTTACAGATCTGAGACTTCTGATTTGTCAAGATTTAAGTATGTGTCTTCTTCATTTCTTAGCTTTGCAATGTATCCCCCAGGAATTTCTTAAGGTCCGTGTCCAGAAACTGCACATGCAAAGGACTTGCTATGGGTACTTTGTAAACAGCTGCATCCAAATAGCTGCATTTTCTGGAATTATTTTTCATAAAGTATTTGTTTAAAAAACTGATCCTTATTGTTAAGATAGAAATTACAGAGGATTATTCTGAAAATTGTTAGAATTACAGTGCTCAAAGGCACACACTGGAATATTAATTTTTTAATTTGAAATTGAAGCACTAAATATCTAAAGGAAGGGAAAATATCATACAGTCTTTGATGTATACTATTAAAGGCTAAATTTGATCCATGTTTATAAAGACAAAAATAGAAGTGATCAACACTTGAAATGGATTCATTGTAACTATTATAGCACAGATAAGAGTATTTCTTCAAATGATTACTTTTAACAATAAGAAAAAGAAAACAGAAAAAAAAATACTACTTTGCAGTCCCTCATAACCAGCAAGGGATGCTTTGTTTTCAAGCCCTTGACTAACTATCTTCAAATACCTACTCAGCAGGTGTGGACAGTCCTTTCTGATGATGCAAATGCTTGCCTCTTCTGTTTGGAATGTGTGTTGAAGTATTTATTTTTGCCTCCCTCCTGTTCTGATTTTTGTTTCTAAATGACTTTGGGTGGGAAAAACAAATAAGCAGTTGTGAGCTATGTTTTCCACTCAAAATACTGAATGGTTCCCATGAAATGTGGTCATTTTTGCTTTTCTTTTTTCATTCAGTTCTAGGATCAAATATCTATGGTCACTTCCACTGGAGGGAAGATCAGACTTGTCTGTATTACTGGCCATGATCTAGCCTGGGAGAGTTCTGGCTTCACACAGCAGATATTGCTCATATGTGCCTCTCCCCCAGGATTTTCCCTCCCGCAAGCAAGCAATTAAGCAGTCTAGACTTGGAAGAACAAGCAAGCTCTCTGCCTAGTATATCAATACCAAGAAACTTGATTCATTTGTACAATTTTTTAAAAATCAAAACAGATTTTTGATAGTAATTATCTGTAACAAGCTCCCTAAGCCCTTGTTCCAAAGGCTGGATTGTTATCTTTTAGATGATTTCCAATAAATTCAAGCTTAGCAGTAAAGGAGACTTTGACCTGTGTGCTTGAATTAACATTTAAAATTAAAGGCTTAAATTTCCACCTCTCACTGTCATTAAATGTTTACTTCATCTTTTCTTATTTGTAGACCTGTGATTATGAATGACAGCTTAGTCCATCAGAATTGCAGACTGTTTTTATTGTCTTGTTTTCTGCTCATCTCATAGAAACTGGTCACTATGTCTAATATTCCTTCTGGCACTTTGGTCCCCCAGAGAAACTGGCAGATCTACCATCCTTATGTGCAGCCCTGAGGCTCTGGGCACTACAAGTCTGTAGGCTATTTTGCAAATATTACCAACAGATGATGTTAAATTATGTATTAAAGGCAACAGATGAAGCAGATTAGATTTCTTTTCAAAAGTGTTTATTAAACATATCTTAGAGTTTGCCAGCAATGGGAGAGAAACAACACAGATGAAATTCCAGAGGACATTGCTAGAATACAGAGGAATTAAGGCAGTAAGAGTTCGAGATTCTCACAATATTGAGAGGGTATTCAAAAGCATTTGCAATTTTCCTTCGCTAGAAAAGAGATCTTCTTGCAAGCAGATCTCTGCAGTTTGTGGTGTTTCACAGCTATACATTAGAAGCCCATGTGAATGGCTCCGAGAAGCTGTTCTCACAATGTGTCTTGCACTTGACTTGTGGTGGTATCTTAAAATGCATGTTCTATCACTTTTACATTCTGGTGTTAAAACATCTAAAAAAATAAATCAATTAAAATATAGATTTATTTGAATCTTCTCTTGTTCCAGAAAACAGTGAATGTTTTCTAAGAATAATCTGCTCACCTGAAACACATTCAAACTGATGTGAGGTGGAATTTGCATGGGGAGAAGAGATCCTAGTAGCAAGTAAATGACAACGCATTGCCATCAGTCTGCTTAGACCAGCTTTCAGACAAATATATACAAATTAAACATTGATGCTTACCTAACTCTGTCCTACATGTGCCACATATGACTCCCATATACTCTAGGAACAGTCATGTGGATCCGACTGACATTTTTTTGATACTGATATATGGCTTCAATGAATGTATACATTTCATGGATGTGAAGTCAGTATTGCTTGAATTTAATTGAAAAGACAATTCCCACAGAGCTATATAGGTGGTTAGTGTATTAGTAAAATGCAAGTTAATGAAAGATTATTCTCCTGGTGCAGAATGGTGCTAGATTCACTAATACTGAGCTTTGTTTATATCCTTCTTACTGATAGCAAACACTTCATTAGATAGAAATTTAGAGGCCAACCTCATGTTGCTTAGGTGATTCTTGTCTGGTATTCTCAATTTTTATTGTCTTTTGAATATTTTAAAATTAAAGTTGGCGTGTAAATTATAAAGCCATTTTATCAGTACTGTGATAGTATGTAAAATAAGTGTGTGAGAGGAAGTTTGCCTGTGGTGAGCTGCCTGTAAACCCCAAGTACTGCAGAGAGGTTTCCCACTGACTTGACTTGCTTTGTACCCTACCCATTACCAAGCAGTTTAAAGCATCTTTCCCTTTTTGAACATATCTACAAATGTTGAAAAACTTCTCTTTTCAACTACGTCATGTTTTTTAAGCTCTTCCTTTTTTTATAACATTTGATCAAGCAGAAAGTAAAGCTGGAAATAAAATGCAAAGACAAAAGGATCAGATACACAGAAACAATGCTGGGAAAGGTAATATTGACCATAAATTGAACATTAGTAGAAAATATAAATTTTCCTACTTTCAAATTAATTTGCACTTACAGTAAACAACTGTGTAGCCGTTCTAAATAGAAACTCAGGCCAGAATTCCCTGCTCTTTCCCTTCTGTCTCTCTCTTCCTCTCATTCTCATTCCCTTTCTATCCTTTTTACTTTCCTCCTCCTTTTTATCGATTTGATGTTTTCCAGTGAAATAAATAGCCAACTCAGGTCTTGTTTTCAGTGCACATGGAAATAGCTCTATTGAGCCACACTGCCTTATGCTCTTCTGAGATTAGACTCAAGATTTGTATGTTTTTCTCTTTCCACGTCTCTTTTGAGTCCCAGTCTGAGGGAGGTATTTTAAGGAAGGCATCGGGCCTCACATTTCAGGAAAGACTCATTTCTCATCTCACATTTTCTTACTCTCCAATCCCACAGAGGGAGTCAATGATGATGAAAACTGCTTAGTTTTTTACCTGATAACTTCATTTCCTGGGTTCACCTAAGCTCATGTTAATTTTATTTATTTTGTGCATAAATGACCATATTGTTATTTCAGAGCTAACATTTTGTAAATAAAAAGCATACATAAATGACAATTAAAGGCATCTTTGATTATTTATAATGAAAGAAAAATTTCTTGATTTTCTTTAGATAGTAAGATACTTTATTCTTCCATCTAGATGGTCTTTAGAAAATAGCTTTTGTTTTATCACTAGCCTTAAATTCCACAGGATAGCAAGGATTCTTTCTTCACCAGACAGATTGGCTGTTGATACTGGGTTCTGATTCCATTGAGCTGCAAGGCCACTTTTCTAATTGAAGGATCTGAGGTGGGGTGGGGTAGATAGAAATCAACAGATTAATCTAAATTTCACCTACTTTGAGGGGTGGGTTGCTCCTGGGTGAAGAAGTAAGTACCTATGTAATCACGAGCTCTCCATTCCTGGGGTCAAAGATGCAAATAAAGGTGGAGGATAGCTCACTCCAGAGCATTGTTTGGCATCCCATTCTCTTGGTTAATTGTCATATGCCTGTCAGACATTCTGTTCTTTGCACTGTGATCCAGAGTCAGAGTAATGAGTAAGAAGTGAACAGTGAATCTTGGTGGGTTGTTCAGGCAGGGAGGACCCTGGAAGGAGAGACAAATGCTCAATCATGGCAAATAAACCCATGAACATATTTGCTTCTTTGGTGTTTTCTTGTTAACTTACAATTCCGCTTGAGCTGACTTTGAGATCATATACTGAAAACAACTTAAGACAAATAAAATCTTGAAAGGAAGATTAAAGGAAGAAAACTCCTTCTGTGTTGGTGTCATACATGAATTTCAGAACTAAGGAGCATTCTTTTAGACATCCTCCGAGTGTTTTATAAGAGTTTAACCAGCTCTATGAAGCTATGCAGAAGTAACATACCACAGTGGGTGTTTCTGGAACTTAATTTGGTGTCAATGTTGGTTTTACATGAATATTTAGAAACTATTTTAAGAAGAAAACATTTCTCCAGCATTCAGAGACTTAGATAAACAGGTGTATTTTGAAAAAGCTTAGATTTTTAGCATTCATCAGAACTCAGGCAAACTCCCCGGAAGAGAACAAAGCACATCATTTATAGGGAGCTTAACCTTTCTTTTAAGTGTAAGGGTTTTCGGTGCCAAATTCACAACCATGTTTTTTGTTTGTTTTTAATAAATTGCATTATTTCTGAGAGAGAGAGAAGCAAGTATTATATAGAAATGGAAACATGGATGCCAGGAGCCTCAATGATACAGAAGACCTATGGGAAAAGAAATCCTTAGATCCTCAGCTGTATTTCTCTAAACTTGAAGGCCAGTGTGGACAGAAACAGAGAAAGACCCAAAAAGCTATCATACGGCAGGCCAAACTGCTCCGACAAAGCTAGTTAATTTTGTAAGCCTTACATAATACAAGAACATAAGTCTCTCTCAACCTTTCCTCCAAAAGGTTGAGAGTTGGGACAAATGTAAAATCTGTTTAATGTGCACCAGTAAAGCCAAGAACATCAACCTTATCTCACTTAGTGTCAGTCTGACAATTCATCATTATGATCTGGGCCAAATGTGGTCTCTGGGCTGAAACAATTTTATCCATTAAAAAAAAAAAAAAACAGAATGTTCCAGCTTGGATCTTATATCCTTAGGGTTACAATATTGAATTCTGAATTGGAAAACTTAATCTTGCAGCCAGATTTGACAAGATGCTGGTTGAATGGAAGACACAGTGATGATTTGGGGGGTGAAGTGCCCTAGGTCACAATTTGGGAAAAATAGGAGATTTTGTAGAAATTTGGCTGAAATATAAAGACTCTGAGTTTGAAATTTTCTATTTTTTTTTATAAATAGGAGGTGTTCAGAATCTTAAAAGTAGATTTCTGCTGTATTCATTTTCTCAGATTCAAATTTTTCTCTAACAGCGTGAACTTTTATCTATTCTTGGATTTCTTTCTTTCTTAGTGCATTTCTGATGCTGCTAACTCAAAAGATGCCTAGAGTTATAGCCATAGTTAAAGGTTTTGGGAACAAAGGAAAACAATACTTAAATCCAAAACAATCATATCTGTTCTGTGGTAGAAAGTTAATATTATATTCAAGAGCTAAAATTGTGATTTCTTTGTGGAAAACATTTTTATTTGTGAACAGACATATTTATATTTCCTATTATTAAATATAAGAATGAAAACAGGTCATTTTGGCAATCCAATTAACACACACACACACACACACACACACGCACACACAATGCACCCCACACACTAAGGATTTCAGAAATACTTGATTATTTAACTTTTAATTATCTAAAGGTGTTTTAAGTCTCTTTTAAGTTTAATATATGCAAAAACTATGTAGGTGCTTAGTGAAAACGTTGTTTTCAATTACGTTGTTGAGGAGAACATCTTGCAAGTTTTCCAAATTGAAGTTTGAGCTCACTGGTTACCACTTAGTAAAAGATGCTAATTTTACCACTCCCTCATAAAAACAGAAGGCCTGTCTCACAATAATTTCCATGGGGTATCTACTTTCTATGAATGATGAAACACACTAGCTGTATTGTTTTTTCTCTTCTACAATTCCCCTAAACAGGAAGAGAGTGCAGTTCCACAGAGATGAACAGCTTAGATACACATAAAGGAGCTACATAGTGCATTTAATAAATTATAAAAGAAAACATACTTTTGGGAAACAATTTCAATAAGATGAAACAATATAAACTAGAAAGTAAAGCATCCTTTATTTCCCTCTCTGCAAACTAATATTTATTAAGAATTTCTTTCCTGTCTTTCCAGAAAGTTTCCATATAAACATGTATGTGTGTACGTGTGTATGTCTGCAGAGAGAATATCTGTGCACACTGATTACATTAATATTTTACAGAGTTCTGCAACTTTCTGTATATATTTATAAGCATATATTGAGCATCAGATATTACTTAAAATAGATCTAAATTAAAAAGAAATGACAAGGTCTCTTGCTGCCTGGGCTGTCCTGGAACTCCTGTACTCAAACAATCCACTTGCCTCAGCCTCTCCCAAACCTGGGAATACAGGCACACATCATCATGTTTGGCTCTAAATATACAGACTCTTTTCTGAAGTATTCCACTTTCTGGATGTTCAGTACTCTCTTGCTGAGCACCCAGTATTTTAAAAGAAGCCCTTTTATCAATTAGCATAAACAAAAATGTTTCAGAATCTTCTAAGTGAGCTTTACTTTAGTAAAAGAACTCATACATGGCCCTTCCTAAGAGATGATGTCATAGTTAGGGCTACTATTGCTGTAATGGAACACCATGAACAAAAGCAAGTTGGTGAGGATACAGTTCATTTGGCTTTTGCTTCCACATCACTGTTCATCATCAAAGGAAGTCAGGGCAGGAACTCAAACAGGGCAGGAACCTGGAGGCAGGAGCTGATGCTGAAGCCATGGAGGGTGCTGCTTACTGGCTTGCTCCTCATGGCTTATCCAGCCTACTTTCTTATAGTGCCCAGGAATGGGAGAACCCACAATGGACTGGGCCCTCCTCTATCAATCACTAATTAAGAAAATGCCTTAACAGATCTTATGGAGGCTTTTTCTCAATTGAGGTTCCTGGTTTGTTTGTTTTTTTTTTTTAGATAAATCTAGTTTTGTTATCAAGTTGACATAAGACTAGCCAGAACAACTGACCCCTTGTCAACTTGACACACAAACGCATCCCTATTAAGCCAAACCCTTCTTTTCTTATTTATCTCCAATACCTTACATTAAAAAGCATAATTTTAAAAGTCTCACAGTCATTACAAATTCAGACACATTAAAATTTCAGTCTCTTTAACATACCCAAACTCCCCGAAAATTAAAAATTTCTTAAAAGTTCAGTGTCTTTATGTTGTGAACTACTATTAAAATCAAAATGAAGTGAAGTGCCTTCTTCAACAGGGAAGAACCAAGGCTCAATGACAATGTGAACAAAGGAAAACAAAACTCAATAGTATAAATGACTCAACATCCAATGTCTGGGATTCACTAGTGATCTTCTAGGTTCCTCCTCAGAGCTTGAGTCACTTCTCTAGCTCTGCCCCCTGCAGCACATGCAGCTTGTCTTCTAGACTTGGGGTGGCTCCACTCCACTGCTGCTGCTGTTCTTGAAAGAAAGGAAACTTCACTGAGAAAATGCTTCCATATGATCTGGCTGTTAAGGTATTTTCTTGATTATTTTTTAATGAGGGAGGACCCAGCCCATTGGGGGTGGTACCATTCCTGGGCTGGAGGTCTTGGGCACTATAAGAAAGTAGGCTGTGAAGCCATGGGAGCCAAGCCAGTAAGCAGCACCCTCCATGGCTTCAGCATCAGCTCCTGCCTCCAGGTTTCTGCCCTGTTTAAGTTCCTGCCCTGACTTCTTTTATTGATGAACAGTGATGTGGAAGTGTGAGCCAAATGAACCCTATCCTCACCAGCTTCCTTTTGTTTATGGTGTTTCATCACAGCAATAGTAAACTTAATAAAAACAGATGATAAGTGTAAACTTAAAAATGAAAGCTAGATTAATGGCATTGGGAAAGGTATTTGTCATTTACATGCAGAATACCCAAACCAATTAAGACAGCAATAAATGTCACAACATTGGATGTAGTAATAAAGAAGTAAGAACAAGACAGAATGATACAAGACACCAGATCACAGTTGGATGTATTATGATGACTTTAAAACCAAACTAACAACTTAGCTGATCACAGCGCATGCCCTATTGTGGGAAACGGGTCTCACACCTCCTTAGTAGGATAACAGACACAGATGTGTTTCCAGTGTTTGACACAATTAATATACCTAGATTAGTGCTCAGGAGACAACAAGCAATCTATGGTAATGGATACCAATTAATTTCTGTTTTCTATGTTTCATTTTCTATCAGAAAAAAATCTTTTACCTAACTTATATATTTAATAATACAGTTGAGAGAAGACTGAACCAAAAATATTCAGATTTACCTTTTTCCTTCTACTAACTTGGTGTTTTGATTAGGTGGGCAAAATGTTTACTACTTGAACCCTTAGGAGAATACTCAGAAGTTGTGGCTTACATTTCGTTTAGGGTACCTGTGATTGTAGATTTTAATCATATTACTTCATGTTTATGAAGAAGAAGGTGATGTGGGAGTTAATGGAATCTTCTGTTTTGGAGAAGGCCAGGAGAGAGCTATACATGACAGCTTCTCCTGCAGAAATTTCTGGAAATTGATTTTCTGGAACTGTCCATTGGAGAGATGTCCAATTTCTTCTCCTCTGTCTCCCCGAGCTGCCAGGATCAGTAGCCTGGACTACACATAGCCATACTTACCTTGAAGCTCCAGAGCAGTTTGCTGACTCCCAAGCTCAGGACAGGCTATGAACAAGTCACAGTGGTGACCTTGTCATTAGCGCTCTCAATGGAAGCCACAGCTCTAGAATCCACTTCTTATCTTGTGGAAATGAAACCCAGCTCTGAGCAGTTGAAATTCTTTTACAGCCATATTGCTAGTTAGTGGAAGAAGTGAGATTTGAACACAGGTGTATTCTGACGGTTCATGGTTACTCTTTTTCTTAGTTCTCAACTCTGGCTGCCACTAAAACCACCAGGGATGGACTTCAAATTCTATGGACTATGCAAAGCCAGCTCCAGAAAATTCCACTTGGTTTCTCTGAGTGGTGCTTGCATAATACTAGCATTTGTTCTAAAGCTTTTCAAGGCTTGGATGTGATAAAGTGTGTTTGCTTCACTTATGCAAGTATCTGTGTTTAATCCAAAGCATTAAGTAATAAATAAAGCTTTATAGGCAATCACAATGCAAATTTGAGGCAATGAAGGCTGAATAATTTTACGTGTGTGTGCGTGTGTGTGTGTGTGTGTGTGTGTGTGTGTGTGTGTACTCTTTTGGGGAGAATCTTATAAATTGTTTTGAATATATGAAATAATAATCTGTCGTTCATAAAATGGCCAAATAGTGTTCCCTTCCCAGCAGCCACTTTGGAAAGCTCACAACTGTCTGTAACTCCAAGTCCAGAGGATTCAGTGCCCTATTCTGGCCCCTGTGAGGACCTGCACAAATAAAGCATACACTCACATGGGCATACTCTCTCTCTCTCTAAAAAAAAAACAACAGAAAAGGGCTAAATATTCAGTTATTTCAAATCAAGAACACTGATGCTAACCTGTAATTGATGAGTACTTAGTAGGTGTTAGGCACTTTGTAGATGAGATTGTCTGTGAGATAGGTACATGTTACCTGGTTCTTCTGAGTGGGAAACTGAGGCTAGGTGACATTATCATGTGGACAGTAAGTGACAAAGTTAGAATTTGGTATGAAACTATTGGTGTTGGGTTGCTAAACCTTACCAGACACAAAACCACAAAACAAAAACACGGCACCAAATACTGTTTATGGAAAGTGTAATGCTTCATTTATGCACTAATTGTGGTGTCCTTAATGTGATCATTAAGAATTAGAGCAATGCAAAGTCATGAAGATTTATCTTAAACCAAGTTTTGGAAAGTTTATTTATATTGTGCTATCTCATTTCCTACACAGAATAAGATCAAGGGTTTCTTCTGTTCTGCTCACCTCCTCCTAACTGCATTTCTTCCTGTCAATAGCAATTTAAATATCTGTGGCCCTAAAGGTAGAAGTGGAGCAGAGCACATAAATTCTTTTCTCTGTCTAGTACTTTGAAACTGTCACAGAACTTCAGCTTTGTTTACATTTGTGTTATGAATGTTGGATTTAACGGAATTTACTCCAAAATAGCTCCTTTAACTTTTACGAATAATTTAAGCTGGTCAAGCTGCATGAATATATAGTTAGAAAACAATACAGTGGTTTGCTGAAATGATCCTCAACAAATCATTTACTGCACTGAAAGTTCACAAAAGGGAACAAAGTAGGTGGGTATATTTTCTTTTTTCTTTCTGTTTGTGTGTGTGTGCACGCGTGTGCATGTGCGTGCGTGCGTGCGTGCGTGCGTGCGTGCGTGCGTGCGTGTGTGTGTGTGTGTTTGTGCGCGCGTGCGCATGCGTGCGCCTTCGGCCTGTAATCCAGTGAAGTGCAATACATCTTGTGTCATGTCTGTCACATCTCCACACCCACATCTTTCCTTTCAATGACTGCTCTGAATCAAAGGGAGTGGATGCAGTCGTGGTTAAAGCCCTGGGCTGCAGGCTTTCACCATCTTTTGCCAGGACCTATCTGAGGAAGAAGTAGAGCTGAGTTTTAGCATGTGCATGAATAGACCTCAAGATGGAGAAAAGGCAGCAGGGATTTTGTGCACATAGATCTTTGAACTTTCCTCATCCGTCTGTAGGCTTCCTTCCCTAGTGTTATTGGTGGCATTCTTCCTTTCTCAGGGGAACTAAATCTTCATCAGAAAAGAGCTTTAAAAGAAATGTTGAAGACAAGAGATCACATTGTCTCTCATGCATCTGCCTGATTCTTGGCTCACGACAGCCCTGTATAGAAGCTCAAATTATGTTTATGACTTGAAGAGGAGACCTTGTTCCTGATCCACCGGCTGTCATTGAAGTTTATAAAAATTACTGTATTTATTATTTTTTAAAAAAAAATCTCATGCATTTATTTAATTATATTAAAATTTTAAAAAACTTTTTATTGATTTGTTGTGATTTTTCACATCATGCATTCTAGTCCCATTCATCTCCCTGTCCTCTCATATCTGTCCTTGTACCCTCCCGACAAAAAGAAAATAAAAAGCACAAAAACAAACAAAATAAACAAAACAAAACAAAGCATAGAAAACCTATTGCCTTGGAAGCTGTACTATGTCACAGTGTGTCCCACAGTGTCCACTCTGTCCAAACATCTTCACTTGCAAATGTTCATTGTAGTGAGTCTTTGGCCTGGTTCGACGTCTCTGGTTTCTGGCACACCATCAATATAGGATCCTCACCCAGACTCCTCTCAGTTATCCTGTTGTTGCCTTGTGTCATGGAGATACTGCAACATTCGATCAACAGGACTGGCCCTTTCATGTGCTCCAACAGTTCACAGATGATGTAGATTTTGGGGTGGGTCAGCTAAAAGCCCTGGATCTAGGCCTGGGTGGTAGCTGAGTGGTCAGCCTGCTGGGTCTCCCACATCTGTACCACCATGGTAAGTTCTCCAGGACTGCCCTAGCTAGGCCACCCAAAGCTGCCACCAGCAGGAGGCAGGGGCAGTTCTGCAACTCTCATGCCCTCTGGGTGACTCACCTGCACCCATGCCTCCAGAGACAGCTCTACTGTGCTGCCCAGGCAAGGTGCAGGTCCTGCTCTGCCGAGTGCTGCAGCCCATGAGGACCAGCTAGCAGGGCAAGATCACCCATTCTCATGACCCAGGGCCAGCTTTCCTGACTGCAGTAGATAATGAGGGGTAAGAGGGGCATAATAAAGTTTAAGGGACAATAAATAACACTCTTTAATTCCTGAAGTTATTTTTAGTTTATAATTTGTGACACTTAAGAAAAACTGTGCTTGCAATATAAAATTTTAACTTTATGATTTCTTGTGTATCAGTGTTTTATCTTGGATCCACCTACTAGAGGAAAGTTTAGGTAGCATGAGGAGTCAGGGTTTCTGTCTCTTTCCAGAAGAGAGCCACAATGGAAAAGATGAAATCTTCCCATGGAAAATGGGGGATCAGGGATGTCAGACCCTGTTGGAATGAGGGTGGTGCTGAATCTGACCTCTCAGGACTGAGAAGAGAGTGTGCAAGAACCCAGGGGCAGAGCACAAAGCTCCTCCCTCATCCTTTAACGATGTATTTTGCAGGAGAGTGGTACTGTTGGCATCTTATTGGAATAGTGTGAGACTGAGAAGCTGAGTAAGGGATGTTTGGATAAAATGGGGGTCTTGGCCTCCTACATTTTCAGTTTAGACAACTTCAGAAACCTTCATCTCCCTTTCCTTCCTCCTCTATTCTTCCTTATTTCCTTCCTTTCTGAGAAAATGGACCATAACCATCTTAGAATGAGTGAAAAGTTCAGAAGAGTTACCAAAGACTACACAAGGTTTTCTCTTGTTATATATATATCATCTTTCTTTTGACCCTTGTTGGCACTTTCCATAACGATGTTTGCATCTCTCCCATGGTGCTATTGTCATTAAGAGTGGGTTACTGATTGTTCAGTATGAGTACTTATTGAAGTTGGTCCTCTTCTATCTTGTAGCTTGGTAGATGCCCTTCTCAAGTGTGTCACAGGCTCTGAGCTGCCTTAGTTCCATTCTATTCCTCTCCACATGCCTTGTCTGTGAATCTTTGGGGGTGTTCTGCTTGTAGTTTCATTGCAGAATGTATAAATGGTACTATCTTTGAAAATGGTCATTTTCTATTTTAATATCAATGTCTGTAAGAAACAAATTATTTGGTTATGGTTTCTTAGACATTATATAATGTATTTTATTAAGGAGTCACCAGCAACTACATAGTGGCCAGTAGATAGTTTCAGCACATCAAAAGGTTGAATCTTAAATAGGGGCCTATTTAACAGCATTTACAAGGCAAAAGGGATCAAAGAAAGAAGTAAAATTTGTTTTTCGTTAGTTTAACCTGACTAGATGTTAAGCTGTATAAGAATGAAATAGATCAGACAGTGAAAGACCCGGGGGAGGGAAGTTCCTCACCCGACGCTCAGGATAGCACAGCCGCCCCAAAACTCGCAAGAGACCATCTTGATGCAATTGCAAGAGGTTTATTTTGGGGGGGGGGTTCAGTGCACTGAGGGCGCCACTCCTATCCCACGCAGGGGTAGGAGTCACGACCACGATTGGGGGAGAGTAGAGTATTTAAACTACAACCCAAAGGGGTGAGGGGAAATAACAAATGGAAAGTACCAGCCCAGCCCATTGTTTACCATAACTGAAGGGGGCGAGGGGGAATGCAGGTAGAATGTACCAGCCCATTGTTTACCATAACTGAAGGGGGTGAGGGGGATTGCAGGTGGAATGTACCAGCCCATTAGTTAGTCAGCAGGAAATATCCTACACCTGTTTTTCTCAGGAATGAATTTAATCTTACTTCACCATCGGCTTTGTGGTTAGCCAGTTCCTGGATCATGGCTGGCCTGACTCTACCGCCTGCCACAGTGATCTCCAAAATTTCTATTCCTCTCAACAGGACCAGAAAAGCACAACCTGAGAACAATTTAAACGGGATAACATTTCTTCAGAGATCTTGAGAAATGTTTTTTATTTTAGGTTTGTTGAAGACAAATTTATACAAATGCTTTGCTACTTTTAAAGCAATTCCTTAAACTATTATTCTTAGTGGAGAGATTTTGCTACTATTCCTTTAACAAGTTGTCTGCAATGCAAGTCCAGTGATATTAACAGCATGATTTCTCTATTCCCAATTTCTGGAAAATAGTAATATCTGAATACAATATTTTAATTTTTCTCTTTTATCAGCAGCTTAATTTTAAACACATTATCACTACACACATATTTATTATGTTGATGAAAAATTGATCTTCTGAAAAAAATGAGGACAAAAGACTATAGGCAGAGGTTTAGGAAAGATTTTGGTCTAGATCAGTAAATAATAATTGCTCTTTGGTTTCATTTGTTCGATGAGAATCATATACAAAAGTTACATTTTCAAGTTTCAAATTAGAAATTGGTTGTTATAAAATATGAAATGGTATCTGTGAAAGAATATGCAGGAATTCCTGTGATAATTGTAGATGTATAGTCAGGATTGCAAATTTGAATTTGATTACAAAAACTATATAAAGTAAGTCTGCCTAGCACCTGAAGGGAACTGAGCAGAATTGGGATTTCAGCTTCAAGATTGTATACTCATGGTTCTGTGCATATACATATACAAAAGAACCAATAGTTTTTGTTATTTGTAAATTACATTTATTCGTGTGTGTGTGTGTGTGTGTGTGTGACTTGTATGCACATATCCACATGGATGTTCCACAGTGGTGCCTGTGGAAGTCAGAGGACCACTTCATGGAGTCAATGCTTTTCTTTCATCGTGTGGTTCCAAGGGGTTCAAACTCAGGTTGTCAGGTTTGGCACATGAACCTTTACTCCCTGAATCATCTTTTCAACCCTCTATTTGCTGTTTCACACTGAGTAGGAATCGTATTATTCTTTTTTACAAGAGATCAAGGTTTGTGAAGCCTCTTAAATACTCCGTGTTTGAGCCTTCACCATAGAGTTATAGGGAAGAAGGAGACTAAGGTTCTTAGTGTCCGTAACAGAGCATTGGATTTCTGATCAGCAGTGGGTATTCTCAGGTGGCTGAGGCCTCCCTCTGGAGTTAAAAATAAATCCTGTATACATATGGAATGGTGGTTTGAAGGAATAGTGAGCAGCACAGACACAAAAGTGAGGAGTGGCCACAATAGAAGGGAGGCACAAAAGTGGTGGAAAATCTGAGAAACGAGGAGAAGATGACCAAGGCACCTGGGTTCTCTCCACACATGGCTCTCCTTTATCTTTTTTTTTTTAATACAAATTGTTTATTTTTGGTTTTTTTATACTTTATTTTTTTATTTCTTCAAGTTACATCTCAGTCACAATCCCTTCCCTACTCTCCCTTCCTGTCCCACCCTTCCACCCTCTTGCTCCCAACAGCTTCCCCTTTCAGTCCAACAAATGGTTCCTTCTCTTATAACAGTAAATACTATACAAAACAACAGAAATAAATACGCCACATTTATGAGAGTTAAATGGCCCAGCATACATTCCCTAAGGTCCAGTCCATACATATTTGGCCCCTGACTTTAACATTCTACTATCTACCCATCTCCATGTGTTTAAAGTTCTATATCTAACTCAGCTTTCATACTAACTTGCCTCATAATTTTAAAAATATCTTCTTAGATCCAGAACACCCTCTTGATTCCTAAACAACCCAAAATTTAACTATGAGACTCTAGCTATCTATTCTTCAACCACCTCAGAGACCTGAGAGGGATAAATATATCTGATTATGTAGGAAGTGCAGGGTCTGCATCATCCAAAACTAAGAAATGACATATCAGTGGCTGCCTGGACAGTTCCCGTTTTCTCTCCATACGTTACAGCATCAATCTTCAGCCTTTTGGTCCCGTTTCTCTGACAGACATTGATTGTAGAGCAGGAATTATGAAGGACTTGCATACCCTGTCTTGGCAGAGCTAGGCTGTCGACTTATCTGCTACCAAGTTTTGTCCTTTTTAGACAGCAGTCTGTTGAAGCAAGGGGTTTTTCATGCCAAGAGATAGGCTTGCCACTAATTCAACCATCTCACACTGGAGATTCTTCGATGCTCATCTTCTACTTGGAGTAGAATAGGGGATGCTGTCAGGAGCTGATATGTCTCGATATGAAAAAAAATCTGAATTTAAGAAAACATCTTTGGCCAGGCGGTGGTGGCGCACGCCTTTAATCCCAGCACTTGGGAGGCAGAGGCAGGTGGATCTTTGTGAGTTTGAGGCCAGCCTGGTCTACAAAGTGAGTCCAGGACAGCCAAGGATACACAGAGAAACCCTGTCTCGAAAAACCAAAAAAAAAAAAAAAAAAAGAAAACATCTTTTAATGCCATATTCTGCAGATCTCTTTGGGTTTTTGAAGATGCCCTATCTATATCTTGTATTTAGATAAGCAAATGTTGCTTGTCTCTTAACAACTTGATTTCTGAGTAGCTTAGAGAATATTTGTGATAGACTGTCATAGTAGCTAACAAAATGACATGCTTGCATGACTAGGAGTTGTATTTCTTAACTATCCTAAATGGTTTAAGACGGTTGGTATCAAGAGGCCAGACCTTCACATTTCATTTTTAAGTATCACTAGGTACAATACCTTTAAGAAGTGTTACCTTTAATTTTGTATCAATATACAAAGATCAATACCAATGTGGCCAAATATACTCTTAATTTTGTATCAACATACAAAGATCAATGCCTATGTAGCCCAAAACAATCTTAATATTACATCAATATACAAGGGTCAATACCATTGTGGCCATCTCCTTTATCCACAGGTCCTCTGACAGCACCATGAGACTCTGTGGTGACCTCAGTTCTACTTCACACCCAGGTGATATAAACTCAAAACCCTCACCACGAACCCTTTATCCTGCCTGTTCCATTTCCCTTGCTTTCTCTCACAGGGTTGTTTTCTTCCTCTTACTCAGGAACCTCAAGCATTTTGGTGCCTCTCCACCATGCCTCTTTCCTCCTCCTGTTCCTTCTGGGTCCCAGTCATCACATCCCCAGGCCACAGCATCTATGCTCTTGAACCTCCACTCCTCATGTTTGGCTCTTTCTACCAACCAGCTGGTGGGTCCATGGTCCAACCAATCTGGCTCTAGCACATAGTTTCTGCTTTCAGATTTCCTTTTGCTTAGCTTCAGTATGAAGTGTTCCTAGAGCTCAGGGCTCCCATTCCTGAAGGTACACATGTGGGTGTTCAACTTACAGGCATCAGTTCTCTTCCACCATGTGGATTCAGGGTCAAATTCCAGTCATTTATTTGGGTTGGTGGCAAGTGCCCTTACTTGCTGAAACATCTTACTCGCCCCTGCCCCATAAATATTTATGCTTCTACCCATAAACTAGTGATATCTTCAACCCTCATCAAAAACATTTCTCTTAGCAGTTAATGCACAGACTTGTAGCTGGTCAAGGTGGTGAGAACAAATGAGGGTTGAATTCTCAGCATTCATTAAATGAAACACCTATATCATCCCTTTAAAAGCTTGGGGAGCATAACAGAAGGGAGAGCCAAGAATACAGCAGAGAGTTGTGAAATGCTGTCTTAGGTGCTTGATGTAGCTGTGGCAGGCATGAACACACACCAACAATTGCTGCCTGCACAGAGCCTGCATGGGACTGAGCCAGTAAACACCCAGGTGCAGATATAAGAGAAGATCCGAGGGAAGTTCATTGTAGTCAAGGCTGCGAGATGAGAGTAAATAATTGTCATCGGTAGCCACTGGTGAGCTACTCATACCAGATGGATAGTTCCACACCTACACCCATGGAATATTGCTTAATGTGCTTCTTTTAAAGGAAATAATAATTGTACAATATTTGTGGATACAATGTAATATTTTGCTACATGTGAACCTGTTGTATACCTATCTAATCAAGATAATTAACATGTCCATAACCTCAGATATTTTTCATTTATTTACTGTGCAATCATTCAAGGTCTTTTCACTTACCTATTTTAAAATATATATTTCTGTTAACAATTGTCAGCCCACTTTTCAGTACAAGATTTTCACCACTACTCAACTGTTTCTGACCATGCTTCCTGAAGCTGCTTAATGGTTTGCTTACATTTCTGGGTTTTGTTTGTTTGTTTCTTTATTTTGAAATAGAATCTCACTATGTAGCTCAAGATGACCCAAGATAGCACTCCTCCCATCCAAGTACTAACCAGGCCCGACCCTGCTTAGCTTCCGAGATCAGACGAGATCGGGCGCGTTCAGGGTGGTATTGCCGTAGACAAGAGAGCACTCCTCTATCTTCTGAATGTGTATCACTCTGCTGTGTTCTAGTTTTTTTTTTTTAACCCCAACTTTCTCAGATAAATTTTCTTAATCTTCCAACTATTTTTATTTCTGTTTCTTCTTTTTGTTTTCCAGAAATGAAACAGTACCCAAGTTTACCCAGGTTTCCTTCTCTCCTCTATATACCAATCAACATCAATATTATCAGCCATCATTTTTATATATATTTATTCTCCAATCCATTTTCACCCTTGGTTACCCTATTATTTTTAATTTTTACCACATTTACTTATCTACTTGACTTTCCCTTCATAACATCCTGTTGCATGCTAAAGCCATCTTTCCTACAAACCCATTCTACTTGAACCATGGTATGCACTCATTTTACACTTCAGAGTTCTAAGAACATTGCAATGAGCATTATGGCTATTCTCTATGAGTAAGTTGTGATTCAAACTCAGGCAGAGAGCCTCTGCTTCTGCATCCTGACAAGCATATTTCTTTTAAAAATACTTTTGGGCCAGGCGGTGGTGGCGCACGCCTTTAATCCCAGCACTTGGGAGGAAGAGGCAGGCGGATCACTGTGAGTTCGAGGCCAGCCTGGTCTACAAAGTGAGTCCAGGACAGCCAGGGCTGTTACACAGAGAAACCCTGTCTCGAAAAACCAAAAAAAAAAAAAATACTTTTGGAAGATTTATTTGGTTTTTGGTTGTATGTGTGTGTGCATATGTGCATGCCCATGTGTGTGTTTCTGTGTTTCTCTGCACAGAAACATAAGCACAGATGCTTGTGGAGGCCGTAAGAGAGCATTAGATACTCTGGAGCTAGAGTAAGTCCCTTGTGAATGTGGGCGCTGATAACTGAGCTGAGGTCCTTCCCAAGACTTGTAGGTCTTCTTAACTATTGAGCCAACTTTCCAGCTCCTGCAGTGTTCCTGGAATGTACCTGGGTTACAATACTCCATTCATTTCTCCTGGCCCAATTCATTTCTGAGGTATTTCTCTCTCCTGGACTGTTGAAATACCCCCCTCCCCCACCTTCAGGTCCTGTCCTTCTTGTAACATTGAATTTCTTCACACATTTCTATCTTTAAACACTGTTTACACAAAAGAGCCAACCAGTGAGCAGAAAAAAATGAGGGCTCTGAAGAGAGTTTTTAAGGAAGTAGTTCCTTACTGCACTCTGTTGATTTGTGCCCTGATGAACCAGATGCTGTATAATTTACTTAGGACACAGTTCCTGGTTCCCAGTCAGAAATGCCATCATAAGAGGACTTGGCCGTCTCCAACACATTAATGTTCTTTCCAATATTTCCTTCAGACTGTAAACATCCCTTCTTAGACTAGGTAACACATTTGGAAAGTACCTGGAATTCCTTTCCTCCATGCCTTTAAGCTTCAAATCAGTTTACGTTTTTTCAGGTCCTGCCCCTTCCTATAAAAACAGCTCCTTCAGAGTTCTGTCCTACCCTTCCAAATGTCCCTGCCAGCCTTTCAATGCTCAGCGCATGCCCTGCCTCTTTGTGACCTACGTCTTCAGTTTTGAATTCGGGATATTGTAAATTAACTTTCCCTTGACCTTAACCTATAGGTGCTACCTTTGCATATATCTGTTTGTTTGTATCTATCCCTATGTTTAGGCAAAAGCTTTTAAGTGCATGGCCTTAGATCTACTAGACCAACTGAAAGTAAATATTTTTCAAAGAGGTGGAAAATATTATTAATTCAATAAAAAGTTAGTTGTTATTTGTTAAACAATTTTTGAGACCTTAAGAATAACTAAATTCCAGCTGCTTTGGAGCTGATAGAGGGATGAAAATCTGTAAGAAGACAAGGTAGGGTCATGCTTCTTGGAAGCATCTGTAGCTAGATAATGCTTATAGTGAAGAAATTATAAAGGACACTTAACTTGGAACATTTATTTTAAATTTAAAATTTTAACTGATTTGGTCAAGGTCAATGAACTTCCATTCTCTGGGCACTTTTTTCATAGCTCTTCTCTTACTTCTCATCAATCCCTAAAGCCAAGAGCTTTGTCTGTTTCAAAAAGTGTGTTAAATAAAAATTGTTATTTGTAAAATGATCTGCATGTGTCTATATATCTTTTCTTGAACTTTTTTTTGTTTTTTGTTTTTTTTT